>NC_061163.1:14404982-14417482 GCF_022113875.1 Hydra vulgaris | reverse complement strand
TGCATTCAAACACTTTCTAATAATGTATAAAAATTATTACTTTTCTATCAGTGGTGGATCCAAGATTAAAAAAGGGGGGGGGGGAGGAGGGAGTATATATTATGCATCCCGCCACCACCACCACCAGAATCTGATAATCTTAAAATATTTTAGAAATTGAGGACCTCTTTTCACCCTTTTTGTTTTAGGAGACGCCAATGTCGTATTAATATTGTTATTGTTTTTAGTATATAAACTACCTATCTTGCTAATAAAGGTAACTTTTATTCATTGTTTACATTAAAAATCTGTTTAAAATAATAAAATTGTCATTTTATTATTTTAAACAGATTTTTAATGTAAACAATGAATAAACTTATCAGTACTGTCATATTTATCAAATAAAATAGTTGTATAAAAAAGTTCACTAATTTATTAAAGTTAAATTGTTGAATTTTATTAGATCCAAGTCATATTCTTCCATAAGGCGTCGTATTCGTGCCAGAGTTCAAGCACACTTGGAAAACATTCAAAGTTCAAGTGCCAAAAATAAAGATAATGGCCACATACATAATGATTTATCAGTTGAACAATGTAACAGTAAACTCACTTTTACATTTCATGCAGATGTAAATAAGAAGGTCTATTTTGAAAAAGAAAGTGATTTTGATAAACCTAGTAAAATTGCAGATGTGTTTGATGATAATCAAGTTTTAGATAATAATGAAATAGATAATAATCACCCATCTGAATTGGATGACAATGTGTATCTCCAAAAAAGTGACAGTGATAACGTGAAATGGGAATCTGAATCTGAGATTTTTCCAGATACTGATTAAAGTGACAATGATGGTAATAAAGAACTGCTTGTTAATGATCTTGCTCAATGGGCTGTTGAAAAAAATATTTCTCACAAATCATTGAAATCTCTATTACATATACTTCAACCACATCATTCTTTTTTGCCTCTTGACCCCAGGACTTTATTGTCAACACCAAGATATGCGAGTTATGAAAAATTAAATAGTGGTGGTATATATCATCATTTTGAAATTGCTTCATGCTTGCAAAAATTGTTTAAAAGTGAACAAGGTTTTGTAAATCTATCAGGCTGTTCTCAATTGTCAATGCAATGTAATATTGATGGTTCACCTATATTTAAAAGCATTGGTTTACAGCTGTGGCTGATTCTTGGTTTATTAAAACAACCAAGTTACACAAGTAAACCTTTTCTAATTGGATTGTATGCTGGATATAACAAACCTTCTAATCTTAATAAATTTTTAAACTCATTTGTAGTTGAAACATCTCAATTAGAAAAGAATGGAATAATACTGAAAGACAAACTTTATCAATTTTGCATTCATAGTTTTGTGTGCGATGCTCCTGCTCGGTCATTTTTAAAAAATACAAAGCTATATAGTGGATATTATAGCTGTGATCGTTGCATTCAATCGGGAAAATATATACGAAGAATGACATTTCCAGAAGTAAATAGCTCTCTTCGAACGAATGAAGCATTTAATGATATGTTGTATGAAGATCATCATAAAAACAATATTAAATCACCTCTAACACAGTTGTCCTATGGAATGGCAACTGACTTTGTCTTAGATTACATGCATCTTGTCTGTTTAGGTGTCATGAGAAAGTTATTACAGTTTTCGGTCAAGTTTCCTTTAAAAACTAGATTATCTACACAACAAGTCATGAAAATAAGTAAACACCAGAAGTTGTTACGTAGTTCTATACCAAATGAATTTATGCGAAAACCGCGTTCCCTCACTGAATTAGATCGTTGGAAGACAATTGAATTTCGTTTGTTTTTGTTGTATACTGGTCCATTAGTTCTTAAATACAATTTGCATCTTATTTTGTTCAAAAATTTTTTGCTTCTTCATGTAGCCATTTCATGTCTTGTTAGGAGTAAACTTTGTGCAACTTTGCTCAAAAATTGTTGACATTTTTTGTCCAGCATTCACAGAAGTTATATGGACCAGAATTTATTACTTACAATGTTTACTGCCTGGTTCATTTACCAGATGATGTTAGTAGGTTCGGTGCATTAGATTAAATAAGCACCTTTCCTTTTGAGAATTACTTACAAAGTGTTAAAAAACTTATACGAAAACCATCATTAACAAAAAATAAAAACTGTGTATTTTTGAATACTTGCAAATTTGGAATTCTTCAAAACATCATTAAGAAAGATTTAGATGTATATATAGTTGTAAAATTCTTTTGCAACGCAGACTCATTTTATGAATATCCTTTAGAGTCAAAATTGAAGATAAAGTTTCTATATATAGCATAAAAGATGTAGTTTCAAAATGTGTGTGCTTACCTATAAATGAAAGTGAACACCTCATTATATCTTTTTTGTGAAAAAAAAAATTTAACTGACATGTTGTTTTTGATTATATAACTGAATCGGTTAAAAAGTTTTTTTGTTTATTAAAGCATTTAATCTATAGATTCTTGCTAATATATATAGATTATATTGTATTGTTCACTTTCTGGACACTGATGAAGTGGAAATTGCTCCTAAAACCTGGATTAAATGTACTGATGTTGATGAACATCTTGAATGTTATTGGCCACTATTTAAATCTCGGCAAAAAAATTTAAAAGCTGTTCAGACATGCGTTGATGTTGAAACTGATAAATGGAAGAGTTACAAAGCAAGAATTTTGAAAAATTATGGTATTTTTGTGCATCTTTTAATGCTGCAATTGTTGAAAAAAATTTATAACAATTCTAATATTTATAAAAATGTTTTACACAAGTTTGATAGCTTATGAGCAATTATACAAATAAATCATGTGCTGTCATACGAAATAAATACTTATTGTTTGTAGTATCTCATAACTGACATATCAGTTAAAATATAATATAGAACTTCATTTAAACGGGTTTAGATTCATATGAAAGTGCAGTAAAAGATATTACAAAAGCAAAAAAAAAATCTGATTTGGAGACTGATGTTTCAGACGTAGACGATGGAACAATGCAATGTAAACAAAAACGAGCACGGTATGTAAAACTAAATTAAGTTTAATGATTTATCACAATTATTTGTGGTTCAACAAAAATTGTTTCAGTTCTGAAATTTTGCTGCAATATCTTTTAAATTTTGTGTATTGCTAAAAGCTTATTTTTAGGAATTCATACTTGCCTTTATCAGAGACTGATATATGCAGTAGTCCGGAAATAAATTTTTGTTTGCAAAAAGGGAACTCGCAATTAGCTAAACCGAAAAAAAATCCGAGCCAAAGTCTTGCGCAAAAAAGCCATAAAGAATACGAAGATCTTCCTGAGCCACCTGTTTTTTCAAATTCTCACTTAAATTGTAACACTCCAGAACATGTGACAAGCAGATCAAGTGGCCTGTCTAGCATTCTGTCATCATTTTCTAAACCTCATGGAAAGCCACTTTTAAAAGAATTTCCATTATGGTCTTCAGATGGATGGCTGTATTCAGCTGCAATACGTATATATTAAGTTATTAACTGCTAATTTTTTTTATATCAGAATAATAGATTACTTATATATTATAGATTATATATATAGATTACAGAATGTCAATGGTTATTTTGTTTTAATTTTTAATTTATGCTTTACATCATTTTAAAAATTATATTGAATTTTTTTTTTAAATAATATTTATAATTATAGTCTTTCTTTGCCAATATTAAATTATTTAGCTCACTAGTTCCAATAATTTTTAGCTGTAGAACAGAAACTAATTCTTCTTCTTGAAGAAAGCGCAAGGAGACGAGCTTAAGGAACAAGGAGAAAAAACTATATAAGTCTTTTACAGCACCTTGCAAAAACAAATGAGGGAGAGAGTTTAGTAAGAGGATTATCTTTCCAATTGCCAGCAACAACTGAAGAAGAGTTTAACCTTAATAACGATCAAGCTATAGAAAGCGACATTAAAGGAAGACTGGTAAAGCTCTATTTAAACTTAATAGTTAATACATAAATTGTTTATCAAATAAATAATTTATGTATTTATAAAATTATTAATTATTTTAATAATACTAATTAAGTTAACAATAAAACATTAAATCAAATCATAAAAGATATGTATATGCAAACCGAGTTCGATATTTTTAAATATAAAATTGTATTTTTTGTATTACATAAATTACTTTTAAAGTAATATTCAATCATTAATTAAAAATTTTAGCTTAATGAAACTTGTTTTTTCAAGTATTGTGATAAACTTTACCCTATATCTTTTACATCCTTATTACCTTATACTACTTTATATATACAAGAATTCTTGGATTGGTTGGCGGGCTCAAAGTAAAGTCAACTACCAGAGCAGTGCTAAGTCTTTTATTGGTCACAGATGTAGCAAAGTTATGTAATTGGAAGGGAAAAGGAAATAAGATTGCATTTAGCAAAATGTACCTTGTTGAAATTGTTTGTGGTAAAATTAATTATTTTATATTTGTGATAAAAAAAAAATAATACAGGCCCGTAGACAATTTTTTTTGGATGTTTCAGTTAAACAGCTTCGAGACTTAAAGAAAACTCCATTTTTAAGTATGTTCATTTATATGAGGAATGAGGATGCTATGCAAAAAATTGTAGTGATTAGAGATTGGGAACAACAAAAACCCCAAAACGTTATCCCCTCCCCCCAGTCTCAAATAGGAGGGCAATGAATCAAATTTGTTATCTTTATTTTAATTTTAAACTTAAGTTGTATTTATCAACGAATTTCAAACTTAATTCAATAATATTTTTATGATCGGCTTTTATGACTTTATAAAATTATTTTAAACAGTTGTCAACTGTAAATGTTAACTGTTGATATATCAATCAGTTGGTAAGCAAGCAATCATTCATGACTAATTAATTAACATTTAATCATTAACAAAATGTTTTTATTAGTCACGTTTTTAGTAAATTTTTGAGTGGTCTCTTTCTGTGTCCGAAAAATTTTTCTTTTCCATCAGATATATATCTAATTGGTACAACAATATTAATATTGTGCTAACGTAGTACCGATAATGAAATCGTTGTGCCAGCGACGTTTTCACACAAAGTTGGATAAAACTGCTCTTTTCCAACTTCACAATGATGCCTAATATCAACGTCGGCAATCTAGTAATTTCTGTACGTTGGGCCGACGTGGAACCGGTGATCAAATCGCAGGCAATCCGACGTCTTTTGCCGACGTTGGGCCAACCATAACAAAGACGTCTAAACGACGTCGGTGGGACGTCAATATATATATATATATATATATATATATATATATATATATATATATATATATATATATATATATATATATTTATATATATATATATATATATATATATATATATATATATATATATATCAAATTTATATACGCTATCCAGTTATTATTTTGAGATTAGTGGAGAATGACAAGAGAGTTGAGTTAGTTGTCTTTAATGCAAGAAAGGAAACGTAACAAATGTATTATACAGTAATTCACATTTGTTTAATAAATACACCCATTAATACAATATATAAAACTGAAAATTATTTTTTGAAATTAAAAGTTTTTCTATAGGTACTCTCCAAAAACAAAAATGTTTTGAAAATAAAAATAAAAAAAAATGAAAGATTTATATCCAAACTATAAATAAAATTAAAAATAAGAATAGGAAAAGAAAAAATTATAACCAAGTATTCTTTAAAATCAACATGATTAATTTATTTAAATCAGAAAATAAATATTCTGTAACACAAGATTTTAAACTACTTATAACTTCTTAAGTTTAAAGCTTGCATCTTTCCTGTAAAGTTCAGTGTTAGGATCGTCTTTATGAAGTTTTAAAGTATAACCTTGATGTCTAAGAAAAAAACCAGGATAGTTCGTGGACTCGAACGAAACGTAGCCAGTATAATATTTATCTTCACGAATAATAAAAGAGGCATCGTTTTTGAAAAGTTCAGAACTACTTTCAATTGGATGCAGATGAAGAATAGCGTTCTGATGACGTAGGTACATTTTGCTGTTTTTAGCCGATTGAAACGAGACTGCATCAGCCTGCCCATTTAGAGCTAAAAAAGTTAAAATCATTAATTTATAAAAAATCATCAAACACAACAAACTTATTATTAAAAATAAATGTTAAAGTTCAAGAGTTTTGTTAAAACATTATTTACCTTTAACAATCCGATAACCCTCATTACTATTTAATATTATTGCTGCAGTTTTATCGTCTCTGATACCAATTTGATACTGAGGATAGTTGTAAGATTCAAATGAATATATATTGCTTACTAAATCTAAAATACAAAACAGTTTAAAATTTATTTCAAAATCAAATAAATAAAAATATTTTTACTTTTATACTTTTACAACTATTAGAAATTTGCCTCCATTAACCTCCATTTGCCTCCATTAACCTCCATTATACATTTATAACCTTCATTTATAATCTCCATTATACATTTATAACCTTCATTAACCTCCATTATACATTTATAACCTTCATTAACCTCCATTATACATTTATAACCTTCATTAACCTCCATTATACATTTATAACCTTCATTAACCTCCATTATACATTTATAACCTTCATTTATAACCTCCATTATACATTTATAACCTTCATTTATAATCTATATTAGTAAATTTAGCCGTAAATCCTAAACAATCCCTTTAAATGTAGTCGTAAATCCTAAACAACAATACAACAACAACAACAATAAGCCTCCATTACCATAAACCCTTAATTATATTAAACCCTTTACTCCATAAAAAACCCTTTAAATGTAGCCGTAAAGCCTACAAACTTATGTATGCTATTTTAGATAATTTTTGAGAAACAAATAAAAACTTGATAAATTATAATACCTTCAAAAAATAAACCATTAAAAATTTGATTTACGAAAATTACTTTTGTTATAAATATGGTATTTATACTAAATATCTCTAATAAGTATAGTATAGATAATTAATATGAAAAATCTTTAGATTAATTTTAAATTATAATAAGCTTTAAATAGTAAAAATTTTAATTTCAATTTCAAAATATAAAACTAACTACATAATACTTAAAAATTAAAGTTATAGAAAATGCTTGTGTACATCCGTATGCACAAAAGAATCAGGTAAAGATTTCAGAAATGTTAATAAATAACTCATAAAAAATATTTCAAACTCCCTAATACTGAGAGAGATAATCATCCTATTATGCAGAATGGCCAGTTATAAAAATTTTAAGTTATAAACAAATTAACAGTTGTTTAAAAAAAAACTCTGTTGCAAGGATATTTGTAATTAAAAGTTTATCTTTTAATATTTAATATATATATGTTTATATATATATACATATATATATATATATATATATACATATATATATATATATATATATATATATATATATATATATATATATATATATATGTTTGAACATAATAATGCTCCTTCCTTTCAGCCTTTTATTATGTATTTCAACGATATAAAGTAATGAAATCATAAGCTGTTCTTTTTGCTGACGATACCAAAATCTTCCGTTCTATTGAAAATACTCAATCTGCGCAAGAATTACAAAATGACATCAACGCTTTTGTTACATGGTCTCAAAAATTGGGAATGAAACTTAACATTGATAAATGTTCTGTAATGCACTTAGGACACAACAACAAATCCCATACTTATAATATGCATAATACAGAACAAAATATAAGAAAAAGTAAACATTAAACCCACAAATTGCGAACGCGATTTAGGTGTTCACATAGATTTGAACTTATTATTTTCCGAACTCACAATTATTCAAGTCAACAAAGCAACACAAATAATAGGAATAAAAAAAAAGAACATTTACATCATATCTAGATTTATTATCCTCCAAAAAGCTATTTGCAGCTCTAGTCTGCCCTCACCTAGAATACTATGGATCCATTTGTAACCCTGGACTTCTCAAAGACAAACAACAAATAGAAAATGTGATAAGAGCTCTAAAACAAACCAAAAGATTATATGATCTACCGTATGAACAAAAATTGTTGGCGTTAAATCTGACAACTGTAAAATACAGGGTAGTTCAAGCAGATCTAATTAACGTCTATAAATGGTGCAAAAATAAAAATGGTGATAAAAGTCTATTTGAAATAGATAGCCAGTTTATTACTTGTAGTCATGCTTATAAACTAAAAAAACATTCTTCACAATTAAATCTACGTACAAACTTTTTTTCTCTAGGAATAATAAATAAATGGAACTCTCATCCTAATGACATTGTATCAGCATTATCTCTAAAAACATTTAAACTACCTCTAGAAAATCATCTAATCAAAAAATGAATGGCTCCTCTATGGCTTCTCTATACAAACTCTGTAATTGTCAATAAACTTGGTTGACAGGCAGTTTATGCCTGTACAATTTATTGTAAAATCCTAATGTTAAAAAAAAGATTATTCCCATGTAAATGTACCACATTTTTACTTAAAAAATATTTCTTGTAAGCCTTTTAAACTGCTTATACTTACTGCTTGAAAAAAAGCACCAGTTGACATTTGGTATAGAGCTATCAAAACAGCAACTTCGTTTGTTGCATTCACTTTCTGATATTCCAGGCCAGCCACAGTCTGTTCGCTCATTTGGAGAGATCATTTTACAGGAGCTCTCAATTTCATTATTCATTACATCTATACAAAGATAAAAAGTAATGTATATCTGAAAACAAACTGCCATTTTTAAAGACTACATTATTCAAAATAAATATATATATATATATATATATATATATATATATATATATATATATATATACATATATATATATATATATATATAAAATATATATATAAAATATATATAATATATATAATATGCATATATATACATATATATATATATATATATATATATATATATATATATATATATATATATATATATATATATATATATATATATATATATATATATATATATATATATATATATATATATATATATATATATATGTATATATATATGTATATACATATATATACATTTAATTTTAAAATAATATAATAAGTTATAAATGTTAATAATAAAATTATAAATAATATTTTAAACTAATATAAAACATTTACCATCATTCTGATTTAAAATATAAAAATTCTTAATAAAACCATCTTGAACTGGATACCACGGATCAGACGCATAGACTTTAACATCTTCAAAACTTCTAGCATCATTATTTTTTTCAGTAAACACAATTTCTCCATTTAATTTTATAGTATATATATAAGCATTTCCTTCAAGATGCTGTCTTATTTCAACATTTGTCCATTGCTTAAGAGCAATTGGTGCAGTGTCAAAATATCGATTAACATTTCCATTGATTGCAGCTGCAATATGAAGACCTCCATTACCACTATGATGAGACCACACCCCGGGCACTCTATCACCATATCTTGTCACGTCTGAACCAATAGTAAAATGAATAATGTTTTTATATCCAGCACTAAATGAGTTTGGTTTTACATCAAACGAAACAAAATATTCTTTATCAAGCTTAGGAATAACAGCTAACAAACTTCCTTTTGCTAATGGTCTTTCAATATATGAAATTATCTCTATAAAATATATATATACATAAAATATTATAAATGTAAAAATACAATATAGAAGACTACTTCTTAATTAAAAGTTTTTAATTGCAATTATTTTTTGCAAATAATGTATGTTGAATATAAAAAAAAAATGTATTAAATAATTTATTAAAAAATACCTCTTCTTAAAATGTTTGAATTTTGTGAAAATAAGAAATCTAAACAAGTTAGGAAATATTTATTTTGATATTTATCATTTAAAGTTGATAATAGTAACATAATACAGGGGGTAATATCAGAGTAATATCATAATATCAGGGGGGTAATAGAGCAAAAGCTACAAATAAAAGTTTACCTGGTAAATTTACAGGTAAATATTATTTTTAAAAAACATACTGACAAATTTACAGGTAAATACTATTTTTAAAATAGATAAATTTTGAAAATTTTAAAATTTTCAAAATTATAAAAAATTCTGTAAAATATCACAGGAATCACCTAAAAGATAAAAAGATAAAATTTCAAAACATTTTTAAAATACAAACTTTACAGTAAACCTTTACC
Source organism: Hydra vulgaris (assembly GCF_022113875.1). NCBI lineage: Eukaryota > Metazoa > Cnidaria > Hydrozoa > Anthoathecata > Hydridae > Hydra > Hydra vulgaris. The sequence continues at coordinate 14,407,387 of NC_061163.1, read as the reverse complement.
TTTGCAATACTAGAAAATAATACCATATTTTTTTTAATTAATACAATAAAATCTATATTTTAAATTAGATACTTTTTAAAGATATAATTATGTTTTAAATCAAGTATATTTATGCTTTAATTCAGGTATATATATGTATTTAATAAAGTATATTTATGTTTTAAATAAACTATATTTATGTTTTAAATCAGGTATATTTATGTTTTAAATATTTAATATCATACCTGAGATTTAAATGTCAAATAAAAATTGGAGCAACTGGTTTTATTAATATACCAAATTATATCAAAACATTTATCTAAACATATTTATATAAAAAAAAAAAATTCTATAAAAAGAGCTCTGGCACAATTCTTGAACTTGTGTCTTTCGGTACCAATAGCATCTTTTTTACTTGCAGCCAATCAAGTGATTTTTTTCAAACTGTATCTATTAGATTATTTGTTTTATTATATTATTATACATAATATACATTTACAAAATTATTATTATTATATTATTTGCATTTCTCTTGACTTATTTATTATTTACTTTATTGTTTAGCAGTTGTTGTTTTTTTATTGTTAATACTGTTTCATAACTATTGCTAATTTCATTGTTTATAAATGTTACTTTTTGTTATTTCATACTTATTTCATTGTTATAATTATAGCTGTTGTTATTGCTACTATTCCTAAAAAATTTTATTGATGTTATTTGCTTTTTACTATTATTATTATTAACATAGCAATTTACTTCTTAATTTTTATCTCTAACTTCCTCCGTCAGAAGTTAAAACTCTTTTTCATTAGATCTGCTTTGGTTTTAAAATTTGTGTAAAAAAATATCCAAGTTGCCACTCATTTTAATGTGACATTTGTTTTATGTTTACACAAAATGCAACAGGCTGATGGTACTGAGTATTAGTATTATTATTGTTATTATTATTATTAATATTGCTATTTAATTCAGCTTCCTAAGGCCATGAAGACCACTACAGCTGAGAAAGCTATTTTAGTTGTGGTTACAACTCTCTCAACTCTATAACTTGGAAATACAAACCTTGAAAAACAAGGCCGCTGTGCAGAGAATCAAGTTGATATATTATTACTACTATATATATTTACTATTATGGTTTTGGATTGACAAAAGTACCAGATAACAAATTCAGGAAATAACATTTAAAAGTGAAAAACTTTCTTTTCATTCAATTTTTAATAAAAATTACAACAATGAGCACACACTAACTTAATCTACTTGCAGTATATTATTCAAAAAACTGTATCCACATCATTTGTTGCAAAAATATTCACTATAAATATCTAATACTATTGATGGTTGCATTTAAGAAAACTTTGTAAGGATATGAATGCTTTTTATAAATCGTATCTATAAGAAAATATATGATGAAACTAAATCTGTTTTCTTACTGGGTGATTTTAGTATTGATATGACAGAAATTAAACAATCAAAAAATGGCATTGTGACATCTGATTTTTTAAACTTAGTTTTTATACATTCACCCATTTATCATTTTACCAAGCAAAATTTCTGATCATTCTGTTAAAAATGAATGACGTCTGATTGCTCAACTACAATCTGCTACATATCTGCTACAACCGATGACAACATTTTAAAAATTAATTACTTATGAAATTATTTCAGGAATTTTGACAATGTTAATTTTTTATTAGTCCTAATTTTAACAAACTATTTGTATTGCAATATTTAAACATATTCATACCTGCCCTATTTGTATTGCAATATATAAACATATTGGAAACAATTTAAAAAACAGTGATACTAACTCATGTTTTTAAATATACATTTTATTATTTATTTTTATTTATGATCCTTGCAACCCCCTTGCATAAAATGACTATTTTTACAACTTTTATTAAAATATTATGTGGTATTATTTATTTATTATGTGGTATTATTATGTGGGATTATTTATTTATTATGTGGTATTACTATTATGTGGTATTATTTTATTAAAATATAATGTGGTAGTGGTGTAGAGGTTGATAAGCCAAAATTTCAAGTTCAATCTCCATCACGTCTCTGGTTGTACTGAACTTAAATTGTTCCTCAAGGAAACGTTCAGTAAACTAGAGTTTAAGTTCAGTACAACCAGAGACGTTTGCAGCCTTGTTTGTCTAGGTTCATGTTTCGGAGTTAAAGTGTTGAGAGATAGTTGTAACCACAAATCTCATCTGTAGTGGTTTTTATTGCCTTGGAAGAAATTAGAAAGAAAAAAAAATAGGCTTTAAACATTGATTAAAAACATGGAATACAAAAGAAATCATAAAATCTATTCAATTATGAAATTTTTCAAATATAATATTTTCTTCTCAGAATGTGTGAAAAAACTAGGGCAAAAAATTTTAATAACCTTATTTTAAATTATCTAATAAATGTTAAAA
>NC_061163.1:14317482-14399982 GCF_022113875.1 Hydra vulgaris | reverse complement strand
TTCAAAATCTCCAAGGTTTATTATTTTAATACCAAAGCAGTCATTGCAAAGAAAACTATCAAGGAAAAGAAGAAAAACTACAATCCTGACCACCTCTCCATAGAAAGTCTTGTTACAAGACACCCTCAGTGAGTTTGAGCCAAATGCATCAAATATAAGAAAAAAAAGGCTCAAAGAGTCAAACAAAAAAGGTTATACTTAAAAAAAAAAAAGAAAATATTGAAGTAGGCGGAAAAACATCTAAAAAAATGAAAAACAACAAAAAAGTCAGGAAAGATACTTCCTGTGTATATTTCCAAGAAAAATACTCAACTAGTGTTGAAATTTGGGTTTTTGTAGAGATTGTAATGGCTAAGCACATTACTTGTGAGCATGGCACATGACTTGTGAGCTGGGCACATTATTTGATGTTGGGCACATTACTTGTGAGCAAGTAAAAGTAAAAAGATAAAAGACCAAGATTAACTTGTAAACATTGAAGTTTACAAAGTAACAATAACAACTTATGTTATTGTTATATTGTTGCCTCCTTGCTGCCTTAAATTGCCCCGAATTCGGCAAAATATATATATATATTTTTTGAAAGACTTTTAAATGTTAAATTTTTTTTTTTTCGTTTAATGGTGTTGTCTTTTTCGTTTGTAAAATAGTATTTTGTCATCTAAATAAAAAATTATTTTGATTTTAATTATTTTTGCCAGTTTCTTGATGACTTTCTCATTATACTATAGTTTCAACGAAGTAGTAACACATTTAATATCTAAATTTTAAATATTGCACCAAAATTAAACACAACTATCAATATATTAACTATACAAACTTAATTTCATAAAAAATGTTTTATAAAAAAATTTCACAGTATTAGAAAATTTTATCATATGTTAATATACTGTATAATATATAAACAATAATAATGCAATATTAGCACAAGCAATTAAATTGTAAAATAATGTTACCATTATTCTGATTTAAAACATAAAAATTGCGAATAGAACCATCTTGAACTGGATACCATGGATCAGATGCATAGACTTTAACATCTTCAAAACTTCTAGCATCATTATTTTTTTCAGTAAACACAACTTCTCCATTTAGTTTTATAGTATATATATAAGCATTTCCTTCAAGATGCTGTCTTATTTCAACATTTGTCCATTGCTTAAGAGCAATTGGTGCAGTGTCAAAATATCGATTAATATTACCATTGATTGGAGCTGCAATATGAAGACCTCCATTACCACTATGATGAAACCACACTCCTGGCACTCTATCCCCATATCTGGACACATCTGAACCAATAGTAAAGTGAATAACACTTTTCCATCCAACATTAAATGAGTTTGGTTTTAGATCAAATGAAACTATGAATTCTTTATCAAGTTTAGGAATAACAGCAATCAAATTTCCTTTCACTAATAGAGTTTCAATATTCAAAAGTTGCTCTATAAAATGTAAAAGCATAATATAGACTACTTTTAAATGACATATTTTTAGCTAAATATTGAATAAGTTAAAAAAAATACCTTTTCTTAAAATTTGTGAATTTTGTGAAGGTAATAAATCTAAATATTGAATAAATTAATTGAACAAATTTGATACATTTAAAAAATAATTACGAGAATAGAATATAAAAATCTTGATTACTGAATCCGATATACATTTATTGACACACTTTTAGAAGAAAAAAAAACTAACATTCATAAGATTATAAAATCTTAAGAACCAAGAACTAATTCGTACAGTCTTTTTTTAATTTTCCATAAACATCCGATTATATGGGCTCTAAATTCATACCAGTGATTAACAAAATTTTAGGAACTATCCATTGAAGTAAAAAACATTTAAATAGTAGAAATCCAGCTATGAATCCAGTGAACCATGTAAAAATAAAACATTTCATCAAAACTTTACATGTTAATTTGTTACATTAAATATTTAAAAACTATGTGACAATTTTGGATAAGGGAAGAGGGTTATTTAATTTTGTGATGCAACATTTTTTTCATGTTTCAAATCTAGGAAATCTATTAAAAGAGTGCCTAGCCTAAATCTTAAACTCTGAGTTAATGTATGTACAGGCGACTGCAGCTATTCCAATTTAACTTTATTAAGACATTTTAAATTGACTTAAATATCGTTGGATCTTTTTAAATTGACTGAAACGTTGGTAGAAACTTTGTTGAAGCTACAACTTTATCAGTCCAACATATAGCCAATATATCATTGATAAAAAAAAGTAATTAATAATAACATATTTATTAAATAAATATAATAATATAATTATTATTTAAACAACAGTAATAGTTAATACGCATAGAGTATAATAATGTTAATACACCGCGACACTTATTGTTAAAAAATTTAATTAAATACTATATTTATCAATAATATCTTTGGTGATTATTTGTCCATTTAGTCACTGTCTATTGATATAACTTTATGTCAAACTATAAGAGCGTCAAAAAGAATATATTTACACTCCGCTTCCCCCATACCTATTTAAGTCAGCTGATGTATGTAATTACACTGCGATTAGAGTTATTTTCAATTTATGTAAATTTAAAAAATAAGTATGAGTAAATAAAGCATAGTTTTAACAATGACTATAGTTGAAACATGTAAAACAACTTTAAATAATAACATCAAAATTTATAATTTCGATCTTTCAAGAGAGAGTAGAACCCACACCTTTGGTAGTTGCGCCGCGATAACTGCAAGTTTACTTATTAGATCAGGGAGATTATGAAGAAAAAAAAAATTGTTTTTCTTTTATATATATCCAAATAAATAGTTACAATTTATACTTTTGTGATAAAGTTTATTAAAATAGATAAGTTTTTGAACCTAAAATGACATAAATTAGCGATTTTATTTTATTTTTATCTAATATCAACTCAGTTTAATTAAACTTCAACAAACACATTTTTTTTACAAAAAAAAAGTACCGACTCCAAAAATGGAAAATGGAAATTTTTTCAAAGTTTTTCTATATAGATTTTTCAACTAACTTTTTTAAAATCATCATTAGATTTCCTATTTTATAAAACCCAAGATGACTATATTTTGGGTAAGTTTCTTTTTTCACATATTAAGAATCTCGTCAGATTTTTGGGGCAGTTTCCACAAAAGTTTAAAAACTTTTAAGGAAACTGCCCCAAGTTTATTTGCATTCATTCCCAACAAGGCTGCAAAGAACCACTATTAAGTTGGGAGTTACTAAGAAAAAAAAGAACAGAGTTATAGAGCAAGGAAACGGTTGACAGAAGATTTGAAAAGTTGAAGGTTGTATGAGTCAGGAAAACATGAAGATGGGAGAGAGTTCCAATGGATTAAAGTGCGGGGAAAAAAACTAGATGAATTAAAGTTTTTAGAGCATGCAGGGACAGATACAGTAAACGAATGAGACTTAGCTGAATGACAAGTAAAACGAGAATGAATTTCAGTTGATGGAACTAGAGATGATAACTCCTTTGAGTAGTGATCATGATAGTATTTGTAAAAAAGAGAAAGAGATGCAACTTTACGACGATGGGAAAGAGGCTGAAGCTTAGCAGATAGTTCAGGTCCAATAACAATGTGTTTTTGGACCTTGTCAAAAAGAGAAAGTGAATTGTTAGAAGAATCAGCCCAAATATGACAACAGTATTCCATACAGGGACGAATAAGAGATTTGTATTTGATAATCTCAAAACTTTCCCAGTGTGTATAAAAACCTAAGCAAATTCTAAAAATTCATACAAAGTTATACAAAAAATCTTTTGTGGTATTTTTTGACCATGCACCCATCAATATATATACAGGGTCGGACTGGCACTAAGGGGCCCAGAGGGGGAGATATAGATTGGACCCTTATGGATACCAAAAAATTTATCAAAAATAAATAAACTCATTTAATTTATACAAAAAACTGAAATATGCTTACTAAGAAATTATAATATTTTAATTAACAAAATATCTACCCTCAATAAATATTTCTGAGCTTTTCTGGTTGGGAAGCACTGGCTTATTATAAGTCAGTGCTTATTGTTATTATTACGTTCTGAATATCTTAACAATATAATCATGGTAAGGATGGGGGCCCAAAAATAATTAATAGCACATTTTTATCCTCTATAATATATATGCATGATTTGATAAAAACACAAAGTTTAATGTTTTTTTATAATAAAATAATTTTTTAGTCTCTTAAGATAATTTAATCTACCACTGATAAATAATAATATAAGGCCGCTTTACAATAACTTTGTATTTTATATAAAACATTTCATATTTTAATTGCCGAAATATTAAAAAATATTAATTGTAATGTCATTTCAAAATTGATTCAACTTAACAATAAATTAATTTGTATTTTTGTGTGTTTTACTTGTGCATCTTAGTTTATAGTGGGGACCAGGACATTAAGGCATGGTAAAAAAACCTTTACCCCCAACCTCCCTGGCCTGTCTGGCCCTGCTATTTAATTATTAATTTTTGTATTTTACAACATCTGGGACCACCTTTAGAGTAAATTATGGAAACCTATTCTATTTTCTAAAATTGAATATCAAAAAAACCAGAAAACTTTTTTTGGTCATTGTTAAAATTACTCCCCACAATAAAATATAATGAAACTTTGGTTTTTAAACAATATTTCTTATTATATAAAAACATTCAAAATGTTTTCTTGAAAATATTTCAAAATATGTTTTTCTAAAATATACCTGGAAAAATAAACAATACCTAAAAAAACACCTAATTTATTTTGTAAATAAATTAATATGTATTATAAAAAAAGTATTTATATTATTCAGATAAAAATAAACAAAAATCAATAAAGTATTATTACTTTTTAAAAATAAAATTTAGAATAATACACTAATATTAAAATACATAATTATAGTAAATTTAGTATTAAAATATGTTACCATTATTCTGATTTAAAACATAAAAATCCCGAATAGAACCATCTTGAACTGGATACCACGGATCAGATGCATACACTTTAACATCTTCAAAACTTCTAGCATCATTATTTTTTTCAGTAAACACAACTTCTCCATTTAGTTTTATAGTATATATATAAGCATTTCCTTCAAGACGCTGTCTTATTTCAACATTTGTCCATTGCTTAAGAGCAATTGGTGCAGTGTCAAAATATCGATTAATATTACCATTGATTGGAGCTGCAATATGAAGACCTCCATTACCACTATGATGAAACCACACTCCTGGCACTCTATCCCCATATCTGGACACATCTGAACCAATAGTAAAGTGAATAACACTTTTCCATCCAACATTAAATGAGTTTGGTTTTACATCAAATGAAACAATGAATTCTTTATCAAGCTTGGGAATAACAGCTAACAAATTTCCTTTTACTAATGGGGTTTCGATATATGAAATTTGCTCTAAAAAAATGCAATATAAAAATAATGCAATATAAAATAGACTATTTCTTGGCAATTGTTTTTAGGCAAATAATGAATCTCTAGAATAAAAAAGTTTTTCTTTTTAATCATAAGTAATTTTTTAAGAAATACCTTTTCTTAAAACATGTGAATTTTGTGAAAGTAATAAATCTAAAGATTAAATTAATATATTTAGAGTCAACAAGAGCCATACAAAAAATATAAACACCATAGTAAAATATAAAAAATCTCAAAACAAAAATTTCAAAACAGAACCAAAATAGAATGAAAAAAAATTAACAAAACTTTTAAAAAAGCATTTTCAAAACACATAAAAATTTTACACTGCTATTATTTTGGCCAGTTCGACAAAAGTCATGAACTAAGGAAGCACATACAGGGAAAAAATACTTACATTCCAGTTAAATATAAATCTAACTATTACAATTGAGAAAAAAAAAGAACTTTTTGTATATTATATTGCATATTATAATGAAATTTTAGCATTCAAAATATTTTGCTTTGTAACAAAATATGTTATTCTATTATTTCATTTTGTTAATAAAAATTTAGTGATTTGCAATGAAAACCACTATTTATAATGTATAGAATATTGAAGTTTTTATAACATAACATATTAACATTTTTATAAAAAGCATTTTTTATTAAAGTTAAACAATCAAAAGAAAAGAATTTGTTACAAGATTTTGTTATAAAGATTACTTTTTTGGGAAACAACATAAGCATTGAACATAACGACATAAGCATTGAACATAACAACATAAGCATTGGAGATAACGACATAAGCATTGAACATAACAACATAAGCGTTGAACATAACAACATAAGTAATTGGCTCCAAGAATGAACCACAAGACTTTAAACAAAGTTTTCACTTAACAAACATGAATTATAATTCAGACAATTTTAATATAACTTTTTTAATATGTCTTTTACAAAGCTCTTTTTTTATGTATCTTTTTTTCACATTCCTATATTCCTTTTTTACACATAAAATCGAGAAATATCTAGAAATTCTAAATTGCTGAGGAGTAATTTCACACCAATCAGGTTTTAGCCTTCCACTCATTAGTGTATTTTATTGGCACCACTACAAAACGCATTGTCCACAAATTTTCCATGATAATAATTCCTTTGCACAGAGTTTGTCATTTTATAAAGCTTGTCATTATCAATACAGGAGATATAGAAACAAAAATTTCAAAATGTCAAATTATCTAAATCAAATTAATTAAATCAGATTAAGATATCATAATGATAACAGGAAAATTGACTGCATGCTGAGTATGAGAAAATGCACAAGGCATCTTACAGCAACTCAAGGAGAAAGAATTGTTAGAATCTATTGCATAAACATTGATGCTTGTGATGCAAGAATTCCTTACGGCATTTGTAAGACATACCAAACAACTATTCACAGGAAAGATGAGGGGAAAGATGCTAAACTGCCTTTTCTTTTGGATTTCTCAACCATCAAAATTTGACATAAAACACAGGGCAAGCCATCCCTGGAGACGCATGTGTTTTTTCATCACATTTGTCCACGCATAAGTTTTTTATTTTAGACAACATGGTCACAGCCATTTAAAAGTTTTATATTAATTTCAATACTTAACAGGCAAAAAAAAGATTCAAAAACAAAGAATGCAAAACTAACAAAATTGAAAATTAAAATAAATTTAATAAAAAAATTAAATTAGAAAAGAAAAGAAAAAAAAAATTAATAACTTACATAATTTGTGTACTGATTTTAATTTTGTTTCTTTTGGGTGGTTATTATTTTTAGCAATGAAATTGGATAAGACAAAACAAAACAAAAAAAAAAGAAAAATGTTTTAAATTGACATAAAAAAGTATGATTTTCCTATTTTTTTTGTTTTTTAAAGAGAGTAAAAACTGCTATCTGTTTATAAAATATATTTGTATAAGTTTAATGCAACATAGTCTCCTGGGAAGGCAGTATCAATTAGCTTGATTTTTTGAAAGCTTAAAGCTAACTGAAAAGAGGAAACCAGAAAAGAGCCTATTGGAAACCAGTAAAAGTTTACAATAGGGGACACAAAAGAGGTGTGCAGACTGCCAGACCCTTTGAGGCAAAGACTTGTTACATCATTGCATACAATCAACTTTAAGAGAAAATCTTAAGCAACTCACTACACAAAATGCTACCACATCTGAGCAAATAGCAACAGATTTGATTGCAAAAAAGAATGCAATGCAGAAAAAACCATCAAATATTTACAATCAAAGAGTAGACAACCTCTACACCAGGTCTATTTAAGTTATTTTAGAACATTAAAGATTTTAGTAATGTTTGGCTGAAAAAACATTTCATTATTATTTTTGGTTTTTGTTTAATTTTTCATAATATTTTGTTAATTTTAATAATTAGTTGTAAGAAAATCAAAAGCTTTTCAGTGAAACAAGAATGTCAACTAAGGACCTGGTTCAAGTCCAGCTTAACACAGGCTTGATGATCCAATTCTAGCATCATCATATTGGTTTTAACTTGATGATCCAATTCTGGCATCATCATGTTGGCTTTAACTTGATGATCCAATTCTGGCATCATCATGTTGGCTTTAACTTGATGATCCAATTCTGTCATCATCAAGTTGGCTTTAACTATCGACCAAGTAGCAAAATCCCAAACTATAGCAGTGTTAGGAAACTAATTCAGGAAATTATTACCATATTATTATTACCATATCATATTATAATATTATTACAGGAAAATATTTAAATAATATTTTAGTAAATTTTCAAGAGAAGTATAAAAATTTCAAGCAATTTCAAATCAAAGTTTAAAGCTAATGCTTTAAACTTTGAACTGAAATTGGCCAATATTCTATTGGGACTTCAGTATATAACAAGTCTGCATCCTTGTAGATGGTGCAACACTGACAAAATGTTTCTCAAACTGTGGATCCTATTGTATAATTGGTTCCCCATTCAAATCTTATTGAAGCCTTTAAATCTTCTGAAAAAGATGTTAAATATTTATAGTTAAATATATAAATATGTTAAATATTTATAGATTTTGGAGAAAAAGATTTTCAATTTCAGAAACTCTTATTTGGCATTGACAAACTGCAGAAAACAAAAAAAGTAGTCCATGCTGTTTTCATTGTTTTCCATTTGAAAAATTGCAACATATGAAATATGTATGTATGTATGTATGTATGTATGTATGTATGTATGTATGTATGTATGTATGTATGTATGTATGTATGTATGTATGTATGTATGTATGTATGTATGTATTTACATACATACATACATACATACATACATACATACATACATACATACATACATACATACATACATACATACATACATACATACATACATACATACATACATACATACATACATACAAAATCATAAAATCATTAAGTATAATATATTTAATAATTTTCAGATTTAATATATTACATTTTCCTTAATTGAAGAGAGTGGGGGGGAGGGAATGTGTTTAATAATTTTTTGAAAACTTTCCCACTCACCCTAAGCTTATTAAGAACCCTCCCCCTCCTCCTTCATTCATCAATTTTTACTTGTTATGAAAAGAAAAATTAAATCTCAAGACTAAAAAAGAAAATTCTGTAAAAATTGGCTTTAAAAATAAGAAAATCATTATTTCAGTTAAACGAAAATCAAAGTTTCAGTGTAAACAGCTTTAAAAATTGTTGTAACTTTCTCACCAAAGTATAAAACTTTTATCAGCTAATGAATCCTATTGAAATTATGAAAAAACAGCTGTTAGCAAAATTTGACCACAAGTCACGCTAGAATTAAGTAGTTTTGTATTAAAGACGTAATTTAATTGCGTCTCTTTTTTACATTACAATATGTCTCAATTGGTTACACTTTTAAAAGTTAAAAAAAAAAATTGATACACAACGTTGTGAATTGATGTCTCAAATTTGAGACAATTAAAATACGTAACAAATATAGATTTTATTTTACATTACATTTTTTTAAAAGTTTTAAAAATATAACCGATTGAGATGTAACATAACGTAATAAAATATCTGTATTTGAGACAGATTTTAAGTGCGTATTTTAAGTTTTCATCGTATTTAGTAATAATATAAAAATATTGTTATCAAATACTTAAAACTTTATAATAATATATTTATATATAAAAATGTGAAGAAAATGCATCTAAAGTGAGTTAAATGTTTTCAGCTTTTAAATTTAAATTTGTACTTTTCATAAAATTAACACACACACACACAGATTTAAAACCTAAATAACATGTTCACAAATGTTCATAGCATGTTCACAGAAGATTAGAGTAGAAACTTTATATATTTCAATAGAAAAACTTAAACATAATACATACCTAATCTATTTTGTAAATAAACTATTTATTGTAAACAAGGTATTTATATTTAGTTATTTTTTATATTAACATTGAATTTTAAACACTTAGCAAATATTAAAAAAAAATAACAATACATAATTATAGTCAATTTTAAAGTAATATTTTAAAGTATATTAAAGTATGTTACCATTATTCTGATTTAAAACATAAAAATCGCGAATAGAACCATCTTGAACTGGATACCATGGATCAGACGCATAGACTTTAACATCTTCAAAACTTCTAGCATCATTATTTTTTTCAGTAAACACAATTTCTCCATTTAGTTTTATAGTATATACATAAGCATTTCCTTCAAGATGCTGTCTTATTTCAACATTTGTCCATTGCTTAAGAGCAATTGGTGCAGTGTCAAAATATCGATTAACATTTCCATTGATTGGAGCTGCAATATGAAGACCTCCATTACCACTATAATGAAACCACACTCCTGGGACTCTATCCCCATACCTTGACACATCTGAACCAATTGTAAAATGAATAACACTTTTCCATCCAACATCAAATGAGTTTGGTTTTACATCAAACGAAACAATGAATTCTTTATCAAGCTTAGGAATAACAGCTATCAAATTTCCTTTCACTAATGGGGTTTCGATATATGAAATTTGCTCTATAAAATATCAAAACACAATACAAAACTATTTCTTAACTGATGATTTTTAAAAAAAATTTTAAAATAAAAAATGAAAATTTATAATATAAAATTATTAAATCATTTATTAAAAAATACCTCTTCTTAGAATTTGTGGATTTTGTGAAGGTAATAAATCTAAATATTAAATCAAATTTTTAATGTTTACAGTAAATAATAGTCAGATTAAAAAGTTTCAAGCCCATAAGCATTTTATGAACCATTTTTTAATATTTTTTTAAATTTTTTGATTTAACCTGTATTTGAGTAAAAAAATAAAAAATTTTAACTAGCTGTCAAATTCTTTAGCTTTTATTAAAAAATGTAATGAATTTAAAGTAAAGATATAGGAAATGATTATGAAACAAGAATTAAAATACTTCGCTTAAGCACACTAGAAAAAAAGACATAAAAGCGGCAACTTAATTTAAATGTACAAACTATTTTAAAAAATAAATATTGTAGAACTAGATTGTAACATTCTTGCATTATATCAACCCAACACAAGGAGCCATGACTTCAAAATCAAAAGAGAAATTGTTAAAAACTGCAATATTTGTCATCAATTCATAACTAATAGAGTCTCATCAATGTAGAACAAACTATAAGATTTATTTTAGATTTGTCATCAAAAGGGAAAGCTTGAACTTATTCATAACTCACATTGATAAATATCTAGAGCTAAAAGATTTGTAACTTATAATTTAACTTATTTACTTAGAATTTCTGTAGAATAACTGCACAATGTATATGCTGTCAAAGTGAAATTAATTACTATTAATTTCACTTGTAGTTTTTGAACTACAACAGCTATTATATATTATATACTTAAAAAAAGGCTCTTAAAAAAATCCTCATGAATTATTAAAGGTGGAAACTGCTGCCTTAACCTTAACTATCTTTACCTAAACTATCTGACACAAACTTTTTATCTCCCCACAACTCTAAATAAGAAAAAAAAATTATCAACAGATTATTAATGAGCTGATTTCGGATGATTTCACTTTTTCGGATGATTTCACTTTTTCGGATGATTTCACTTTTTCGGATCACTTTTTATATTGGGTTTGTGAAAAAATATTAAGCCACTCTTGGTTCTTAATATTGTAATAAAAAGTAATGAACAGAAAGTATAAAAAACTTGATCAATAATATATGCTATAGTCTATGACTAAGAACAGATGCGCTGTGAATGATACATTATATTTATAAATTGATGCCTTATTGTTAAGCAAATAAAACAGTCTGGTGAATACAATCAGTGAAGTAATATATCCTAGCCAAATTCAAATGTTTTATATTTTTAATGAGAATGCAAATACTGTTTTTCTAGATGATCAGCTGAGAGTTTTTGCTTGAGCCTTTTTAGTTGATCACAGTACACCTCTGCATTGATATTTGTATTGATAGGAAGTAAATACGATCATGTAATACCTCTTTAGCCCCACCAAACTGAAAACATATTTTTTGGATGAAGTTCATGGTTTGGGGGCAACATTAGCTTTCAAATAGGGTTGAGTCTTTAGTACTTTTTGATGTGATTAACATAGAGTACCCACTTCTCATCATATGCAATGCCACTGATTTTGATAATACTAGAGTCAATTTATGAGGAGCCTAAACACTAAGTTTTGAGCAATAACCAAGCTAATTCAGATTATGATAAGTAAAAAATATTGTTATGGCAATACCTAAGATTACTAATTAAGCAGACTACAGTTTGATGTTGATTAGTTCATTTTATTGGTTTGAGCAGTTTCTCTAGCAGAACAGCCTGTTCAATATTCATTTAATAGACTAATATGCTATCTAGATTTTGCATTTTTTAAATACTCAAAACTGTTAAACAAAAATTGTAAATAATAAAAATTTATTTGCACACTCCCAATACTAATATATATACATATTAATATGTTTATAAATATGTTTAAATATATTTTAAACATAACAAAAAAAGGATTTTCAAAATAATTTGCACTCATTCTGATTAATAACTCCACTTTCAATCAACTAAAGCAAACCTATCATCAGCACACCAATCAAAGTAAACCTATCATCAGTACACCAATCCAAACAAACCTATTATCAGCACACCAATCAAAGTAAACCTATCATCAATACATCAACCCAAGCAAACCTATAATCAGACTAACAATAAAAAATAGACTATTTCAATAAATGATAAAAAGTAAAATTTTTCTTTTATTATAAAAATATTTAAAATTTATTGTAGACAATAATTAAATAGCTTAATAATTTAAAAAATTTTGTAAGCTTCCACTTATCTACACTCAGCGAAATTTCCATAGTTCCACTTACAATTTGTACATATAAATAATTTCACAAAGTATTTGCATTTTTTTTTTTTTTGTTTATTACAGGAATTATTAGGAATAAATCAGAAAATAATATTTTAATCGAAAATAATTATTAATTTATTTTGTAAAACTTAAAAGTTGGAAATATTTTGAAAAAACAGGCAAATTTTCTATAGTTCTATCAAGGGTAATCCTTTATAATTTTCATTCTAAATAATAATTTTTTAATTAATTTACTTTTTAATAATGTGTGCTACCAAATTTTACACTAATTAATTCAAAGATTCAGTTTTTCATACTTTTTATAAGATTTCACAAACAAACCTTTGAAATAACTTTCCATGCTTGTTGGATAGATGTTTTGAATTCTTGTATTGTATTATACTGTCAAGAATTTCTATATATAGTTCGCGCCAATATTTCCTATAAATTTTCAATAGGGTTCAAGTCAGGTGAACATAATAGCCAATCCAAAACATTTATATTTTTTCCTGGAACTTTTTTACAATTCGTGCCGTGTAAATCACCGCATTATCTTGTTGGAAAATCCCGTTCTCAGTGATAAACCTTCACTAAACTCTATTAAAACATCTTCTAAAAGGTCTACGTAATTTCGTACATTCATTTTTGTTATAATAAAATATATTGGAATTATGCCGTGGAAATAAATTGTGCCCCACACCATAACTATCCCTCCTCCGAAGTTAAGAGACATGGCTATGCCATCTTTTTTTTTCAAATCATGCCAATAATACTTAAAACCATCAAGCCCACCTAAGTTAAACTTTTTTTTGTAAGAAAAAATAATAATTTCCCATTCTGTATCCCATGTCATGTGGTCCTTTGCAAACTTAAATCTTGCATTTTTATGTTTTTTTGTTAATGGTGGTTTTGTGATCATTCTTTTCCATTTTAATCGTCCTGATTTTGACAAAATTTGATGATTTGGTGTCACAGGTAATTCAAGTTTAGTTCTTGCTGTTCATACTCTGGATGACGCCAAAACCAAAAATGGAAGAATTTTACCTTTTGGTTGTTTTTTTATTTCAGCCCTTAAAGGGCTGAAATAAAAAAACAACCAAAAGGTAAAATTTTTGTTGTAATTTTTACCTAAATTTATAAAATTGTTCACTGCATGATGAAATTTTTTGATTTTCTTTGCAATTTGTCGATTGGACAAACCCAAAACTTTGTAAGCAACAATTTTTGCTTTTTCTTCCTCATTTAACACTTTTTTGAGTGGCATTGTAAGAATTAAATAACAAATCTTAATTAAAAATACACAAAACTTTCATATAAAACAAACAAATTTAAAAATCTTACTCAAACTTCAATTAACTCTTATTAAGTTTTCAAAACAAACTAACAGAACTATGGAAATTTCGCCTGCATATATACCAATTTTAAAAACATTCTAGAAAATTTAGTTTCAATTGTTTTAGAAACACATAAAATTGTCATAAACGCATTTGTTTGCAATAGGTCTAATAAAAAAAAATTTTTGTGATTAATTTTATAAATGCATTCCGCATAAAATCTGCAATAAATTCATGGAACTATAGAAATTTTGCTGAGTGTATATATGATATATTTAAAAAACCAAAAAAAATATTTTTTGATTGAAAAAATATTTGTATACAAAGTTTTTATAAAAACTTACCATTCGCTGCATTAATGAAATAAAAATCTTTAATAGAACCATCTTGAACTGGATACCATGGATCGGATGCATAGACTTTAACATCTTCAAAACTTTTAGGTTGTGTATTTTCTTCAGCAAAAACACTTTCGCCGTTTATTTTGATAATGTAAATATACACACTTTCTTCAAGTTTCTGACTAATTTCAACATTTGTCCATTCATTTAAGGCAAGTGGTTTTGTATCAAAATACCTATTAGCATTGCCGTTAATTGGAGCAGCAATATGAAGACCTCCATTGCCATTTTGATGGAACCACACTCCTGGAACTCTATCACCATAATTTCCTATGTTTGAACCAATAGTAAAATGGATAACATTTCTCCATTCAGCAGCAAAAGAATTTGGTTTCACGTCGAAAGAAACACTGAACTCTTTACCAAGCTTTGGAACAACTGCTAATAATTTCCCTTTATTTAGAGGGGTTTCTTCATCATTAATAATCTGATCTAAAATTTAAATTAAAAGCAAAATATTAAAGCATAATATTATTTTTACATAAACCATCAACTTAATATATAACATATAGTATATATAATGTAGTATAACATAAGATTAACTTATATTTATATTAATATAATATTAATTTCATTCTTGTTTATTTTTTATTTCAAACAAATGTCTTAATTAACCTGAGTTTCCATTAAAGATAAGAATATCTTTGATGAAACCATCTTGAGCATTATACCATGGATCAGATGCATAAACTTTAACGTTCTTTAATTCTATTGGTTTTTTATTTTCTACAGTGTGAATATTTTTTCCATTAACATCTACACTAAAATAAAATATATCTTTAATCTGGTACTGGTGTATTTTTACAGATGACCATATATTCAAAGGAAAGACATCAGTAGGAAAGTATGCATTATTATTTTCATTTAATGCTGTAAAAACAGCTAATCTTCCAGAGCCCCCCTCATGAAACCAAACTGCAGGATTTCTTTCACCATATTTTCCATAGTTTTGATCGGTAGTTAAATGGATAACACTTCGCCATTCTTTAGAATATGTAACAGGCTTTATCTTAAAAGATACTGTATATACTTTTTTTAACAGAGACATTGTTCCAATCAATTGTCCTTGTTCCAACTTCATTTCTTTTGGTTTACTAATCAAACCAACTAATTAAAAAATACATATATAAAATGAATCTAATACAATTGTTGATGCATATAAACAAATAACTTAAAAATTATGAAATATAAAATAAATAAAAATGTCTACAGATATTTTTATATTTAGGAAAGAGTTTTAATAAGCTTAAAACTTATCTAAAAAAATAACATTAAATACTAAAAATGTAAAAATTGAACAAAATAAATTGTTGCTACTAAAATTGTACAATAAACCTTTAGTTAAAATTTTTATCTTAACATTGATTTAAAATCTTAGGAAACTAGAAAAATATTAGCACCCTCTTTAACACCCTCTCACACTTATTACGCTCCTTAATTTTCTTTGTATATTATTTCTAATAACTAGTAAAAGGAAACTCTAGCTATAAAAATATATAAATAAACATTAAAACACTATTATTGTAATTTTTTAACAAACCAAGAAGTTTTAATTATAGTTCATAATTTAAAATAAGGGTAGCTAAAATTTTTAAAGCTATTTAGAATTATTTTGAATATATATAATTAAATAAAAAACCTGAAGGCCACATAATAGCATCATTGGATAAAGGTGTATCTAAAAACAAGAAATCTATTTTTAGTTTGTTTTATGATCTATTTATGCATTTTATAATATACAAATATAAAATGTAAAATAAAAATATCAGTAATTTTACTCATGTTTCCATTGACAACAACTAAGTTCTTTATTGAACCATCTTGTACTGGATACCATGGATCAGAACAAAAAACTTTTACATTTTTAAAACTCTTAGGTTGAAGGTTATTTTCTGAAAAAACTTCAACATTATTTAACATAATTTTGTAAATGTATGAGTTTGCTTGAAGTTGTTGGCTTACTTCAATGTGTGTCCATTGGTTCAATGGAATTGGGTTTGTGTCAAAATACCGATTCAAATTACCATTAATTGGAGCTGCAATATGAAGACCTCCATTTCCACTATGATGAAACCACACACCTGGAACTCTATCTCCATAAGTTGTAATGTCAGAACCAATTGTAAAATGAATAACATTTCTCCATCCAACAGCAAATGAGTTTGGTTTCACATCAAAAGAAACCTTAAATTGATTTTCAAGGACTGGTAAAACAGCCAATAACTTTCCTGCTTCTAATTTTGTTTCAATATCTTTAACTAATGTACCTAATTTTATATTATACAAAGATATAAATGAAACTAAAAAAACATAATTTATTAAATTTTGCCTAAAATAAAATCTTAAATTTAACCTGGATTTCCATTGGTTATTTTAAGATTTCTGATAAATCCAGGTTGCACATCATACCAGGGATCTGAAACATACACTTTAACATTTAAAAAATCTCTTGCATCGTTATTTTCCTCTTTAAATATTTTTTGCCCATTATGCTCAATTGTGTACATGTATCTTCCTTCAATGAATTCTTGTGATATCTTAAATGTGGACCATTTTGCAAGTTCGACAGCAATAGTATCTTTGCAAAGATTTCGATTGCCACTTACTGCAGAACATATGTGCAAATTTCCTGCTCCGCTTTGATGAAACCACACTCCTGGGTTTCGATCTCCATAATTCAAAATATTCTCTCCAATAGTCAAATGGATGACACTTTTCCAACCACTTTGAAAAGCTGTTGGTTTTACTTCAAATGAAACTGAGTATTCTTTATTAAGTCTTTCGAAGGTTGCAACCAAGTTTCCTTTTGAAATTGGAATCTCTTTTTCCATTAAGAAGGCTTCTAGAATACAAATTAAGAAATTTATTTATAGTTTTACATATTTTTCCTTTTTGACAAACAGTAAAAATTAAAAAACAGTTCCATATATTTAAAATAAAGAATTTCTTGCAATTTAAAAACAAACAAAAATTCAATAAAAACATTTTCAGAATGGTTGCTTTTTATTTATTTATATAGTTAGTTTAAATGCTTTTTAAAAAAACTTACCATTGTGGATCTACTTTGGTCTAATATAAAAACCTAATTAGATATCAAATGGGTTTTTTAGATTTTGTTGTTGGAAATTATATTTTTTAAATAAATGCTGTCATTTTTCAAAAATTTAAATTTCACACAGGTACATGAAAACAAACTTAAAACAGCTAGCCATCATATAACTTCTAATAAATTGAAATCTTACACAAAATTCACAAACCATTAAAGCAAATATATTTTTGAATTTATTTAAGGACAACAATTTATATAACTTGAATTAATATAAAGATAACAATTGCATTTGAATATAAACATTTTTTTTAAACAAAAGAATAGTGATTACCATTAAGCTTCACTAGCTGGTTTTCAGAAGTAAAGTCTAAAAAAAGTAATAAGCATTAGTAACTGTAAACTTATTATATAAAATATTAACATAAAAGAATTGATATGACTTTATATTTTCTAAAATACATATATATAAAGTCATTAAAAACAATATTTTCAAAATTTCTTTGTAATTTTACAGCAAATATTTATAGAAAACCTTTCCAGAAAATTTCTGAAAAGAATGAGACCTGTTGACATCATTTTATTAAATTATTTACATTATAAAAAAAAAGTAATAGTGCTTAAATTAAATTTAAATTGTATGTTTGCAAAAATGTAAACAAAACAAAAACATCTTTTTGATCTCTCAAATCTTTTTTTGCTGCAAATATTTTATTTTTAAAAAAAGTAAAAATTAAAAAAAAAAAAAAATTAAAACGAACCTTTGCATTTGGCTAAGTTACACTTAACAGCTTCAGACAATTCCCCTGAGCATCCTTTTCCGGATCCTTGGGGAACTGGATTAGTGCAAGTTCGCTCTCTTTCTTTAATTCCATCTCCACATGTAGCAGAACACTCTGAAAACTCACTCCATTCTGATAAACCTCCGTCAATAGCTTCAAAAATAGTTTGATTATTTAAATTTTTTATTTAAATTTAAACTTGATCAAGAAAAAATTACATTAAAGTAACTTTTGTTACAATTTTTTTTTTTTTAATAAAGAAAAATTGTTTGTAAACAAACTATAAATAAGAAAGAAATATTTTACCAACGTCTGTGCTTTGAGATGAACTACTGACTTTATAGAGGTAAACAGCATTTGTTTTTTCTTCAGAACCACCAACACATTCTTCAGGATGCTTATCATCACATTCTAAAAAGTTTGCATTGAAGCATTTGGAAGATCTTTGTGATTGTTTACCAATATCATTTATAACATTTAATTTTTTGCTTGACCAGCATTCAGCCCAATGAATAATATAAAAGAAATCATATCCTTCTTCTTTAGATTTTTTTGAGCATCTACATGCAATACTAGATAAAAAAAACAACAAATAAAAATAGATAAACAACAAATAAAAACTCAGATACTTAACAAGATTGATTAAATATAGCAGTCAAAATCAAGTTGATGTAGTTTTAAATATGTTTATTTATTTATTTATGCTCCTTAAGATTCATTGCCATGTTGAATCTATTATGAGCCCATGCTAGTAACAGTTTCATAATAGTCATAGAGATCAGAGTTTCATAATAACCATATGTTTATCAAGCTTGTCCTTGAAGATATTTACACTTTTTGCGGAAATGATTTCTTGTGGTAGTTTATTCCACCATTTTGCAACTCTATTTGTAAAAAAATTTTCACTTGGTCTGTTTCTTTTTATTAGCTCAATATCTAGACGTCCTTTATGTCCTCTAATGTTTGAAGCTGGACCATTTGCTGAAATTGAAATTGCTGTTTTTGATTGTTGATACCAACACACTTTGTCCAAATTATGAAATATTTTATAATATTGAATTAAATCATATCTTATTCCCCTGATTTTTAAAAAAGTCAGTTGGAGTTTTTTTAACCTTTCTTCATAGGCTAGGTGTCTTAACTCTGGAATCAACTTTGTTGCTCTTAGTTAAACAATTTCTAATTCATGTATGTCATTTTTATTATAAGGGTTCCATATTGGTGGTGCATATTCAAGAATAGGTCTTACAAAAGTGCAATACAAAATCTTCATTGTGTTTGTCTTTGTAAGTAAATGATTTGCTTAGTAGACCTAATCGACTATTTGCTTTATTTACAACCATATTTACATGTTGATTCCACTTCATAGTATTTGAAATTAACAATTCAATGTCTTTTTCATTAGTTGTTAAATCTAATTTTGAATCTTTTATAAAATATTTAAAATTCTTATTATGTTTTCCAAAATGCATGATTTTACATTTTTTGATGTTGAAATTTATCATCCATTTGTCAGACCATTCAGTTAGATTATTAATATCGCCTTGCAAGCTTTTTGAGTCTACCTGGTTGTTAACTACAGCAATAGTTTTGTTATCATCTGCATTTATTTTAGATGGTAAATCATTAATATATAACAAGAACAATAATGGTCCAAGCACAAAACCCTGTGGAACACCGCTTAGCATCTCTAACCAATCTGATTTTGTATCACCAATTACAACGCGTTGTTTTCTATTTGATAAATATGTTTCTATCCAATTTCTTTTTCTAATCCATAACCACATAATTTTGATATTAATCTCTTATGAGGCACTCTATCAAATGCTTTTTGAAAATCAGTATATAAAATGTCTATTGAATTGCCTATCATTAGTTGGTATGTTAAAAAATCTAAGGATTCTAATCAGTTTGTTATACAATTTTTACCCTTTAAGAAACCATGTTGTTGTTTACAGAAAAGATTATTTGATTCTAAGTAGTTTTTTAAGTCATCACTTATAATTTTTTCTAGTACTTTGCAAGGTATGGATGCCAAAGATACTGGTCGATAATTTATTGCCTGCATTTTTAAATATGGGACTCACATTTGCCATTTTCCAGAGATCAGGAATATCACTATTTGTTAGACTTAGTTGATAGATAATTGAAAGTGGTATTGAAAAACTTTCAGAGCAGACTTTTAACACATAGGGCTTTACTTCGTCATACCCACTAGACTTGTTAATGTCTAATTTTGACAAATATGATTTCACAAGTGCTTGATCAACGACTATCTTTCCGAACCTGCTATTTGTTTGTACTTCAAATTTACAATCATTTATATTTTCTTCTTTTATGTAGACAGAATGAAAATACTTGTTAAAAATATCAACAATACTATGTTTGTCATACATTGTTGAACCAATATTATCATTAAGTGCTCTTATATGATTTTTTACTTTCTGCTTTTTTTTAATATATGAATATAGTAATTTAGGTTCATTTTTAACCTGATTTACCAAGTTTCTTTCGTAATTTTTAACAGAGTTTTTTTTTTTTTTTTTTTTTAATGTTTCTTTTCATTTTATTATATATTTTTTTTGAGCCAGCTATAGACCAGTTCATTTTTTTATTTGTTGTTCAGTAATTATTTTTGTACTTGATTTCTTTTCTCAAGCTATTTGACATCCAAACTTCACTTGCTTTATTTCTTAGTTTTACAATAGGTATATAATTTTTGCATGATTGATTATAATGATATAAAAAATTATCATAACATTTGTCAATGCATTTATTTTGAAATTCGTCAGCCCAATTTATGCTTTTTATATAAACATTAATTTTTTCATAGTTTCTTCTACGATATGCAAATTTTTTAGTTGATGAAGAGAAGTCATCTATTCGATCTTTCATTTTATAAAACCATTTCAGAATATGATGTCCTTTACTACTCAAACCAAGTGGTGGCAAATGGGATAAACCAAAAATATGGTTACTATCATCTACAATTACTATCAAGTATATTTGTTAATTCGTTTTGGTTTCTTTGAGATGTTGCTTTAGTAACACATTGTTCGAAAAAACAGTCATTTAAACATGCTACAAAATCTTCAGCTTGTTGGCTATGTGATTCTACAAAACTGTCTTTCCACTTTAAAGTGTTGTAGTTAAAGTCACCTGTTATTATTATACTAGTGAATTGTTTTTTATCTTGTGCTCTTTTTAGCTGCTATAATAGAATTTATAATATTTTTATTGGTGACACAGGATCAGTCATGTAATATATTTTAAAGAACAGCAACTTGATACATATGTAATAAAATTAGGTTTTTGTTAGAAAATCAAAATATTATCTCCGTTTTCCTATGTTTCTACATATTCCTATATATAAGCAAAACTAGACCTATTTTTTATAACTGACTGTTTGCTTAAAGTTTTTGTAATATTGTTACATTTTTTTTATTAAAAAAAGAAACTTAATTGATTTTTTAAGTGTTACAGTTCAGAGAAAAATGATAATATCTTCAAAAATAAAATACTTTTATGAAATACATAGTTAATATGACTAAACATATGGTAAAAAAATCTGTAACCATTTTTTAATTGAATTACTCAATAAATTTGAATTTTCAAGTCATGAAAATATTTTAATAAAGGGTTTACTACTGGGTTTACTCAGTGTTTTGGGCTACTAAGGATGTGCTCTCTTGAGTAATTACAACAAGTAATCAATTTGTTATTTCTCAGAACCTAAAGATAACACTAAATATATGAGATATATTAAGGATTTCAATTAAACTTGATATCGAGTGAATTGATCAAAATGTTTATTATTAAATTAGTTTGAAGTATTTTGAAGTCTTAACAAGTTTGAAGTCTTAACAAACTTAAGACTTCAAACTTGTTAAGACTTCGAATACTTAATATTAAATTAGTTTGAAGTACTTTGAACTTAATATCGAGTGAATTGATCAAAATGTTTATTATATAATAAACATTTTGATCAATTCGCTCAATATTAAGTTAAATTGAAATCCTCTGTTGACCTTTTTTTTTTCAAAGAAACGATTCTTTTCTTAAAAATAATTTTTTTAAATTATTTTAATTTAATTTTAATTTTATTTTATTTTATTTAAATTTTTTAAAAAAATTTTTTTTTAATTATTAGACTGTAATAATTTTAAAAAATTATTCGTAAAATATTATTTTACAAAATAAAATAACATTTGCAAATAATTTAAGGAAAAAACACTTTAAATATATATATATATTTTTTTTTTACATTTATTTTTTTGTATTATGCTTTATTATTTTTTAATTTTATTTTTAGATTATTTATTTTATAAAAACTTAATATAAAATATTTCTCGTAGAAAAGCGCACATGGATTCCATGTCATGGAAACCTTATTGTATTCAGGAATGGCAACGAGCAATCTGATTCGCTATTTTTGAACGGTATGCGTACGCGCTTATTATGAAAAAGTCGAATCAATCAAATAATCAATCCAGTGCCGGATCAAGGGGGGGGTTCTAAAACCCCAGGCCCCGCAAATATAGAAGCCCCAAAAAATTTTAGAGGAACTTTTTTTTTTTAGTCATTTTAGGCTCTGGACCATAAAAAGGCCTCCAAAAAAAAAAATATTCCTGCGCCGAAGTCTTAATCCGCCACTGAATCAATCAATCAATATAATCTGAATTACTTGATTTTATAATTCAAAGATGTTTACAAATAGTATAATTACTAATAATGCGTAAACACCTAATAATAATGATGTTAATAATAAATAATAACAACTCTAAAAATCATAACGTTAACAATAATATTACCATTAATAATAACTATATTAATAAAAATGGTAATAGTAACAATAAAAATAATGGTATTATTAAAAATAATGATATTATTAATAAATAATGATATTAATAAAAATAAAGGTAATAACAATAGTAACAATGATAATAATAACAAGAGTATATTTAAATATATATATCCTTATACGCGCACACATACATAAATACATACATACATACATACATACATACATACATACATACATACATACATACATACATACATACATACATACATACATACATACATACATACATACATACATACATACATACATACATATGTCGCACATACGGTTATATCTATGTACAAAAACACACGTACATCCATACTCATACACACATACAAATATATGTATATATATATATATATATATATATATATATATATATATATATATATATATATATATATATATATATATATATACACACATACACATATACACGTATACTTATGCACATACATACATAAACATACACACATACCTATACACACATACATACACATATACACACACATTAATACACATACGCATACATATATCCACACATTCAATTATTGTACAAGGACGACAAAAAAGCGGTACATTAATGTAAGGGTTCTTAAAAAAAAAGTATAAAATATAAACAAATATCAAAATACGTATAGCATAATAAAAATGAAGTAATATAAAAGCTACATAAAAATTTAAATGCCTATAGCAAAATCATCAACTTTTCAATTGTTAAAATTACAATACAAATACTTTTTGTTCAAAACTTTACAACTTAAAACATTTAAAATTAAAGATAGCTTTTTTCTTTTCTTTCGTTTTATTTTTTCTACCTCTCTTTCTTATCGTTCCCTCGTTGTGTTTATCTTAAATGGGAGTTAGTAAACCTATTTGATAATTAATTAGTATTATTGGCTTATTTTTTAAAGCCTATCTATATATAGGATGACCTATAGATTTAGCTAAGATCTATTATAGATCTAAGTCTATTTTGAAGTATATATAGACCTTTAGTTAGATCTAGATAGACTTAGCTAGATCTAGCTAAGTCTATTCTGAAAAAACTGAAAAGGCAATAATAATTAACTAATTTTTTTCCTTTTCACTATGTGACATTTTTATAACTTTTTTTTAGTTTTACACACATACTTTCATGATAACAAAAAGTTTTTAAATATTTGTTTTTATAAGACAGGTAGCTAAATGGACTGATCTTCTACAAAGACGTTATTTTAATATTTCTATAATTTTTCTTATCAACAAAGAGATTTACATTGGTAAGCATATTGTTAGATATTTCTCAAAATCGCACTTGCGTTTTGTGTTGACGCATATGAAAAAAAACTGTTATTTAAATCAAATAGATTTATTAATATCTCAATATAATATAAACTTGAAATTTTGTTGTGCATTATGATCAGTTGTCAGATTGTTTACAGTATGTATGGTTACACGGGGTCAGTTTTCCGGTCTGCGGTATTAATGTATGCAAATATGCGCATAATAATGTATGCAAAGTGTTAAACAAAACTCGAAAACTGCTCCTAATCGCTGAAAATGCATGTTATCTGAAATTGATAATATCCTCTTAATAAAAAATCTTTCAAATGCAAAATGAAAAGTTTGAGCAGAAAGAGTCTTAAAACTATATGGACGTCACTTAAAAAAATGTCTTTAACTTTTAAACCTTTATAAAACGACAAGAATAATATAAGCACTTGAGCTTTCAGAAAAAAGAATTTTTTGGGTTTGTTTTTATTTTTGCTTTAAAGAAACTATGAAGTAAAATTATGAAAAACATCAAGTATAAAAAAAAAGATTTTACGCAAAATCTCAAAACCTTAATGATCATCATAATGTCACTGCAAATTCTAATTCAATTGTCTACTTAAGTAGACAAACGACTTTCAAAATGAAAACTATTTGTTTAAACGACTAAAAGACTTTCAAAATGAAAACTATAAAAAAGATTTATATACACTCACAAGATTTTTTAAAAAAAAAGTTGCACTTTAGTTTCTTTTGAAGTTTTTGCAAAGATTTTAAAATTAAATTGCTATCCAGTATACTTAAAAAAAATAATAACACTATTCCCTCCAGAAAGTTTTGCTTTAAAATTTTATAAAATTATAAAATTAGCTTATTCCCAGCCGGCACAACTCACAAAATAGTTACGCTTGGTTTCTGTTGCGTTTTTAAAACCTTCTAAAACAAAAAAAATAACCCATGTCAAAAATGGTTTTTATTCCGTAAAATTAACTATTACTATTTACCATAAATACCAGTTAAAATATTATTGGTTTCACCGTTATGGAAACCTAGTGTTATATTATTATAACTTTCCGTAAGGAATGCGAGCAACATTTAAATTTGATTTTAAAACCTCAAAAAACACGTGTTAAACTTAAGTAAAACTGCCCGTAATATACACGTGTTTTTGGTTTACGCCTGGAATCGTGGCAAACACGTGTCTATACAGGTTTTAATTCCGAAAAAAAAAATGTGCCGGTAGGGTTATTGTTTAAAAATAGTATTTTAAGTTCAACAGAAATGTTAAAAAAATCTTGATGTATACAGCTTCTGTTAGTACAGCATTGAATAAACAATCGTTTACTTAATTAAAATTTATTTAAGCATTTTCTTCAGATCGCTTTAAAAAAATTATGCTAACTAGTTACAGCAAGCATATTTTAAGCTTACATAAATAAAAGATAATCAATTATAAAAAAAGAAAGGAAATAATTAAGTATAAAAATTATGTAGTTTTCAATGATTTTTTTTCCGGCAAATATAAGGACAACACTCCTCTCTCTTTCGTCTTCCTCCATCTCCATCTCTCTCCTTTCTTTCACACACATACACACACACGCGCGCGCGCTGTTACACGCAGATATTACAAAACATTTCTGTTCTGCTAAAAAAATACATAACAATTCAAGTCAGGACATGAAAAAGTTCATGAGTAAAATATTTTCAAATCTTATAAATATATCCTAAATATATTTTAATTTTAATATTTAAAATAACTTATAATAATAATTTCACAAGATTTTGATTTATTAAACTTGATTAATAAAAAATGAAATAGTTTTCCCGTTTCAAAAAAAATCCTAGTTTACCTGTGTATCGACTCTTTCATTTTGTCCCAATCCAGTTCAAAACCTTGGTACGATTCACTTTGATCATCTTTATCGGTGATTAACAAACTATGCGTTGTTGGATCATGAAACTCTTTGAAGCATCCCATTTTGTAGTAGTCGCGTTCGCAAGATACATGGCTCTTTATTTCAGCTAAAATAGAAAAAACATTTATCTTTCATAAAACTACATTGATATCTTGCGTAGTCTTTTGAGAAACGTTTTGCATTGGTGTTTGAGCTGAAAGCTAATTGAGCTAGTAGAATTAAAGCGAATTCTTCGCATCGAATGACAAAACAAAATCTTAAAAGAAGGAAAAAATCGGAATTAATTTTCATATTTATATTTATCTATTTGCTATAGAAATATTTTTTTTAATTTTCATATTTAAATTAATTTTCATATTTATATTTATCTATTTGCTATAGAAATATATTTTTTAATTTTCATATTTAAATTAATTTTCATATTTATATTTATCTATTTGCTATAGAAATATTTTTTTTAATTTTCATATTTATATTTATTTTCATAAATATAAATATGAAAATTAATTTCCTCACCTTATGAACTACATAACAACAAAAAAAAAAGTACAAAGCATAAGTTTAAGGAAAAGCTGGGTACCAGTTTAAAAAATAGATAATAATCTATTGTAAAAGTATGCAAACATTAGATGATAAGGCTGGGAAATTTTTCTTATCAAAGGCAAGTGAATTATTTTTAAAATAGTCACTTCTTATCACGTATAAATGAAACGATGTACAATAAAAGCTTAACAAATAGTCCGCAAATAATAATAAAATGTCCGCAACGTTAAAAATTATATCGAACCCAAAACATATAGTGTTAAGACGAGAGAGTGCAGCTTTAAACACTTTTCTCAGTAAATATTCTTGATCAACGTCATCCCGTGATTTATCCTTGTTTTAACACTTTAAAGTTTATTTTATTTGATACAGCGTGAATGTTGTAGAGAGTTTTTTTATTATTTTACGAGAGACTTTTGTGACAAAAGTATTCTGCAACAGAATGGAGTGTCATGCTGTAACAGAATGGAGTGTCATTTTGAAAATAAAAATGAAATATTTGAATAAAAAAGAACTAATAAAAATTATAAATCAAAATGAAAAAAATATTATAAAAAATTTATTTATAAAAAATAAAAGATGAAATAAAAGGTTTTTAATTTTTAAGGTTTTTAATTAAGGAACCCTTAGTTGGATATGCGGAAATATTTTTTGACTGATCAAAACATTCTATAGTATTTCGCAACTTTTTTTTTTTCTTACTTTGCTTTATTTTTCGTTTTTACGAATTTGTCTTTTATTTATTAATTAAATTTTTTTATCATTTATTTCAAATTACTTCCAAATTTTACGAAGCCCTGGGTCATCTTCGAGTATTTCATTGGAGTATTTTGATTACATTTTTTTTTTAATTTACGTATACTTCTTGTAATATTATGAGATGGGAGTCAATAAGGAAACTAGCAGAATGACGTGATAAACTACAATACAAAAAAATACTTGCACAAAAAGTCTAATACAATTAAAAAAAAAAAAAAAATCGATACAATTATAAACCGATTCACTTATTTAATAATAAATGATAAAATTATTAACACAACATTCTCCAAGCATTATTCTTAAAAGTTGTATAAAGTATACAAGGCCGGCGCGACGGGGGTGTGTGACACCCTCAACGCCATCAATTCATTTAGCCGGCAAATTTCAACAAGTTAAACTCACAGAGTCAGTCGGCACGTGACACCTACTCGCGCCGACTCTGAAAGTATATCTTATAAAAAAACATTCATAAAACGTGTTTTCCTAATGAATTAAAAACCAAAAACAAAAAAAACAAAAAAAAAACAGACACCTTTTTAGTAAATATTTTAAGCTAAATCAAAAAATTTATAGTAGATTCAAGGAGATAAATGTATAAATTTGAAAAAAAATATATTTTAAATGACGTATTATATTATATTATAAGTTTAACTTGTTATAAATTATATATATATATATATATATATATATATATATATATATATATATATATATATATATATATATATATATATATATATATATTATATATATATATATATATATATATATATATATATATATATATATATATATATATATCAGAAAATAAGGAAATACAACTATTTTGGCCGTTTAAAAAAAATCTTGCTTTTAAAGCATTTTATACTATTATTTTTTATTTACTTACTTATGTACAGGGCTTGGGTCATATTTTTGACTTTTGGGACTTAGTTGAGCTTTCAAGTTGCATTTAGTAAAACTTTAGAGAAATAACTTAACAAAAAAATATCTGAAAAATCAAAAGATAATACTTTTGAGAAATATTTTTAAAAATATAAAATATAAAAAAAAAAGATTAAAGATAATGCTTTTGAGAAGAAAAAAAAAAATTTTAATTTTAAGTTTTTATTAAAAAGTATCATTTTTAAAGAGTTGGGACTTTTCTCCTTAAAAATGATGTGAATTTTTTATAGAATTAAAAAAATGCTTATATACAATCTGTTTTTTATGATAATATTTTTTCATAATATTGTTTTTTTTATCGATATTTTTAAATTTAAATCTGCTCATAGATGGCATAAATATAAACTTTAAAAATAAAAATATTTTCTAAAATCGAAATTATTTTTCCCTCAACTCCTTTCTTCCCTTTGTCAACTATTTTCAAATTTTTCAGCTTTCCTTTCTCTTATTTTCTTAAATTTTTCAGCACTTCCTCTGCTCCTTGTTCTACTACTGATGTTATTTATTGATAGCCCCAAAGCTGCTATATCCAAAAATGATTATAATTTTTAACATCTTTAGTATATTCTTCATTAAAATTATTTATATTTTTTTAGTTAAAGTTTATTGGGTAAGGGGCTTTCCATTAATTATGTCAACAAAATAGGGGGGGGGGGAGGAGAAATCTAAAATTCTTTGACAAATACTAACATGGGGGAGGAGAAGTTCAAGAAACGTTGACGTTAACAGTTTTACTTTTTTAATAATCTTAAATAAAAAATTTTTAAAAAAGTTTTTTTTTTTCCATTTTAACTTTTTTAAGCGTCCATCTGATAAAATATCATTAGCGGTTTAAATAATGTTCTGTTAATGTTATAATATTAATGATCTTCTCATAGTTAATAAAAAAATTATTAAAATCTATTTAAAAATTAAAATTAACAAACCTTTCGCAGACAATGCCAGCAATGACGTAATTGCAAAAAGCAACAGCGCCTAAAATATTCAATAAAATTTTTAAAAGCATGAAATTATAATTTCATTTTGTGGTACTTATTGCATTTATATATTTATGACATTTTTAATAATAAAACAGGGTTGTAGAAAATGCTGTACAATGATGTATTTTAGAGAAGGGAGGGGGTGCAACATTTTTGGATGTTTAAGCTAACTTTCAGACAGAAGCTAAATCAATAAGTTTATATGTTATACTTTTTTATACTTTATTATATAGTTATACTTTTATTTTGCTATGCAAAAAATTGCGATAATTAAAGCAAGGGAACAAAAAAGTTCTTATATTTTTGCGACACCTGCAGCAGACGGGAGAGCAAAATGTTAATTTTTTTTTTTTTTACTATTCTTAATACTTAACTAAATTTATATTCATCGATAAATTTTAAAGTTTATACAATAATCTCTTCGAGTTTAAAAATTATTATCATATTAAGTTTGAACCCCCTCATTTTGAAGGAGTCACACATTTTTTAAAGCTATATTTTTTGAAAGCTAAAAGATTAGTTTATAAAATTTAAAACTTATTGATGAATATAAATTTAGTTAAGAGTATTAAAAAAATATTTTATCTATTTATTGCTCTCACGTTTCGGGCCGTTGTAGCTATAATTTTAAGACTTTTTTGTTCCCAGGCTCCAATTATTGTATATTTTAGCTTTATCTTTATTTGAAATAAGTATAAAAATATAAATGTTTTGAGTTTCAAACATCAAAAGGCGCTGCATTTTCCCCTGTATATATATATATATATATATATATATATATATATATATATATATATATATATATATATATATATATATATATATATATATATATATATATATATATATATATATATATATATATATATATATATATATGTATGCACATATGTAAAAATTGTAATAGAAAGTTTTTGCTTAATTTTTGTACAAAATGCTTTGCAACCAATTGGTTTGCATATTTATTTGCTTGTTTATGAATAATTTTTAATAATTAATAATAAAATAATTAATAATAAAAAATGATAAAGTTATCTTTAATTATAATTACTAAAGGAAGTTTTTGCTAAGAAATAATTTTGACATTTTTAGGTTCTTTTATATATAAGTTTATTAGTTTTATATTTGTTCTATTAAAAACAATATTAAAGATTTATAATAAATCGAGTTACAACAAGTAAGCACTCAGGCCACAATTTTCAGCAACGAGAAATAAGAAACAAAAATAAAGAGAATAGCACAAGTATATTATCACAAAAAAATCGATGGAATTTTTCGGTTACTGTAAAAAGTTAAAAAAAAACTCCATAAAAATCCATCATTACTATGGTTACTATGTTGCAAGTTCTAAAAATGCCTGCTCATTGATATAAAATGCTGAGTTCAGCAATCACGAATGTTAAGAGTGCGCTCGAACACAATCAAAAATTTAATGAAAAAAAAATTTGCAGAATAATGTAATAAAGGTGTAATAAATTCTAGCAATAGAACAATCGGAGTTGATTGTTTGATTTGGGCAAACAAAATACAGACTAAAAAAAATTGAACCATTCCCACTATAAATTTACCTGTTTTAGACATCTGTAAAGACACCAAAAGTGGTCCTAATTTGAAAGTTTTTTATGTTTTTTTGTATAAAATATAATAAATTTGATTTGTGTAAATTAATAGCATTTTTTCTTAAATCTTATACCAAAATAATAGCAACTACACGATCGACATTTGTAATTTTTTTTTGACAAAATGAAGTAAAATAAGGATAAAATTAAGTGAAATAAATTTTTAATTAAAATATTAGTTAAAGAAAATGAAATAAAATTGTTAAGTTTATTTAGTGTAAATCTAAGCGAAAAAAAAGGTGCGGAGAAAGCCTATT
Source organism: Hydra vulgaris (assembly GCF_022113875.1). Classification (NCBI taxonomy): domain Eukaryota; kingdom Metazoa; phylum Cnidaria; class Hydrozoa; order Anthoathecata; family Hydridae; genus Hydra; species Hydra vulgaris. The sequence continues at coordinate 14,368,559 of NC_061163.1, read as the reverse complement.
TTAAACCAGTCAAACGGAGTACAAATTACTGATTAGTGGGAAAAAAACACAAATTAGAGCAAACATGTACCTTAAGGACTAAGATAGTACATGTTCTAGTTTGTGAGTTTTCCAAGCAATTTTGATTAAGGCTAAGTTAGGCTCTTTTGATTGGCTCTTTATAAAACTGTATAGAAAAAAAGTATTAAGCTGAATGCTATGAAGATATTCTAAAATTAAAGTTAATAGTTATTTTTATTTTTGTTTGAAGAAAATTCTTAAAAAATAAGTTTATATATTCAAATAAAGCTTACCATGTCTTTTAATGTTGTAGAAAATGTTTATTTTAGTTTCTGAAAATGAATTTATTATTGTTTGTTTGCTTATTTAAATTAACATTTTCAATTTATAAACAAATAAAAATAGACGCTTTTCAATGAATTTATGTAATTGAATTCACCGTTTCCTTTTTTTTAATAAACAAACGAATTTTAAACATAAGTGTTAATAAAAAAAGCTCCCTTTTTTGCACCAAACAAAAAAAAGTTGTACACTTTTAACACTGAGGTGTTTATAATACTCTCAGAACTTTTGAAGCTGCGTAATAATTGTTCTTCTTTAACAAGTTGTAGCTCAAGCCTGAGACAGATTCAAAACACCTCTATTATAAATCAAGTATCACATACATTTAAATTAATATTACATTGAAGTCGATAAAATATGTTTCTTCATCATAGTCGTTAATCAATTTATAACGACGTGCCAAAAAAATATGCAATCCTTCTGGATAGTTAAAAATATATTAAGAACAATGAATGTTTTGTCGAACCATAAAAATTATTTTATCATAAAAGATGAAAAGGGCTGTGATATATAGTTGCCAAATATATTTAGAGAATACGCTAAAGAATTTGAAAGACAAAAAAAATTATATACACAACTCTAACTTGCTTGAGAGAAAAAATGTGAATGGGAACTCACTGGCATACAGGAAGTAAAAACAAGCGCGTGGTCTAAATCTATTAAAATTAATTATAAAAAACATGTGATCTAAGTGCGATAGCTTATGAATTAAATAAATTTTTTGCATCAATTGGTCCTAATTTGACACGAAAAATTTCTATCGTGACCAACAAAATAAACGATTATGGTTTTCCATTAACATCGTTCTAAAATTCCTTCAAGATTCTACTTAAGGAAAATAAGATTTTTTAAAAAATGCTTGAATCTAATAAATTATTTGGTCAAGATGATATTTATTGCAACGTTATTATCAACTTTTACAAAGTCATTAAAGATATTATATTTAAGGTTTTACACTGTTCAAACAGGGAGTTTTTCCTGAAAATCTAAAAATATCTCTTTTAAAAATTAGTTTCACTTGTATTTATAGGAGATAATGCAGCATGATGCAGGTGATACAACATAATACAGACGATGATGAGATGCAGCAAATGTTTTTGTTGGACTTTTATTATTGGACAATTATTGGACAATTATTGGACAATTTTTTTTTTAATTTTAGAATTTTCAATCAATAAAGTACTTTATCACAATTTAAAACATATTTTTCAATCAAATAAAATACTTTATCCCAATTTATACGGCTTCAAAAAAAAGTAATTATCACAAAATTCTATTTGAAAAAAATAAGTAGGGAAGACAAAGGATATATGGCAGTATTGGTAAGTTGACGAATTTCGTCAGAGCCTTGCTTTAGAAAGTGCTAACGTGGAATTTTCCTATTTAACCAATTCATTTTTTACCGTACTATTGTTAGATTTTTTCGGAATTTTTGTGTTTTTTGGACAAAAACGTAACTTTTGTATAATTTACTTTACAAAAAAAAAAAAAAAAAAATTGTGAAAGTTCTAATCACAATTGATTTTCCATTTTCAAGTCAGTTTAAATTAATTATACTTTATATTTAATTAACCAATTTAAAGTAATATTATATTTTTTAGCTTAAAATTTTTGCCAAAATAAATAATAAAATATTTATATAAATTTTGCACCTAATCATACATTAATAATCATTTTTGTAGTTTTTAATGAAATTTTGAGTGTCATTTATTATCAATTTATTTTGACTTTCGGTGCACGTTCCTTAATCATAAAGATTTCAAATGTACTAAAATGATCAACTAAGAATAGTTTTCTAAGACAACATCTTATATATATATATATATATATATATATATATATATATATATATATATATATATATATATATATATATATATATATATATATATATATATGTATAAATATATATATATATATATATATATATATATATATATATATATATATATATATATATATATATATATATATATATATATATATATATATATATATAAATCATGCTTTAAATATAGTTTTTAATGAAATTTTGAGTGTCTTAAAACGTATTTAAAACGTGTAAACGAAATAAATGTGAAAAAGACATTTATTTCGTGTACACGCTTAAACACGTCATTTTTTTTCAATGGTTGTAGTAATTGCGTTTGTATTTTGTTGGCAACATGTAACAATTTCAAAAAAAGATTTTAGTTTTCCAATTTAACTTAACAGAATATGACCAAAAAAGAAGACGTTGGAAAAAATATTTACAATTCAATAGTAAAAAAGTTGTAAATACAATCTATACACAGCGCCATCTTATTTAACGTTTTTTCTAAACAAAATCGATCAAACGCAAATCTGGTAATGAAGGAAAGGAGGTTTTTTAAGATATAAAACTGCCTCTGTATGGCAATCAGCCGGAGAAGGTTAAACCACGCTACCCAAGATATAAAACTGGTTAACAGTTTTATAAATAACCCAAGACTCTCACTTAGGGAACGCGCAAAAAGATAAGAATTTTCTAATGTTTTGTTGTAAAAGTTCTAAATAAGCATGCTTTTCAAGCTTTCAAATCACAAAAAGCGCCTAACCGTTCTGAAATTCAAAAAAAAGTACAAGAACTCGCTGAAGAAAGTTTATGACAAGTATATTTCTTAAAAACTTCTGAATTATTGAAGATGATCAAACTTATATGTAGTACAATCATCATCATATTCCTGGTCTTTTATAATTAAATATAGAAGAAAAGCAGATAAGAAGTTTAAATACACAAACAAGATAAGATTGGTAAAAATCTTTAATTTTGTAAGATGTTTGCAGGTTTGACAAAAAATCAGCACCCTTTATTTCTGGTTCCACGATTTCTGGTAAAATATGTGCCAAAACGTGTTTACAAAAACTTTTTTAACCTTTTACTAAATCACATGGTAATAGACATTTGTTCTGGCTGGATTTATCATTAAGTCATTAGTGCAAACTGGCTTCATCACGATGGTATAAACAAAATGACATGAAAGTTATGTCTAAAATAGCAATTCCTTCAAATTGTCCACAATTAAAAATTATGGCAAAGGTAATTTTTAATAAAAAAATGAAAAGAAAAAAAAACTATGCAGAAACTTAAAGATTTGAAAATATCATTTAAAAAGAATCAAATAGTTTTGACTTTTGTTCTGTGCGCAAGCTTATGGGTAACACCAAAAATATTTTATAGGTAACACCAAAACAAAAGCTCGAAATTTAACACATGAACAAATTAATTTCTTTGAAATATTTTAGTTTCTTATATTATTGCACAGGTATATCAAGTTATGTGGCCTCCTGTACTACTACCTAATTTAAATAAGGCATTTAATGGTAAATATATTCTCCAGCAACAGTTTGCCTCAATTACAATTACTTATTTATGTCTATCAATTTATAAAAACCACCATTTGATTGGCTTAGAAAGAGCGGCCATCCTCGGCGGCAAAAGTTCTCGGTAATGTTTTTCCACAACTAAAACATTTTGTTAAGTACAAAAAATAAAAATACAGTTATAGTATAGTATATAAAAGTACAACTTAGTATAGTAAATAAAAACTGTTCTAAAAAATTAAAAAATTTAAAATATTCAGAGTACTGACAATTTTCGACAAAATATATAATAACTTGAAAAAGTTGCAGTTGTTACTTTTATGTTTTGTTTAAATTTGACGTAATATATATAAATTACATACTTTACAAATACAAACAAGGCTTCTAAAAGAAGATCACAACGATCTCATCTTCAGAAGCCTTTTACAAAAAGAGTACGTAAAGTAACATAAAAACAATGAATCGTACTTAAATAAATATAAATTGTACTCTTATCGTATAAAATAAAATTTGAATATACATGACTCAAAATAATAAAACATTATTTCATCACAAGATAAATTAAAAGTATTCTAAGATATTTTTAATAGAGCAATCGTGGCGCAGTGGTTAGAGTTCTGCTTCTCAGAGGATAACTCAGAGGTCCGAGGTTAGACGCCGCACTGTGGAAAATAAAGGTCTATTTTGGATCAAAAATCAATAACGTTTTTGTTACTAAAGATTAAGTGTTGAAATTTTGCACAAATGTAAAGTATTTGACACTTCTAAAAAAATATTTTTTATAAAAAAAAAATTTTTTAATTTATTTACAATTTTTGCCGATAAAAAAAAGTTTACAGTCATAACTTATAAAAAATAATTACATGACCGGGGCCAAAGTTTGTACGCGAAATAAATGTGACAGAATGAGTACGTCATTTTTTTTCAGTGGTTATATTAAAATCTTTTTAATTGTTTTGTATTTTGTTTACAACCTGTTTTGGTTTCAGAAAAATGTATTATTTTTTTGATTTAACTTAAAACTAGTTTTAAAAATGACAAAAGAAAAAGACATAAGAGAAAATATGCACAAATATTTGGAAAATCCTAATAGTAGCTACAACTCAATAGCAAAAGTGTTGCAAATACATCCATACACCGTTAGTCGTGTAATCCAATGTTTTTCTCAAACAAAATTGATCAAACATAAATCTGGTGGTGAAAGAAAGAAGGGTTTTAAAGGTAAAAAACTAGTTAGAAAACTGGTTAAAAGTTTTAAGACTAACCCAAGCCTTTGACTAAGGGAGCGCGCAAACATTTATGGACTTTATCATAGTTTTGTTGTAAAAGTTTGAAATAAACATAGTTTTCATTCTTTCAAAGCACAAAAAGTGCCCAACCGATCTGAAACTCAACAAAAAAAGTGCAAAAGCTTGAATTCTACGGAATAACTGGTAAAATGATCAAATGGTATAAAAGCTACCTGTCAAATAGAAAGCAATTCGTCTACCACGGAGAAGAATTGCTTCCTATTGATCTTCAAAATAAAACACTAATTGAAATAAAATGTGGTGTTCCACAGGGTTCTATCCTTAGCCCACTTCTCCCACTTCTTTTTTTGTATACGTCAACGATCTAAATAAGGCTTTGAATCTTATGAGCATCATGTTTGCCGACGATACCAAATTATTTTTATTAAACAAAAACATTAACAAACTTTTTTAAGATATGAATAAAGAACTTCTTTTTTAGATATGAATAAAAAACTTCTTCCTTTTTTAGATATGAATAAAGAATCAGATTTCTAATTGGTTTAAATGGAATAAATTAACCTTAAGTATTGACAAAACAAAGTGGATCCTTTTCCACTCCTCAACAAAAAAATGTTTTTTGCCTCATGATTTACCTAAACTTTATATTGATGAAGTAGAAATAAAAAAAGATTCCATTTTAAAATTCCTAGGTATTTATCTTGACGAAAATATGACATGGAAAGCTCATATTGATTATTCATCAACAAAAGTTGTGAAAAGTATTGGTATCCTCTATAAGGCCAGAAATTATCTAAATAAAAATAATTTAAAACAACTATACTACTCATTTATTCATAGCTATATAAACTATGCAAATATTGCCTGGGGAATTACAGGTAAAAGTAAGTTGCAACGTCTTTACCGCCATCAGAAACATGCAATGCAAATAATATATTTTTTAAATAGTTTTTCAAATACAAAACCTCTATTTAAAGATATGAATGTATAAACGTCTATGAACTTAACTTGTACAATATTTTATGTTTTACGTTTTGCTGTATGAATAACCCTTTATTTCATGTTTTTAAAGATCTATTTACCTTTAAAGTAAAGAATAAATATAGTTTGCGAAATAATAACTATTTAAAAGAACCCTTTTGTCAAACAAATTTTAATCAATTTTGCATAGATTATCGAGCACCTTATATCTGGAATAAAATTGTACAGCCTAATTTAGACTCATCTACGTCTTTTTCTGTTTTTAAAAACAACTTAAAGAATATCATTTTTTCTACGGATAATATATTGAAATATTTTTGAGGTATTATTTTAACCATTTCTTATTTCAAATGTTTTGGATTCTTATTTTGTTATAAACTACCTGTATTATTTTATATTATATTTGTATTGTAATTTTTATATGGTTCTGGCGACAAGACCGATATGATCTTCTTCCAGATTACAAGTTTATATGTTTATATTACATGTAAATCACGACATGTAAATAATGTAAACTGAAATAAAAAAAAAAAAAAAACCGCTGCAGAAAGTTGTATGACAATTTTATTTCATAAAAATTCTGTATTATTGAAGACGATGAAACTTATATTAAGTACTATCATCAACAAGTTCCTGGTGCGTCTGTTATATTGCCAAATGTAGAGGAAAAGCAGATAAGAAATTTAAATACATAAAAACATGACAAGTTTGCTAAAAAAAAGTCTTGATTTGGCACCTTACATTTCTCAGTCCACACTTTTGGGTCAAATATATGTTAAAAAGTGTTTACAAAAACGCCTTTTACCTCTCATTAAATCACACGATAAGAGACCTGTTCTGGCCAGATTTATTTTCAATTCATTATTGTAATTTGGAATGTTATAAAATAATAATGTGAAATTTGTGCCTAAAACAGAAAATCCTCCTGACTGTCTAGAATTAAGAGTTATTGAAAAGCCATTATTAAAAAAAAAATGAAAAAAAAAAACAAAAAAACTTTGCAGAAATATTAAATATATTAAAATGTCATTTAAAAAAAGCATCATATGGCTTCAGTTCTTATTCTGTGCACAATCTTATGGGTACCATTAAAGCAAAAGTTTGACATTTTATTAGATTCCCACAGGAATAATTTGATTTTTCTTTAGATTAGATCTTATATTATTGTATTAAAATTATTACTTGGTTGGAAATAAAAATTGAAGAGTACTTTTTTTTAGTTGTTTTTCGACTTTCACATTTATTTCGTGTACACGCTTTAGAAGAACACAAATTTAGTCTTATCATTAGGCTCTAAAAATTCTAACAGTAGCAGGATGATCATGATAATTCTAAACCTGTTGTTTTAAAAATTTGGAAATAAAAATCAAAAAATTCAAAATTGTCATTTTTTATTTTATTTTTAACTAAAATTATTCTTTTAATTATATAAAAAACTTTAAAAGTATTCGAAACAGGAATAATAAAAAACAAACCCGCAAGCAGTTTAGAAGAAAATTTCTATATAGAAGGTCAATTTATGAGTGTGCAAAAAATGTTAAAAAAGAGTTCATATTAAGTGAACTCTCCAAGTCTTTGTCGGTTCGACTAAAAGCATTATTGCACCTTCTAACATTGTATGCAATTCTGTCCGCATTCTCTATGCTATCTTTCTAACACGACTACTTCTGCCTTTCACTCTAACATATCTTCGTTCTTCCCAAACTCACCTTACTTTTAGTCCGTAGAGTGGGTTATGACGCTCCCTTAGGAGCCGAAACAAGTCTCTGCGAACCGAGGTAATGTGGCCCCCACAAGACAATTGGCTGGTGGAGGATAAACCACAAAACCTTAAGTGAAAAAAAAGATTATAAAAAACATAAAAATAAATTATTTAATTGGAAAATATATTTATATTGAATTTATTTATATATAAAAAATATTTATACAAACACGCACTTTTTAAACTTTTTAACAAACATTTTCCCTATATTAGACTTAATTGCTTTATTAATTTGATTTTTTAATTGTTGCGTGTAATTAATTAATTTGTATTTCAACATTTACATGAATATTTTCAAGGGTTTATAAAATGCTTATTATAGAAATATTCAGAATAGTTTATTAACAACAATATTTATACAGTGAGTTTTTATGGAATAAATTGTCAACTTTCAAAAGCTGCATAGTATCTTCATCAAGCTCTTAGACCTTTTTGTTGTTGTTTTATAATGCTGAGAACTACCATCATTGGTATTACCACTTAATTGTTTCGGTTTGTCAACTTTCATTTTTTGGCCTAGCAGATACTTTAGTCAAATCGTTAATTTGTCGTGGAGTAGCTCCACATATTGTATATGTAGACAAAGAAGGCGTTAATAGCTGAGCCACTTTTCCATCTATCATTGTTAAAAAAAGTTCATGCTTCATTTGTATTCCTTTACAACATGTTAACTATAGATGGCCTTAAAGAGTATATTTGGCTTTTTATTTCATCTACAACAACCAATAATAATACCAATAATAAAATGCATGTCCATCAAAATTAGTTCTCAATAAAAAATTTACAAAATAACTTACGCAAAACTATTTGTTATAAACGTACACTGTCCTCCAAAACATTAGCAACCAAATAAAAAAATGCTTATTTTCTACTTTGAATACTAATTTAAAAAATTTAATTTGTTTAATTACGCTTTGAATACAATAAATGCTTAATATTACATATAAGAAAAAAGATTTGTACATAATAAGACTACTTGAAAATGAATAAATTTGTTTTTTTTGTTTTTATTGGTATTTTAACACAAAAACGTGGTCTTCCAAAACATTAGCAACTTTTTATAATTACTCACAAAAACTCACGGAAAATCAGCAGCACAAGTGTGGAAATAATGCCCAAGGGAATTGTAGTGTTGCAATTATAAGTACTTAACCAATGAGAATCAACTAATTGTTAATTTTTGTCCTGAGATGAATATGGAGTGTTGAAATTATTATAATATCAATTTAAGATCGCGTATATATGCTGTTTTGGATTATAATGGCAGGAAACAAGAATAAATTGGTATGCTTCTCTAATTTTCAGGGCTGTGGAGTCGGAGTTGCGGAGTTGCAACAATTTTAGCGGATTCGGAGTCGGAGTCGCTAAAAATTATCGCGACTCCGACTCCGATAGTAAAGTTTCTTGGTATTGCACGTGCATGTACAAAACATTCAATTAACCGTACGTTCATACTAAACCTCAAAGAATGTTTCATAAATTTGTCAAAAAAAAATTTCAACTTATCGCGCAATATTTTTTAAAGAATTCAAAGAATTTTTCAAAAATTTTGCTTTGGAGTTGGAGTAAGAGTCGGCGTTGGAGTCGGAGTTGTACTCAAAAAATTTTAACAACTGGAGTCGGAGAAACTGGAGAAATCTGGAGAAACAGAACATAAGGGCGGAAGACCACTCAAAACATGTCGTTTCACCAATGGAAAAATTTTCGTCATGTTAAAAAAAATCCTTTTGACAGCGCTAATGATACTATTAAAAAACTGAAACTTTTCGCTTCTCAAAATACAGTTTGTAGACGGTTACAACTTTCAGGACTTTTGAGCTATAGAGCAGCAAAAAAACCTTTCATTTCTCAGAAGAATAAAAAAATTAGAATTAAGTTTGCAAATTCTCATAGAGACTGGACTATAAAGTATTGGAATAGAGTACTCTGGAGCGATGAATCAAAGTACAATTTGAAAAGTCCTGATGGAAATTTAAAGGTACGTAGACCTAAAGGTAAACGCTTAAATCCTAAATACACAAGAGGAACAATCATGGTGGTGGAAACAAACATGGCGGTGGAACAAGTGGAACAAGCATGGTGGTGGAAAAAGTGCAATGGTTTGGGGTTGTTTTTCTGGTTTTAGTGGAGTTGGACCTATTTACCGAATAAATGACATTATGGATCAGTATGTTTATCGTGATATTCTCAAGGAAAAAGTGGTTCCTCATACTGATAATCCTCTTTTATGGACATTTCAACAAAACAGCGACCCCAAACACACCTCTAAACTCGTTAAAAAATGGTTTGATACAAATAAAATTAAAGTAATCAAAAGGCCAGCTCAATCAACTGATCTCAACACGATTGAAAATTTATGGTACCAAGTTGAACTCTCCCTAAAACACAAAGGACCCTTCAAAAACGCTATATAAAGCTATTGAAACCATGTGAAATGAGATTACACAAGAAAAAACTAATAAACTCATAGATTCTATGCCAAGAAGATGTTCCTTGATCCTAAAAAATAATGGATATGCCATTAACTATTGATATTAAAACTTTTTACAGTAGTTTTAAAAAAGTTGCTAATGTTTTGGAGGACCTCGTTTTTGCGTTAAAATACCAATGCAAAAAAAAAAAAATCACGTTTATTTATTTTCAAGTAGTCTTATTATGCTAAAATCTTTTTTATTATATTAACCATTTTTTTTTTATATTAACCATTTTATAATATTAACCATTTTTTTCATTTAAAGCGTAATTAAAAAAAACAAAATTGCTGTAATCAAAGTAATCAAAGTAGAAAATTTATTTTATTTTATTTGGTTGCTATTGTTTTGGAGGACTATGTATATTGTCTGAAACTACGATAAAGAGGTTTTCTGTTTTCTAATTTTTAACACTATTTCATCTATAATTTTGGAAGCCGCACGTATCCGCACCTGATTTTTAATAAATTAATTTTATAGACACCTAAGCTACAAATAAGTTATAGAAATGAAGTGTATAGAAGCATGGGTGACTGCTAAAAATATCGGTGAAATTTAAGAAAATTTATTTTCTAGCTCATTTTATAGTTCAATTAATTATTAGTAAACAAAACTATATAATTAAAAATATAAATTTGTTCTAAAATCTCCATTACATAATGCTTTCAAAAATGTATAACATTCATTCATGAAAAGTATTATAAAAAATAATTTTTAAAGTGATGAAGCAAATAAGTTTCAGTTCAACATTTACAAAAATATGAAACAGTAGGGCTTCAAAAACTATCTTTTTACATAAAAATAGCTGAAATCTCTACATTATAGTAAATATTAACTATTAAAATATTAAAAAAATTAGAGTATAATTTCTGGAGTGAAATTGAAATTTGAGCAAAAAACATTTATGGTACGTTTTTGTAATACTATTTTCCACAGTACGCCGGCTCCATCTTAATAAGCGGCATTGGTAAGGAAGGAGGTGTGAACTTCCTTGTTAAATGAACTTCCACGGTGCTCTGCAATAAAACTATAAAGACCTTTACAGTCTTATTGCAGAGAAAAAAAATTACAGAAGCATACCAATGCCTATGCTGTTGGTTAGAATCGCTCGTTTCAAAAGGCCCGTGGTTTGATGTCAGCTCTGGCTACATTTGTGACATTAGTAAGGAAGGATCCTCACTGAAGATAATGCTCTTCAATGGGGTGCTCTGTGATATGACTGACGGTCATATTGCAGAGCAAGAAGTTGGAGCACCTCAATTATCGCAATAAGAAAAAGAAAAACTTGGTCATAAGGTAATTAGGATTTAAAGGCAGTTGCGGACTGTAACGAGATAATAGTCTGCGAAAAATTCAAAAAATTTAATTGTTTTGATATATTCTTCTTTTGTGATATTTAAATAATGTTTTCATAACTTTCCGAAAATAATGTTTTCTTAACTTAATCAAGTTTAATTTTTTTAATATAATTTTTACATTTAATATTGTCTTGAAAAGGTTTAAAGAAATTATAAACTTAAAAATAAACAAAAGTTTGTCATACATGCGGCCAATTTATTTGTTTATTTTTTAATGGCAACCCTAAATATAATTTTAGATGAGAGATTAGATGTTACTACTATAAATGCTGATTGGAAGGTTACTCTAAATGACATAGGCTTATTGTGTTATTTGACTTTGTTTTGTATTATTTTTCTTACTTGTCTCTAAAAGTCTAGAAATTGATCTTAGTGAGAAATAAGTAAAATAGTTGTTGGAATTTCGTAAAGATTTATTCAATTTGAAGTGTCAATGTTAGATAAAAAAAAAATTATTGTATTACACCAGGAAGAGTATACACAGCAACAGATTGTGACCATAACAACTGTTTCAAAGGCTGCCTTCAGAGAAATACTTAATAATTTCAAAGAAACAGGGCTGTCATTGATAAAAAGAAAAGTGATAGACCACCTAAGCTTAGAGAACTTGAGAACAATAGTTTAAAAGTTTTAAATATTGGTCTTTTATTTAAATATTAAAAATATTTAAGTGTTTAATTGTGTCCTGTACACAAATGAGTTTAAATTAAAAAATTTTAGTTGCAAGAAAAGCAAGAATGTTAGAAGAAAAATTTAAAAAAGGTTATTAACTTGAGTGTTTAAACACATCCATTAAACATGGAAGAGATTCTGTGCAAGTTTGGAGTTGTATTTAATTTTCTGAGGTATGAGATTTAATTAAAGTAAGGAATTACTTACCAGTGAATGCTATAGGTAAGATTCCCTAGAGCATTCACCAGTAAGTAATCACCAACATACAGTATCATCTGGAATGTAATTAATTGGCTCCACAAATGCAGGGAAATGTTTCCAAGTATTTCTGAGGGAAAAGTAGAATATACCACATAAATTTAATTTAAGTTTATATAAATCTCGAAGCAAATAGTGATGTTACTAAAGCAAAAAGAAAACATTCTAAATACTAGTGTTTTTTTTTAGTATTTGATCATTTTTAGGTTAAACCCTTACCTTTATAATTGACTTTTTTATTGTATTTTTATGTTAAATATATATTTTTAATTATTAAATATTTTTGAACTCAAAGTTTTATATATGTGTATGTCTCTCTCTTCTCTCTCTCTCTCTCTCTCTCTCTCTCTCTCTATATATATATATATATATATATATATATATATATATATATATATATATATATATATATATTATATATATATATATATATATATATATATATATATATATATATATATATATATATATATATATATATATACAGCTGGCTTGTAAGCATTTCTTAGTGTGTGCAAATAATAATTTCCGCCCTTAATAATGATGAAATTTTATCAGAACGATGTATTTTTTTGGCAATATTTCATTTACTGTTGATTTTAAAATTTGCCTCCTGTGTGCAATGCACGCACCACCAGTCAGCACTGTATATATATATATATATATATATATATATATATATATATATATATATATATATATATATATATATATTATATATATATATATATATATATATATATATGTAATATAATGTTAGATTTCAAATATATATATATATATATATATATATATATATATATATATATATATATATATATATATATATATATATGTATATATATATATATATATATATATATATATATATATATATATATATATATATACCAGTATAGTATATATATATATATATATATATATATATATATATATATATATATATATATATATATATATATATATATATATATATATATATATATATATATATATATATATATATATATATATATATATATATATATATATATATATATATATATATATATAATGGGATTAATTTTGTCCAGAATTATTAATTTATGTCTTGATGGATAACTTAATGAATAGCCAAATTATTGTTTTAAGTTGTTCAAATGTTTTGAATTATTATTAATTAATGTTGCATAAGACTTAAAAAACATGGCAAATAAAAAAAAAATTGATTTGACTTTTTGTTTTTGTATAAAAATTAATATATTTTAGCTGAAGATTTAAAAAAAAAAATTTAAATCTGTTTAATTTGTTATTTCTGTTATGTACACACAATATTAATTCTTTATACTACAAAAAAGTCATTTTATAGAATGCGTTCAATAAATTTATAAGAAAAAGGCTAATTTCAAATAAATGAATCGTTCAACATGCACCATTTGCTCAGATTTACTGACACTTACTGATGTAGCTGCATGCCTTTGTATCTTTTCAAGTATAGTTTAATAAAAAAAGTTTTTATGAATAAGGTATTTGTTTTATTAATTTTTATTTGGCAAAATAGTTTTAAAAATGAAAGTTTTTCAGATTGCTAATTAAAAACTTTTCACATGATTTAATTAAATCTATGACAAAAATGTTGATCTTTAGATATTTGACTTGACTTAACAACTATTTTTATAGGTGGACATACATTTCACTATCATTGGTAAAAAAATTAAATTTATCAAAGTTTATTAAAATTTAACTGGAAAATACCAAAATAATTAATTTAGTTAAAAAGTTAATCTGGAATTAAAACTTATCTACAGTTATTTGTTTGTTACACTTTTTTATAGATTGCAAATTTGTTTTAATAATTATTTAAATTATTATTTTTAAGAATAAAGAAACTCTTTAAATTAATATAGAACTTAAATCTCTAATTAAAAAGAGGAAAATACAGAAATTATGCTGGACAATAAAAAGAAAGGAAGATACAGAAATTATGCTGAACAATAAAAAGAAATTTTAGTAAAGAATATTGTATGTTATGTCAAAAATAACTTGAAGTAAGGAATTGTCTTATTACTTATGAACAAGACTTAGTTAAAATGCACAGAAAAGCAAAAAATCCCTTTATAAACTATATATTACAATTATTATTTATTTATATAATCAGTTAGTAGTAAAAGATTTAGTCAAAGAATAAAGATATGATGCCATTTCAAAGGTCAGCTTAAAATTTTAAACAAATGTTTTCATAATGTATTTTTTATTGAAGCTGAAAGTGGTTTTACTAAATTTGAGTCAGGCTTTAGAATCTTAATGAAAATAAACCTGATAAGTTTCATCTTCTGATTTTTCCAGAACTCATAAAAAGTATTTGCACTTCCATTAACATTAATTTTCATTAGCTTAAAGCTAAATCTAGATTCTATTTAGATCTGCAAATCAAACTCTTTTTTTTAAAAAAAAAATGACAAAGCAGTTGCAGGGAGTTGCAAGCTAGTTCCCTTTACTTTAGTGGCATGCAAGATGCTAGAATGAATTATTTTTAACAAAATTGAAACTTACTTTTTCAAAAAAAAAATTTTCTAAAGGAATATTAACATGGGTTCATAAAAAAAGTCATTTACAACAAGTCTATTGAAAACAAATATTTTTAAAATATTGAGTGAGTTCAGGATGACATAGTGTCTCAGATTGGATTTTTGCTTTTAGGGGTGTGCTTCAGGGTTTATTTATTCGACCATTTATTTTTGTTGTTTACATTAATGATTTATATAATATAATCAAAAAAGCTATATGTTGAAGATATCAAAATTTTATTGATAGTAAATTTAGATTTGCATGTCAAAGACATCCAGGATGATTTAATTAAATACTTACTATAGTTACTGAAATTCAATATGCACAAGTTGTGATGTAATACAGCTCTATCAATAATAAATGTTCATTTTTTGTTAATGGTATACAATTTATTGGTTCTGAGTTCAAAACTTAAAGTTATATTTTAAATGGAAAGATCAAATAAATATGGTAATTAGTAAAGCAAGTCAAATGTTAGGACAAATAAAGAAGTTGTTAGCGTAAATTTAACACACTTGGAAAATTTTTTTTAATACCATTTTCTAGTTTAAATTATGACATTATGAAAAGGTTTAGGCTATTTTTCGCCTTACAAGATGCCCTTGTAACCTGTTTTCAAACTAGGACTGAGTATTTTTTTGTAATGATATTTTGATTGATATTTTATTTTTATTTTATTCTTTTTTTTTAATTCACCTCCTCAAGGCCGAGAAGGCCACTACAGACGAGGAGGTTACTTATTTGTGGTTATAACCCTCTCTCAACTCTATAACTCCGAAACACGAACCTTGACAAATAAGACCGCTGCGCGGATAAACGTGTTGAACGCGGTACTACCAGGGACGTGGTGGGGATCGAACTCAGAACCACTTGTTTATGAAGCGAGCGCTCTACCACTACACCACTACTGCATGTATATATGATGATTATAATGATATATTGATTGATATAATGATTATAACGATAATCAATTTTTATAATACTACCACTAGCACATTTACCAACAGAAAAACTATTGAAAGCATCGCTTTCCTTAATAATAAGATCAGTTTATCATAGTACTTAGGGCACACACACACATACACACTTTTTACCTCTTTACAATCAATTTGTCAATGATTAGATCTGAAAACAGTTCTTTTTTTATGTTTTAATAATACATATAAAAAAATTTCTGCATGTTTTTTGCAGTATGCCTTTCATCAAATTAAGAACAAGTGATGCTGAATTTAATACTGTTTTTTAGTCAAGTCTTTAAAAATATAGTGAACTATCATTCCCAGACAGCCATGATGAAATGATGACCATGCATCAAATCAGACTGACACATTTTCAGCTTCTGATTGAACTAACTTTTCTTTGAGAGCAATTTTTATTTTTTTATAAGTAAACTTGTGTTGTATTTTTCACTAGCAAATTTTCACTAGTCAAAAATTGGCTTGTGAATTTTTTGGTCTCTTTCAGAATTAGACTTAAATTTTGAAAAAGCTTATTTCCGGTCTTTGCTTTTTTTTTTTTGCCACTGCAGATTTTTTGCCACTGAACCATTCTTCGATTTTTTGTTTTACAATAACATATTTTTCTTTTTGAATTGATTTTATTAGAATGAAATAGAAGAGGTTTTTCAATGTTACTAGTTTAAGTCAAAAAAAAATGTTAAAAATATAATTGATAAGTATATTTATTGTTAAGATAAATAATGATTCTGACATAAACTATTTAAATTTCAATACCCTTGGACATTATTTTTGCACTAATAAATACTTTTATGTTAAAATTAAAATTAAAAGCTTTTGTGAACTAAAAGCTGTAAAGCTAAACTTAAGTGGAATTGACAATGAATTTTCAACATTTTATAAATTATAAAATTAATTGTAATATTCAATATATATATATATATATATATATATATATATATATATATATATATATATATATATATATATATATATATATATATATATTTATATATATATATATATATATATATATATATATATATATATATATATATATATATATATATATATATATATATATATATATATATATATAAATATATATATATATATATATATATATATATATAAATATATATATATATATATATAATATATATATATATATATATATATATATATATATATATATATATATATATATATATATATATATGTATATTAATTATTACAATTGTATGTGTATCTGTAGTTGTACTGTGTGTTTTGCATACTTTTTATGGTTGTTTCTTATGGTTAAAATGTTATTAAAAACATATTAATCCATGTAAAACATTAAAATGACTAAAAGTTTATAGTAAATGAATTATAATGAATGGATTTAAATGATTAAGATAATATTTTAAACTTTTAAAAATTATAGTTTGGTAGCTTGGAAGGAATGTTCACCTACTTGTCCACAGTGTCGACATAAATTTACAACTCCTATAAAGTTATTTTTTGATCTAGCAGTTACAGATGACTCAAATGTCGATGTCTCAACATTGAAGGTTAAGTTTTCGATTAAAAATTTTTGAGATGACTTGAGATGGATAAATAAAAGTTTTTTGTTTAATTTTTTATTTTTAATATTTTTATACTTATTATTTTTTAAGTTATTTATTTTATTGTTATATATTGTT
Source organism: Hydra vulgaris (assembly GCF_022113875.1). Taxonomy (NCBI): domain Eukaryota; kingdom Metazoa; phylum Cnidaria; class Hydrozoa; order Anthoathecata; family Hydridae; genus Hydra; species Hydra vulgaris. Next base: position 14,350,935 of record NC_061163.1, on the reverse strand, counting down.
ATATGTTATTTATTTACTTTAAAAATTATCTATTACAAGAAAAGATTTTCATATGTTTCAAAAGCTTGATTTGGAAATCTTTTTAATTTATAAACGACTTTATAATTTTTCATGAATAGTTGTAAAAAATTTAAGTATTGTAAAATATAAGATTATTAAAAGGGTGAAGCAAATTAAGCAGAAAATATAAAATAAACTCTTATGAATTTGTTTTGATAACTTTCTATAAATTTTTACACATAATATATTTGTTTATCTACTTCATTCCTTCTAATACTATTTTATTTTTCTTTCAATATAATTTTATTTCATAAAATTGAATATTTTTATGATATTTGTTTTTGAGTAGAGAAATGTAATTTTTTTTAGGTTCAAATGGATGACTTGAAAATTAATCTAACTTTAAAAGGTTTTTTTATTTATAAATTTTTTTTTAAAAAAATTTTACTTCTTTATTTTGAATACTATATTTAATATTACAGAATTTTTTATGGCTGTTTTCTAATTTTTTTTTTTAATTTTAGAACAAGAGTGTTTAAAAATTAAAGAAAAACAGTTGTCATATGAAAAAGAAATTAGTTCTTTAACACATGAGTTACAGAGCATGAGTGAGCTTTTGCAAAATGCACAGGGACACAACAGCATTTTAAAAGTAACAAAAGTTATTATTAGTTTTTGATTGTCATTAAATCAAATTTTAATACTAGAAGTACTGAAGTTACAATTGTAAGTTTTTGAAAAAATTTATTTTGATTAGACATTTAATGTTCAAAATTTGAAATAACTGATCAAAATAAGTTTTCTCAAAATTATTTTTTTATTTGTGACTTAAGTACTCTTATTGTTAAGCCCTTCACTTGCTCATGCATTATAGTAAATCAAATAAGAGTTAATAAACAAGATACATAAACTTTTTCAGAAAGTTGTTAATTTAAAAAGTGTTGTTCCTACACATCATTGCAATATTTTTTTCTATTTTTGTTTCAATACTCTTTATATGTAAACTTGAACATAAAAGTCATACAAAAAAAAATTATTATTTAAAAACTTATTTAATAACATTATTTTTTAATTTGGAATTCGCCTCTCGAACATCAGTTCTTTGGAATTCGCTTCCTTCATCTTGCTTTCCTAATTCATATAATTTGCAATCTTTTAAGTCATCTGCCAATCCTTATCTTGCTCTACAATCTTCATTTTTTCTCTTTCAGTAACTTCCAACTCTAATTAGTGGTTGCTTGCAGCCTTGTTGGAAGCGAAGATGTTTAAAATAAAAAAAATTTAAACATTCAAAACTTTTTTTGGTTATTTCTTGTTTTGTTATATGTCTTATTAAAATAGCTTTTCTCAAAACATTTAGTGGCTTAAATACTTTCTTCATGTCTTTACTTTCAACAGGGCGTACTACTATATAAGATATGAGCTTTATCTATATTTTATGTTTTCACACATTCCAACAGGGCATTAGTGTTCATTTTGTTTTATGTATTATATTAATGACTAAAGAATTTATTACAATTTGAATGACTAGTCATGCAGGAGTCAAGCAGATACAATACTCCTAAAAATTGTCAATGTTTGATTAGTGGAAGTTTATTTTATCCATATAAATTGTATTATATTAGGTTAGTGGGTGGAAGTGAAAGGTAAAAAAATGTTAGAAAGGTGGTGGAATAAGGGTAAAAAGAGGGTGGAAAGAGTAAGAGGTTTTTGTTTGTAGAAACCAAAATAAATTAATTACAATTTATTACAAATAGAAATAAAAATATAAATTTTGATTCATTCATTGTATTTAAAAGTTAAAATTGCAATTTTAGTTTGTAAATAAAAATGAACTGTATTCAATTATGGCAATAAAGTTGCCAGGTTGAAACAAATAAACTTAAACATTATGGACTTGGATTTTTATTTCTTGGATGTCAATATGTCATCTGTTTAATGGTTGTTATACTATGTAATTCATTTTATTACCTAGAAACAAATATCTTATTTGGAAAAAGTCCAATCAGATTATGAAAAATCAAAAGCTGAAGTTGTTTCACTAGAAAAGAAACTCAATAGTTTTGCAAAGTAAGTTTTATACTGGAGTTAACCTCAATAGTTACTTGTGACTAAATAGGTTTTATAGCCTAATTAATTACAAGTTACATGATTACCCGAAATAAACAAGTAGCCAAGTTACTTGATTATCCAAGATCAACTAGTACCCAAATTATCTGACTACCCAAGGTAAACAAGTTTATTTGTAATTAAAGTTTTTTTATTTGTTTTTTTGTTTTTGTCATTTTAGCATCAATGTATTAGTTAAAGCTGATCGCCAGGAAGTGGAATCCATTTTAAAAAACTGTGCTGACTCATCAGAATCTCTTATTCAGATAAAAACATCGTATATTATTTTAAAAAAGTATGGAATTTTTTAATTTAATTATTAAAAAGCGTTTAAATCATTTATAAATATATTACTTTGAGGTTTATAAATCTTTGAAGTCAGACAGCTAAAGCTTAGCATTAGGTAAAGCTTTGCATTAACCAACTTACCTATAAGTCTACAAACCAACTTTCCTGACTGGTCTTCATGATATTTTTCAAAATTATAAATAAAATATATAAAACAAAAAAAAAAACAAAAAAAAGGTTAAAAATTTTTTTAAATAATTTTAAAAAATGTATAGAAACTCAATTTGTATTAGTGGTATTGATATTAGAGAGCAATTTTTCAAATGTCTTTTAATTTAAATTTTGCTTCTATTAAAAATGTGTTTTTAAAAATAATAATGATGAAAAAAGGAAATTGCTTCATTAAATAGGATTTCCATGACGATTCTTCATAATACAGCCTTTTACTTATGCTTAAGTTACTGTATTTTTTTTCTCTGTTTTTAATGATAAGATTTTGTCTATTCATTCTTTATTTATTTATTTTGGTGATTTTCATTAATCAAACAGTGTTTAACTTTTAAACTGTTACAAGTTTCCAATTAGCTGATTGGTTAAAAAAGTTTACTCTTGTATGATTTTAAAGACTAAGAAGTTTATTTGAAAAATGAGTTTTTATTTTTCTTATTTTTAAACTTAATTTAATTTTTTTAATTTTTAACTTATAATATTGTTTATAAAAATACTTGTAGCAATTTTTTCAAAGTGTTTATTAAATTTTATTAGTTAAAACTAAAATAAAAATTCTAATAAATAAAATGTTATCGGCAACAAAATAGTAAAATTGACTGCACTAGGTAATTTTAACCTAAAGTATATCTTTACATCATTTACATCAATGTTACAAAGTTTACATTGAATCTCTACAATGTTATACCACCTTTACGTTTACATTAAAATCTTTGCATATTTTGTTTTAAACAAATAAAAGTTTCGCTCAATCTATATTTGATAGCGATTGGAGCAAAGTTTATTTGTAAATTCAATTTTAGTTTCTATAAAAATTTTCTTTAAAGTTTATTAAAAGCATATATACATCAAACTTTAATATATGTAATATATAATAAACTAGTATACATCAAATTTTAACATCAAAATAAATCATGTATAATACTAATAGTAATCAAACCTTATTTCTTTTTTAAACAGAAACTATTTTTTTACTTTGTAACCTCTTCACATGAATGTATATTTTTATACTAGTATAATTTTAATGAATTTAAATACTTTTAAGTCTTTAAAAAATCTTTTCACATAACTAGAAATACCAATGTTTAAAACTTCAAATGTTTAAAAGTCTTTTAAACATTTGAAGTTTTTACATTTAGAAAACTGTATATTTTTGTTATATACTAATGTCATGGCGCTCTATACTAAAGGCCTATTCATCGCGCAACCGTAAGCCGTGACTGGGGGCCTATTTTAATATTTTAAAAATTGCCAAGATGAAATGCTCGCATTGTAAAACTTGCTAAAGGATTTTTAACTTTTTCAAATTAATTTTGCTTATTCTTTTATATTTCCAATAACTTTGTATTATTAATGTTTTTTAAATTATATTTTAAATTTTTGTAAATAATTTAAAAACACTGTATTTTTACTTGTCAACTCTTAAGAGTGTTAGGAGTTATATATATAACTCCTAACACTCATGGTAAAGTTTACCATGGTGGAACATTGTTTGGTAAATCTTCAGATGATCCATCATTATTGGCTAAAACTGTGTTGGGAATTATGATAGTATGTCTCAAAGGTGGTCCAAAATTTCTTGTATAAGATGATTTTAATTTCAAAATTAAGTTCAAATTTTCTGTTTGAACAAATAAACTCCAGCATAAAGTTGTTATCTGTGATGGTAATCGTGTAAACCAAGCATTTTTTAAATTATATCGTACTATTCCGGAAAAATCTTGGAAAACGGAAGATTTCCAAGATTGTATTTACTGTTTGACTTTGTTCATCTTTGAAAAACATTAGGAATCTATGGCTTACAGAAAAAACCAGGAAACTAGTGTACAGTGATAATGGTATTCAAAGAACAGCTAAATGGGAGCACCAAAAATGCTTATATCAATTATAATCAGAAAAGTTAGTCAAATTGTCAGACTTAAATGAAATTGCAATAGCTCCCAAGCCAATTGAAAGGCAAAATGTATCTACTTGCCTTAAAGTTTTTTCAGATAAGACATATCATGCCTTGCTGACCTATTCTCAAATAATTTCAAATTCTAAGGATACTGCAATATTTATAAATAAAGTTATAACCTGGTGGAAAATTTTGAATGTGAAAGGTCGTGGAGCTGATGTAAGACACAATGATCCACTAGAAGCACCTATTTGTAGTCCTGATGATTGCCGTCGTAATACTCTACTTCAGTTTGGTGATATGGCTCTCGAAATGTATTGTAAAAATGGCAAAAGAGTAAAGCAGTTATCTAATGATACTGCAAAATCGATTCACCATACTTGCTATGGTATTGTCAAGCTATGTAAATATTTATTAGCAACAAGTCATGATTACGTTCTTCTTGGTATGTTTACAAGAGACCACTTAGAAAGAGAATTTGGGAAATTGAGACAAGGCTCCGGGGGTGCCTACTTTATAAATGTTCAACAAATTATAGAAAAATTGCATATAAATCACACATCACTGTTATTATCTTTAAATATTGACATAGATTCTTTTGATTTTAGTTCAGGTCATGAGTGTGCTTCTTGTACATATGTTTTATGTGAAGCAGGTATTGAAATATTTGACAATTTAGAAAAACTAGAGTTATCAATTTCAGATACTACAAAAATGTCTTTGATTTATATTGCTGGTTACGTACGTAGAAATCAATATAATGAAAAAAATTTGTTCAACCAAACATTATTTTATTATGAAAAGTTTGGTTAGTACCTCAAGTCTATAGATGGTGGTCTTAAAATTCCACCAGACAATGTTCGCCAATGGGTTGTTTTTTTTGCTTTGCCTTATTCCATTCAATAAAAGATAAAGTTTGTCGTAAATCCTTAAGTGACATTTTTCTGCTGGTTTCTTAATTTTACTATTTTGAAATTAATCAAAAACAATACAACACACTTGCTAATATATTTTTAAATAATTTTTGTGCACAAACCACACCAAGATCTAATAAAGAACCTGCATTAAAAGTTTTAAAATTATCATAAATTTGTTTAGAAAATAATGATTTGTATATGTTGTTGTTAAAATATATGCAAATATTTTCTTTGTTTTAATTTTTTTTTTAATTTTAAATTTTAACTTTTTATTACATTTTAATATAAATATTTCTAAATAAACTAATTAAACTCATTAAGTCTTATTTTGACTCCATAGGCCTTCAGTATAGAGCACCATGACTAATGTAATTTTTCTAATGCTAATATAGTTTAATTAACTTCAAATGTTTTAAAGTCTTAAGTAAAGTTTTACATTTAAATAAATGAATACTATTATTACTAAATGTTATTATTGTTACTAATGGTTACTATTGTTACTAATGGTTACTAATTGCTACTAATGTAATTCTAATAACTTTAAGTACTTCAGTAAGTAAAATGCAGTAGTGGTGTAGTGGTAGAGCGCTCGCCTCATAAGCCAGAAGTTCCGAGTTCAATCCCCACCATGTCTGTACCGGGCTTAACTTGTTTCTTTGTGTAGCGGCCTTGTTTATCAAGGTTTGTGTTTTAGAGTTATAGAGTCGAGAGAGAGTTGTAAACACAATTAAAGTAGCCTCTTTGACTTTAGTGGACTTTTTGACCTTGAGGAGGTGAAAATATTTAAAAAAGAAAAAAGTCACATTTCCAAATCATTAAATACTATTTTTTTCAAAGTTTTTACAGACTTTTAGAAAGTTGTCTTAAATTGACTGGTTATGGAACCCAACCACATTCATGCAAGTACTATGCCTAACTTGTTTCACTGTGTAATGATCTTGCTTATTAGTTTTCACCTTTTAAATTTCCTTGTTATTTAAGTTTCACTGTGTAATGACCTTGCTTACTAAATTTCACTGTGTAATGATCTTGCTAATTATGTTTCACTTTGTAATGATCATACTTATAAATTTTATGAGTAATGACCTTGCTTACTAAGTTTTGATTTGGCAGTGGTAAATAAATAATTGTATAAAATTTAAAAGAATATTTAAAGCCCATCGAACTTGGAAAGTAAAAAAGTCAATACATAGCCCTCTTGCCTTATTAAAGCTTAAAAAATGTTGGGAAAAAAAAGCAGTACACTGCTGCTCTATTTACAGGAGTGGGACAAAACGCTTGCATTAAAAAATACTCACCATTATAAACAGTTTTTGGAAAAACTTTTGCAATGTCCAACAGCACTGATGTCTAACAGTTCTTAAAACAATTAATGTTGTTTTAGTGAAGCAAGAAAAAACAAACTAAAGGAGTGCATAAAGGAACAGATACAATAAAAGAATATAACTTTGCTGAATGACAACTCAGAGAAGATTAAATTTTGGTTGATGGAACAAGAGATGGTTGCCTGTTTGAACAGCGACCACTATGGTATTTGTAGAAAAGAGAAAGAGATTCTATCTTGTGGCAATGGAACAGAGGCTGAATCTTGGCAGATAGAGCAGGTCTAACTACATTTGTAATAAGTTTTTGGACTTGGTTTAGAAATGAAAGGGCATCATTATAAAAACCAGTCTAAATATGACAACAGTATTCCATAATAATAGCATGACAATATGACAATAGTATTCCATAATAATAGCATGACAATATGACAATAGTATTCCATAATAATAGCATGACAATATGACAATAGTATTCCATAATAATAGTATGACAATATGACAATGGCATTCCATAAAAATAGTATGAAAATATGACAATAGTATTCCATATTAGTAGTATGACAATATGACAATAGCATTTCATAATAATAGCATGACAATATGACAATAGTATTCCATAATAATAGCATGACAATATGACAATAGTATTCCATAATAATAGTATGACAATATGACAATGGCATTCCATAAAAATAGTATGACAATATGACAATAGTATTCCATATTAATAGTATGACAATATGACAATAGCATTTCATAATAATAGCATGACAATATGACAATAGTATTCCATAATAATAGTATGACAATATGACAATAGTATTCCATAATAATAGCATGGCTGTTGTCATATTGTCATACTATTGATAAAAAGAAGCAGACACGCGATTTAATATTTCAAAGTGTGACTACTGTTTTTTTAAATGTTGTTACATTTTAAAGCCATTTCTTCTCAATTTAAATGAGTTTTAAAATTACATTTCCTTTTAATTCCAAATGCCAATGTATCAATGTAAAAATGCATGTATTAACATAAGTCATTCTTTGAATCAGGTTAATCGGTAATTGAATGCTTAATAACACTGAATCTCTTGTTTTACATTAGTAAAATAAATTTCAATTTTAACTTTGTCAAACAAAATTAAAAAAATAAAAAACATTAAGATACACAAAAAAATCATTATTAGAATGCACTCAATGATGCACATGGAAATTCGTTTTTTCTATTAAAAAAAAAGGAAGTTTTAGTACAATGAAAATGTAGAGATGTCACGAATAGTGATTTTTTCGAATACTGAATATTTGGTTAGGCACTTATACCGATGCCTAGTAGGACCAGTGGTGATTTATCTACACATCGTAAGAAAAAAGAAATGTAAATGATCAACCAATTTTTTTAAAAAAAATATGCACACATATAAGGATGTGAAAAAGAAAAGTCCGATATCAAATTTATACACGAAATTATTCGCTTAAATTAGACAATAAACCCTTACAAATTGTGGTCAGCAAGTGCAAAACATCATCATAACAAAACTTGATAAATTATCTTATTATTTGCCATTGGCAGTGTACATAGTGAATGACTGTTTTTAAAAAGTATATATATTTTATGAAGAATTCACAATTACCATATATATATATATATATATATATATATATATATATATATATATATATATATATATATATATATATATATATATTTCTTTTTTTAAAACCTTTCTTTGCAGCTAAGACTTTTAACTTTTTTGCTATCGACTATGACAAAAATGGCGATCTTTAAAAGTATTTATAGTTATCTCTTTACCAATATTTATAGTTATCTCTTTACCAATATGTATCGAAAGTTACTTAATAGTTTTTTTTAACAGGTTACACTTTTTTTTTTTTATTAATTAACTTTTAATTAAACTATTTCTTATTAGAACTGTTTTTAGTAGTCAGACGTTTTAATTTTCTTTTCTGTATTTTCACCAGAGAAAATATTTTTAAAAAATAGTTATACCAGACAACTGATTATCATAGTGGACAGCTTAAATAAGAAATAAAAACTATTTCAGTCACCCGCAGGGTGACCGGAAAAATACTGGAGGGTACACCCCTGTAAGATCATCAATAAAGGAATATCAACAATGCTGCGATAGTTGTTAGCAGTAAATAACTGAGTTTTGTTAAGGTTAAAATTCAGCAGTCTGCAAACCCCAAGCCGCAAACCCCAAGCTGTCGCTAAAGATTAAAAGTGTTGTAAATATTTTTGTTTTTTGATACCTGCTTGTAAAGAAATAATTTTTTTTTATTCAGATGTATATTTATCACAAGTATTATGTTAATCACAACCATTAGTAATTTATAAGAAAAGAAATAAAATTAAAAACTTTGATTTTTAAGCTACTCTTTTTGATCAATGCTAATATCATTTGAAACTTCTAAGCTGAATCCAAGAATATAAATGTGCAGCTAATACTAAAGACAAACCTGTGGAGAAAAAGTTCCAAACTAGCTTTTTTAGAAAAATCAAGGTGATAGAAAAAAATTACAGTTTATACTAAAATTTTACTTTATAGTTTTGGCAAGAAAATAATTTTAATACCAAAATTTTTAAATTTTGAAGTAAAATATTATTAATATTTTACCTAAAAGGCTAATAATATTTGACCTAAAAATCAATATTTTTAAGGTATAATATTAGTAGTCTGGTATAGTCTGGACTGAGTTGTTTTGGTTTTTGTACAAGTTTTAACACTTCAACAAAGTTGACATTTGAACTGACGATTAAAGATTTCTAAAAAGGAAAATTGCTGATAAGATAAAGTAGTTTGAGCACTTTACTGTCAAAAGGCCTGAGGTTTAATGTCTACTCTGAGTTTTTATGTCTACTCTGAATTTGAATTTCAACTCTGAGATTCAATGTGACTACTCTGAAGTTTAATTTCTGCTCTGAGGTTTAATGTCTGTTCTGACGTTTACTCTAATGTTTAATTTCGCTCTTCATTAATGTAAAAGAAATTTTCTCATTAAATTATTTTTTGGAGCATTATTTGGGATCGTCCATAAAGTATATATGTTAGGTAGGTAGGTTAGGTAGGTAGGTTAAAAGCGTAAGTTTTTTTGGGAAGGTGGAGATCTTCTGATGAGAGGTTGTTATGGACAACCCCCTCATCAGAAGAAAATTTTTTTTTAATAGTTTATTGTTTGTTAAATGCAAAAGAAGTACTGCTGAAAAAGTATATATCAAAATTTTATAAATTTATTTATATATAAATATGCAATTCTTATGTTCAGAAGGAATAAATTTCTATTAATTATTGTTTCTTACACGTTTGGCTAAGTTATGCTACCAAAACGGTCTGAAACGTGATGAATATTTCATAAGTTAAATTTTTAAAAATCTTCCATAATTTTTCTAGTGCATTTGATAAATTACAAGATACAAAAAATAAACTAGAAGCTGAAAAGAAACAATTAAAACGACACGTTGAAACATTAGAACGAGAGGTAATGAAAAATTAAAAAGTAGTTATATGGTGTAAGTAGTAGTATATATTAAGTCGTTTTTTAGGATGTTCATATTTTTTCACACTTTTTTTTGAAGATTATTTCTATTTAAGTGTCGTGAACATCGAGGAAAAGTGGACTCTCTAACCACAGATGTGACTCATCTAAATGAAATTAATAAGAAACTTATGGAGAAAGTACAAAATCTCGAATGTTCATTTAATATTTCCAGTCCGTTTATTCAACCGAGCAAAAAAAATATTGCTGAAAGGTAAAATTCGATTTTTATTTCTTTTTTCTACTATTGACTTTTCAAAACCAAACAGATGTATTTTTATTTTTAAAATGGTGACATCGGATTCGTGTTGTTTTTTTAGTTCAAGGCCGGTGATTAAACGCTCTCGATTTTATGATGAAGGTTTTAACGATAAAAACGATAAAAACACTACTATAGAGTTGTTTGATGATAGCTCGGACTTAGCAAGTTGTTTTCACGAAAATGACGACATAGAGATTGCAGAGTTGTATGTCAAATTATTATTTAACTAAAAATCTCGTCATTATATATATTAGTAAATTTTACATTAATTTATATTTTTATATAAATTTGAAAAATTTTATATTGTTTTATGAATTAAATTCATAATATTTTTATATTAATATTATTTTATTATATTATCTTAACTATTTAAAATTTTAGGTACGGCTTGAAGAGCGTTGCAACGACCAATATGGCTGAACAACGTGTTCCATTAAGAGATATAAAATCGTCAAAGCTTAACATAAAACTGCATACCCAAACAACTTCATCCAGTGGGCATTTAATGCCTCAAGGATTTAACGGAATGGGTGGTCAATCGCGGGTGTTAGTGTTACCCAAAAAGAGCTTTTCTACGATAGCCAAAACCTCAGCGGCTATTAGAAACGCCCGCAAACTACCAAAAAGTAAGAGCAAGCATAATTTAAAAGAAACAAAAATTCCCGATTTTTTAGGAAGTCCTATTACACTTAGTCCATAAAATTATTCATAACGCAATTTTTGTATATACTTTATTTATTATAACGTTAAAATCTGAGCTCAATTTTTTTTTCCCCTAATAAATCAAAAATATTTTTTAATACTTTAATAGAATTGCATATTACTTAATACACAAAATATTTTACAAGCGAGTTTATTACGAACCTCAGCTCGGAACCTGGGGTCAAGTTAAGAAGTTTTTAAACTTAAAAGTCTTTTTACACTTTTAGAGTTGCAGGAACCCAAAAACAAAGTAAATAGTTTTTTACCTTTAAAATCTCTTAAGGAGTTAAACTTTAAAATTTCCGCTTAAGAAGTAAAACTTAATAATAAGTTTTGAATACCCCCTGAACGCCATTTTTGAAAAATTTATATTTTATAATCGTACTAAAGTTAAGGTTTAAGGTTTTTAAAATTTTTTTAAAAATTTGACAACAAAAAATTTACTTTAAAGAATGTTCGATAAAATATTTATTTTAGTTTACAGCATCATTACACTGTATGCTCTCTGATGCAAATAAAGGTGCGAAGGGAGATCATACGTCAGGTTCAGTTAGTGCAAATCTTTATTACTAATTTATTTATTACATGCAATGGCAGGGCAAATAAAAATTTAATAGAGATAGCCGCCACCTTTGAATTTTAAAATTGTGGTGTTAAAAAAAATTTTTACAAAGTGCTTTTTTTTTGTTTTGTTTTTTATTTGAATTTTCAACAAAAAATTTTTTTTTTTTTTTGTATATTTTTAGCAATTTTATTCAAATTATACTAATTTTGGGGTGAGAAAAATGAAAATGACAAGGAAATTTTTTTATTAGCGCTAGTTTCTGAGATATACAATACCCCACACAACGTTGTTTGGTGAGGAGGGGGGGTTGAGAGGGAAGAAATTGAGTGGATGAAATGAATCTTGAGGGACATGTTACATCCAAGTTGACAGTCTTCTCCGTTTAGCCAGGGTTTTCGCGCCCAAGTCTTTAAGCGCTCGCCCACACGCTCGCAAATACTTTATCGAGCGCATAAAAAAGCGCTTGCCAAAAAAAAGTAAAAGCCCTTTTTTTTAAAGTACAACAAAACCTTTTGTTCATTTGTTCAACTTTTATGAAAAAAGGCTTTTTTTTTACAAGATTTTTAAAAATTATTTTAACTAGTGTTTATTCAAAGCATTATTTTCTCTATTTTTATTTTAATTTAAATAGCAGGAAAAAAATAGTTTTTTAAATCGTGCAGGCTAACTTAAAAATGATCATCCTGGTAGCGCTTTTTTTGCGCTGGCATTTAATTACAAACAGAGAAGACTGAGTTGATGGTATTTTTGCAGAAGTACTGTTACAAATTGAATGTAGTTATCATCTCTTTTGTTGCCTAAAAATCCTTAAATCACTCCCTTATGAGTTTCCCAAATTTCCGTTTTTTCCCCTTCAAAACTTCGTCAAATGCAGGATCCTTCATAAGTTGACGTATTTGTAGCCTAACAAAAATACCCTCCTTAACTTTTGCATCACTTATCTTTGGAAATTTTTTCTTAAATACTTAAAAGCCAGTTCTTTTTTTGTTCATACCTTTGACAAACATTTTTATTAAACCTAACTTAATATGTAATGGTGGAAGAACAACATCTTTGAATCCACGAGTGGGTCAGTAACAACATTTTTTTCATCTGTGTTAAAATTTCTTGTCTTCTTTTATATGTGAACTTCTGTCTCTACTCTCCCAGATACAAAAAAAGCAGCAGTATTTAGTATACCCTAATTGCATTCCTAAATGTTTAGCTATGACTTTTAGATAACCACAAATTTTCTATTTGTGTTCAGTATAAATAATTGAGTTAAGGAGAACTTTCATTTTTATATATGTCTATTTCATGTGAACTGCATGGTCAATAGGAATATAAGAAAGACGGCCTCCTTTGTGCAGTAATACAACTTTTAAATTTAGCTTAGATTAGTTTATGAATAATCTCCATTAAGTTAGACCATAGTTCAAATGAGGACAATACATTAATCCAAAGACATCAATGCCAACAACAAGATTATTTTTCTTCTCAAAAAAAAAAGCAGATTTTGCAATCATTTTCTGTGAAACCTTGATATCAAATTGGAGGGGATTTCATTGCTTTAGTCTTGACCCTAGAAGTTCTACCTTTTCCAATGACAAGTCCAGATCTCGAAGAAGGTCACTTAATTCTGCTTGACTCAATCTGTTTGGCACATCATCTGTTAACACAAAATCAGGATTATTTGATGTAGAAGATTTGTTTTCTTCTTTTTCTTCTACTAGTATTTCATTTCTGCCTTCATTTTTTGCTTCTAAGTTACAACTTTGTGGTAGAGTAGGAAATATAACTCTATTACTGGTAAACTATTCGAATGTGGAATATGTTGAATGGCAGATGGAAGGTTCGGATATTTAACTGTTCCTATTTTCTTAATCAACAAACCTGCCTTAATGAGTCGGGTCAAGCGGAAATAGCAGTTCTTTGTATGGTTTTTAGGCTTCCTCCATACCAAAGGAACAGCAAAAGAAAAAGATCTTATTTTATTTTTCAACCATTCTCGTAGTGTAACCAAACAAGAACTACAGCATATATGTGAAGCCCATGATTAATCCTGGTTCCCTGACCTTCGTATTGAAGTAATACAGGTAAACAGTCTTCATAAAGGGTATCATGGTTTTTTTCTGTGAGGACAATATTATTTCACCACAAATGTAACGAAAATTGTCCACTAAATTTACACACTTCATTGGCATATTGATTGGTCAAACATTACACTAGTAAATGAAAAAAAAATTACTAAGAATAGATTAGACTAGAAACTTTGGCAAACGCACATAACTAATATCACAAGTTTTAAACATAAATAAAACATGGGTAGTCAAAAAAAAATTCTTTTTAAAAAAAAAAAAATGAAAATTTATACCCTTACAAGAAAATTTTTGCTTTTATTTTTTAAACTAATGTCATTTTAGTATTCAGCGGGTGGAAATACATAACAAATAACTAATTTTGGTTCCAATACAAAACACTGTTGGGCAGTGTAGTCATTAAAACTAATCTAAAGTAGCGCCCATTATTGACCAACACTTATGCGTACCGAAGTACTACTCAAACGCTGAGTTGGCGGTGGCAGGATTTGAACTCTTATCATACAACAGTCGTAGTTTTAACTTTTCGTTTGACGCTCTAACCAATTGAGCTATCCAGCCACTAACATTTATTATTGATATTTCATTTTTCCAAGTTTGAGTTTTTGATAGATGATTTTCGTCTTCCTATGCTTAGCTGGCCAAGAAACTCACCTGACATGAATCTTATTTAGAACTTCTGGCGTCTTCTTAAACGTAAGGTTAATGCAATGAAATGCACCACTAACTAAGCGATCCTTGATTGAAACACTCTTCATGTATAGAATCATGATCAAGATATCAAGGTATATAAGTATTGCCAAATCATATAATATAGCCAAATCATGTGGCTCAAATAATCAATAGCAAGGGTGATTAAATCAGGTATTGACAGATGGGTTCATTAGCAGTTAGTAGTGCGTGACAAAATGTAGTTTAGATATATAACACTTTGAACTGGTAATTTTTTGTATACGTAGATTTGACTCAAAGCTTATTAAAGTTTCATTAAATTTGAATAAAAAAACAAGAACTCGATAAATTAAACAATTAAGAATTGTTTCATCTCATTAACAATTTAATATTGCTTTCTTTGGGGATTCTGGGTAAAGAAACACATGCTGAATGCTAAAGTTTGCTCTTTTCATGATTTTCGAAAGTGTTTCCAATAATTTTTCTATGTCTGTTCATACGAAATACACTATGTACAACTTTATTTAGAAAAACATTAGGCGTTTACATATATGTATGTAAAAGTATTAGATATATACAAATATAATATATACATATGTATATATTATATACATGTATTTGTGAGATTTTGTAACATAGTCTTTTAAACATGCATATACAATAAACATTCATATATATGATATGCAAAAGATTTTTGTGTGTGTGTGTGTATATATATATATATATATATATATATATATATATATATATATATATATATATATATATATATATATATATATATATATATATATATATATATATATATATATATATATATATATAAATCGGGTAATTCATAAATAATGATACCATTTATGATAACATTCAAAATAGATTCAAAAGATAGAGAAATTTTTTTTTTCAACGTTCTTAAGGAATAAAATCAGGAAAATTGTCCTGACACCATTGTTGTGTCAATCGGTGTGTATGTGCTCGTGCACCATCCTGCTGAAATATCCAGTTTTCACCAAATACTTTATTGCCATATTTTTTGATAACTGATAAAACTTCTTCAGTATACCTTTCATGGTTAACGGTACCCTTTTCAAAAATAACTAATGGTGATTAATATAATGAAATTTTCTTCGCTGCTTGATTCCTCCGATGCTATCAGCTTCAACACGATTTGAAGCCCATATTCTGTCATTTTGAGAGTTATAAATACCATCAACATCAAAAAATTTTTCGTCAGAAAAAAGGATTCGCATCGTATCAGCTTTTCGATAATTGTTACGAATCCAATTTGCAAATTTAACTCTCTTTTCTTTGTGGTCATCGGATAATAGTGGTTGGACAACTTTTTTTTAGGATCGAAGCTGAAGATCATCTTTAAGAACACAATAAAAACTTGGTTGAGAAATATCGAGTTCGTTTCCCAATTTTCGTGTAGAAATTGGCTTTTTCTTCCGTTTCAGCCGGTTTTTTATTTTTTGGATAGTTGTTTTTGTTTGCGGTAGTGGCGTAGTGGTAGAGCGCTCGCTTCATAAACGAGTGGTTCCGAGTTCGATCCCCACCACGTCCCTGGTAGTACCGCGCTCAACTCGTTTCTCCGCGCAGCGGCCTTGTTCGTCAAGGTTCGTGTTTCGGAGTTATAGAGTTGAGAGAGGGTTATAGCCACAAAATAAGTAGCCTCCTCGTTTGTAGTGGCCTTCTCGGCCTTGAGGAGGTGAAGTAAAATTAAAAAAAAAAAGTGTTGGTCCTAAAAAGGTTTAAAACGTTTAAAAAATCTAAATTTTTAATAAATTATACCATATTAAAATAATCTCTTTAATTCTAGAATAACCTGGATTGCTGAAGTGTCTGATTTTTCAGCAGTCAAAAACTTTTGAGCATAAAAGATTGAAATAAAGTTTGCCATTCTCTCTACCTCTGTGATCTTTTCCATGTTCATATTCAAAAGCTCTTTAGTCTGATTAAGAAAAAGCTTAAGGTAGTATATGCTCTTAGCCATAAACCGTGCATGATGAACTGCACCAGGCTTGTGAATGTGGGTAGGTTTAATTTCTGGATCCAAGAACATGAGGGCCAACTCGGCTAGTTCATGATAATGAGCTCTTTTCGTTTGACTCTTTAAGATTATATTTATTTATTATTTATATAACTTATATTTAATTTTATCTTACGATAACTTTAACAAATAACAACCTGACAATTTTTAAAAACTCCAGTTTCAACAATTTCCTAAGCTGATTCTTTGCACAAATTGCCTGCTTTTCTAGCCAATATCCACGGTAATATTGCCACTTGAAGTGGGCGGTGACCCAGTTTACAATATTCAAACCATGCCCCTTTTCCTTTAGACCCTTGCATAGAACATTTTCAGGACCACTTGTTTGTTCAATAATTACAGCCATTCAAAAATGTTTAAGAATTATTTCTAAAACATGATTTCTACATGCAAACATCAGCATAGGTTTCCCAATATCTTTTCTTAGCCTGAATAATTTATAAATATAAATAGTTCACATTTCTTTATAATTAACTTCAAATTTTAAATTGCAAATTTGAATGAGCATCTAGTTTACGTTTAGCATTTGTAATAAAATTACCTGTATATTAAACCACGAATCATTCCAGTATTGCTTGCAGTAGTATCAAAACAAACAGTTCTTACATGATCTGCAATATCAAACTTTGTCAGAATGCTCTTGATAGCAATGAACTGATTAAGCCCTATTCCAGATGTAACTCCTGGAGCTCCAAGCAGATGATTAACCCCCAGCTCTCAAAACAATGCAAATTCGGTCAACTGGTTTATCTTTGTGAGCTGGTATTAAGTCCTAGAAATATTTTTATATTAAGAATTAAAAGATTAATAATTTAAACAAATTATTATATACATCTACTTTATCTATTTATTGTCATTATATTTAGTAACCTTGATCATTTTGAATAAAATCCTTGAGATCGTCTGCATCCTTGTTAATTATGTTTTGTTTTTTTTCGAAATGTTGTGATGTACGAAAGCGGCTGCATACCGGGATCACCTCCTGCTTGTGTGATGAGCTTAATCAATGTTGCAGTTATTTTACTGGTTGATATATCCATTCCTATAGCTGTTCTCACGGTTTCCTTAATATCCTCTTTAGTAAGAGTAATGGTCTGTCCATAATATCTGTTTCTTAAATTAGGTGCATAGGTATTCTCTCCATCAGACTCTGAACTTGATTCCGTAAACAAAAATCCAAGTAAATTTTCAGCAGTTCTGGATTTACTAGGCTCAACTAATATGCTGGCAGTTTGTACATAAGTTCTCTCACAACGTTTTTTTCTCCTCTTTTCAATTTTTAGTCTTCGATTACCAATGTGTCCCAGAGTCATTTTTCTTTCTCCTAACTGATCTCTAAGAAAAAGTAAATCCTCCGATTTGTCAGATGGAATCCTGTTTTTGTCTGTTTTGATAGCTTTGATTAGACTTTTTTTAGAATCACTTAACCAGAACAACCCTGAAAATATACATTCCTTTGAAATCTCTGAACTATAAATTATTGTTCTAATAAATATTTATTTAAATATTATTTAACCTCTTACAGTCCTAACACACTCAGCACGAGATTGAGTATATCCTTTTTGAACTTTATGCTGACTCTTCTTAAGGTTTAAATATCTATAATTATATTTAAACAGATTTCTTTGCAGAGTAACTGGCTCAATCATTTGGAAACCGGATCTTAGCCATTGAAACCATAATCCCCAAAGAATACATTCCTTGCTACATGCAGTAACTGCAGTGGTACACTGCACACTGTGACAAATAATTTATTTTTATTATATATATATATATTATATATATATATATATATATATATATATATATATATATATATATATATATATATATATATATATATATATATATATATATATATTATATATATATATATATTTTATATATGTAGAAAAACTCAAACTAGTGAAAGCATAGTTTATTAATTACGAACGGCTAGTAAAATGTTTTAAAATAATGTTAAGTCTTGTCAAAGGTAAACTGTATAAAGTAACCTGAAACTGTTACTTAAAGAAGAAGCAACAAGTCGCTTTTTTTCTGAATAGAAACCAATCTTTTCCATCAAGTAGAGGAAATGCTTAATAATATCAGCCCGGGTTGGAAGTTGAACTGAGGGCATCTTCGCTGGTTTACCGACTAAGAAGTATTCCTTTCCACGACTACTTTCTCTTCTCTTCATATTTTGTTTTTGAACTTCAGTATTTTTTAAAAGAATTCCCTAGGTATTTGGGGTTCATATTTTTAGTTATAAAGTTAAACTAAACTAAGGAATTGAATATTTGAATTATCTCATGAAAGTTTTGATAAAAAAAGATTTTCATAAATGCAGTTGGTAAGTCCATGACTTACCAACTGCATTTATGAAAGTTAAGAAAAAAACATTAAGAAAAAAAGATTAAAAATAATTGAATAAAACATGCATAAAAAACTTAAGTACAAATGTACTTATAGGTACTGATTTGTAAGAATATTATTCACGCTTCTTAAACGACACAGTATTTAGATTGTTTTCATAATATTGAATCTTGTACTTGTACTCAAAAAAAGCCTGTGGGCAAAAGTATTATTTATATAGCATCATAAAATGGTTAACTGCACTTAGATTAAAGTTAGGGCTCTGACCCCTACACAGACTTTAAAGACAAGATATGCAAATATATATTTTAAATTTAAAATGCATATTGTTATTGTTTTATATTGTTAAGGACTTTGCATAACATTTTTAGGACTTAACAATTTGCGCCAAAATCTTTTTAGCGGTTGATTGATTTTCCTATATATTTTTTTTGCTTTAATTTGAAAAATCATTTGGCGCAAGATGATCCAATAGAGATAACAACTCAATTTTTTTCACACGTCAAGTGGACATGGTTAACTATAAAATATGTCGTATACATGTCTGTAGCACAATCAGGTCTCACAATTAAATATTTGATAACTAGTAAGAATTTTAAAATTAGAAAAAAATGGCGTAAGTTGGCACAAGGTGTTAAAATCCTTTTTTTTTTTAATAAAAAATATATTTTAAAATAACTTGTAATTGCCCATCTTTTAAGCCTGCATACATGTAAAAAAAACAAAATTGATGAAAAATGAACACCCCTTATATATATATATATATATATATATATATATATATATATATATATATATATATATATATATATATATATATATATATATATATATATATATATATATATATATATATATATATATATATATATATATATATATATATATATATATATATATATATATATATATATATATATATATTAGTAGAAAATCACTTAGCAAAAATCTAAGTGATTTTCTACTAATTTGTAATTGCTCTGTTCTTTTAAGAACATTGAGCACTCTTTTTGTAGAATACATTTTAAATTGTTTAAAGGTGGAAGATGATTAATCTTTATCCTATCGCGTGCACTGGATATCCTCTTTCCACGGATTGAGAAAATCAGCTCTTTTTGTGAATAATACAACTATAGCTAATTAATTTTATTACAAAATTTACGCATTACTTTAAAATTTATGAGCAAATACAAAATGTTTTTTTTAATTAAAAGTATTTCCAAAATATTAGTTTATTAATTAAAAGTATTTCCAAAATATTAGAAACAAAATCTTATTATAAGTATAAAACAAACAAAAAATCTTAAAATGAAAAAATGTTTTTATATTTTATAAAGAAATTTTATTTTATGTTTTATTTTTGTACCTACAGATTTTACTTTTTTTTTTAACTAACTAATATACCAAATAATACTAAAAAAAAATATAAAGAAAAACGTTATTAAAATGATATTTAAAGGAAGATAAACACTTTTAATTAAAAAGTTGTCATAAATTATAATAATTATTAGTTTTGACATATTCGTTGTTTTATTGTTTCGATTTTTGTAGTTGTTAAGCAACGATGTTTTTAGGAATAAGAATGTTTTCGTACGTGTTGTTCTCATCAGTTTCTAATAACTATCTTTTTTGATAGTTGGTATTTAAGGAAGAGTTCAAAATGTTTTTACAAAGTTTGATATGTTTGTTTATTACAGTTGAAGGATCTCGATATATAGTCCATCCAGATGGATCAAAAGAGTTCGATGGCATTGGAATAGGTATAGTTTCAAGACCAACATTGTGTGAAAAAACAACACAAAATGGCGACCTCCTAAAAGTGCATTTTAATGGAAGTCTTGGAGATAAAACAGTGTTTGATGATCGGTAAGCTTGACTATAATGGTTATTTTGAAGATATTTAAAAGTTTAAAATAAACATTATATATTTCCCAAATTTCCGCCATTCCATAAATCGAGTGTGGCTATCATTTAATGGTATTTGTGACGCTATCATCAAATTTTCTTACAGTATATACACGCAGTTTAACTTGGTTAAATTGGATATTAAATAAACTAAAGTGTACTTTCAAATTTATTTTACTTTATTTAATTTATTATTTTTTATTTACTAGTTTAATAGTTATAACATTTATTACAATTATTATAATTTATAAAGTGTTCTTCAAATAAATGGGTTAATTTGTTTAAATAAAAAGGTATATGAAGGAAACACTCGAGTTTGTACTTGGTGAAGGGCAGATGATTGATGGTTTCGAATTCGGACTACTAGACATGTGTAAAGGAGAGATTCGTCACCTTTCAGTACCTCCTAAACACGCATACGGAAGTAACGGTGTAGGAAGTCTGCCTTCTAGAGTAAATTTGTACTTTTTTGTGGAGCTTTTGTCATTCCATTCTGTTGCAAACGCTCCTCGCCGAGATAATACATTTGCAATAATCGATAAAGATACCAACGGTTATTTATCAGCGGATGAAATTCAATTGCATCTTAAAGGAACCGGCGTAAAAGAAACTACCGGTTCAAATGGGCTTCGACAAATGATGCGAGAAATTCTTGAAGAAGAAGATAGAGATAAAAATGGTTACATCGGACATAATGAATTTAGTGGAACTAAATTTTATACAGAACTGTAGATTTTTAAAATAAAAATAAAAAAAAATTAGGCTTTTACATTAAAATAAAAAATTTAACTTAGTGGTGTTGGGGTGGGATGGGATCATTTGTTAATAGCGTTTCTCCCTGTTCTGGGAACTGAAGTCATAAATTTTGGTGAAAATATTTAAATACTCTTGCTGAAAATATAAAACATTTAACTAACTCTTTGGCTTGAAAAATGGGTATAAATTAAAATTTTCGTTTGGTTTTAATTGTGTTCTCTAAATTGTAATTAATCTGGATAAGGTATCCAAAATTATACTTTGGTGTGGCCCAATTTTATTGTTGAAAAAATATTTAGAAGTCCTTAACTTCGCTACTTATGCAAATAACAGCCACCCCAATAATGCATACAAGACATGTTTTGAGACATGTTTCAACTATATATAGTCATTATCGGTTAAAATATATTTTTTCAAAACGGTATAAAGTATAGTGTACAAATGTAAAAATAAAGATAATAAAAGCCATAAATTTGATGACAAACTTTCTCGATATACAAAAAAAATTATTCAAAAATTTTTTAACAAATGTCAAATATAATAAAAAAATCGGTTATTTATTTTAAATGATAAGAGTCATTTCAACATGATTTGCTTGTTCATTCGGGTTTTTCCCATCCTATATGAAGGCTTTCTTTAATTTTTAACTCAATTTTGTTATTTGCACGATCCAAAGTCAAAAAGTATTCATCACTATTATTAGTAAAACATTTTTGTTTTGAGAGAAGATGCTTTTAAATAAGAGAGTTTTTACCCTTTCTGTAGTGTTCAACCATTCGTGTCTTTAAGTGGCGAGAAGTTTCGCCAATATAACAGGATTTACATCCTGCACAAACAAGTTTTTCAACAACGAATGATTTAAAATCTACAGGAAGGTGATCAATAGATGAAAAAAAGTGACACTTATAACGAAGTGAATCAGTAACCGTAAGATTGGTATCTAACGGTAACCGACTTGTGGCGAGTATTTGATTAGGACCCGGGGACCCGGTAATTCGACTGTCTTCCTCTGTACCCGGAATCGGCCATTTTTTTGCAGTACCCGGTACCGGGTATCTTAAAAGAAATCTTTAATAAAACTTACCTCAAATGCTGTAACTATATGTTTAGGTGGTACTTTAAATTGTATCGAAATATTGTTAGCAGGATTGCTTTTAGATTTGACTTCAACTAATAACTTCTTGATATAAGTTAATAGTAATAAAGAGTCAAATCAAATCAATTCAAATCAAATCAAATATATTTCGAAATAAGTTATAACATTTCAAGGAAATTTACAATAGTACAAGTACTAATATAAAGTCAATAACCACAAAGCACTATTTACTTAATATAGACGCATCTCACTAGAAATATTTATTTATTTTATTCACACGACAGTCGTGAATAAAATAAAAAGATCTACTCTTTTTTTTTTTAATTTACAATTCTCTGTCTCTCTTAATCTTTTATTTCCATAACATAATTTTTAATTAATTAGCGCATATTAGCAATTATTAGCAATAATAACAAAAAATATATATATATATATATATATATATATATATATATATATATATATATATATATATATATATATATATATATATATATATATAATACCATAATTATAAAACGAAAATTAGTTAGCCGGAATAGTATTTTTTGAAGTTAATTTTGATTTTAAAGCTCTTGATGATTTTGGTATTAATAACGTAAGATGGCAAGTTATTTCAAATATTAACAATCTATTAATTATTATTGATTTAATTGGGCAAATTAATCAGCGTTATTTTGTGATAACAACTCAGTGCCTTCAAGCTTTTATTCTACCTTTTTAATATGGACTTGGTGCCAGGTACTCCGACACATCTCTAATATATATATATATATATATATATATATATATATATATATATATATATATATATATATATATATATATATATATATATATATATATATATATATATATATATATATATATATATATATATATATATATATAAAGAAATAAGTTACTTGATTTTGAACAATGAGTTAACGATTTTGCTTTGAATCTTAAAACAAAAAATATGTTCTTGTTTTAAGAAAAAAATTTCCTACCCAGCAATTTTTTTGTTGAAACAAACAAAAAAAAATTAATTTAGAGTTAACAATTACTGGCTATATATCAAAGAAATTGAAAACAAAAAGCAAATACAATCCCAGCGAGTAAAAAAGTTCGACTTGATTTGTGACGTTCATAAGACGTCGTATAGACGTCTGTGCCCGCTGGAATCATTGCAAATCTATACTTGATACAGATACAAGCAATATAACTATTTGTTCATATCTGCAAATGCTTTCTCAAGAGATAGTTTTACTGTTCCTTTCAATTCACTTGCGGATATTTTTGAAGTCTCAGATACAATTGCGAATGTTTTGAAGTCTGAGATACAAGGTCAATTAACGTAGTTTTTTGGTTTTCCGGCATTTTAGGTTTTCTAGCCCTCTTGGCATCTCAGTATTCAAATTTATCTGAGGTTTAAAATAACAAAAAATCTTGCTATTGTTGCGTTATAGCTTTCAAACTCATTTTTGTATACATTATTTATTATACAAAAGCACTTTTTTCGATTATACTTTAATTGATGATTCAATAAAGTTATCAATACCGCCTTGCATTAAAAGATGTTATTAAAATTCACGCTATTCTAGATTAATTAAAAAGTAATGGGCATTCTCTAAGCCTATTACTTTTTTCATGATCCTGTTAAATAACTTCCGCCAATTAGAAATCGCTCGCCAGTCTTTAGCTGTAGTAAATGCAGATTTGGAAGCAATACTTAGCTTGGGACAGATACTGTTCCAAAATAACCGACAAGGAAAATATTACATCAATAATTATAAAGTAACAAGAATAATTCTTTATATTGATAATTATAAATAATTATCAATATAAAGAAGTTTAATGCCTGCTCCGTACAAGACAGTCTCGGGTACGCTGTTCTGCATTAATGTTTCTAAACTTTAATATACACGCTGAAAATTTTTGATTATTATCATCTTTTGGCAATTTTAAAGAAAAGTTAATATGACCTCTTGTAATAAAATTATTTGTTTCTGATTAAAAAAAATTTTCTGCTGTGATGAATCCATTGTCAAGTTTTGTACTTTATTGGTGAAGTGAATCATTACTTAATTTCAAAGTTTCTGTAGTACCAGGCCCAGGATCTGAATCATTATCTAAGTCAATCATATTTGTAAAAGGAAATGAACAAAGTAATAAATTGTTGAAAAAACTTTTTTTTTAAAGATTGAGATGAAATAATTTAATATTGCATATTAAATCGATAAATCATTGTTAATAACATTATTTAAAATCTATGATGTTTAAGAAATATATAAACTAAAGAAAAGAAGTAAACATTTATATTTATTTAATTCATTTTACGCTCCGTGACAAATATATTCCTGTACAACCCTGTGTTAACAATTTTCCGTTATTTTATCAATTTACTGTTCATCAAGAAAATATTTAAAAGTACCGGTATGTTTTTTTTTATTTATTTATTTATTTATTTCGTCATATATAAGCATTTTACAATGTTCTCGTTTCCAAGTTTAATAAAATAAATCAAAATATAAAAAATGACAGGAGCAAGTAGAAGACATAAGTCTTGTCGTCAAGCCCTTACAACTTGCGTGATATATTTTTTACAAAATATCCATAATATATAAAATATAATAATTTATATTCACTATATAATTAATTAAATAAATAAAGTAAAGAAATTTAAAAGATTAGATTTACAAGTTTTTTCAACAAAAACATAAATAATCATTTTATATAGCAAGTTAAAAATAGCTATACTATAATAAGACTTCTAAAGTAAAATATAGAAATAAACTATATATAATAATTATTTACATTTTTTTTGTGTCATTATCTCATTATATACAAATACTCGTTATATAAAGCAAATAAATATAAACTTTATTGTAATAAGATAAAAATACTTCAAAAGTAAAGTAAAAAGCAAAAAAAAAATTAAATATTAAAACTAAAAATATAAAAGTATGTTTGTATCTGTTAAGTCGAGCAAATTATGTTTAACTACATTTTTAAAAGATTGTATTAAGGTTATACTTTTCATTTTGTCGTCAAGAATTCTGTTCTATAGACGAGGTCCTCTAAATGAAATTGAGTAATCTGTTTTTTTTAATGTTGACTTAGGTAAGTTAAAATTGTGAATAGAGCACCTCGTTAAGTATTTATGAGAAATAATTGAAAAATGATTGTTAAAGAATTTAGGAAGCATGTCGTTTTGATATTTAAACATAAATAATAGGTTTGGTCTAATTTAACTCATAGACGTTTAAAGCTTTGATTTCACGGAGTAACGGTTTGGCGTGGGCACATTTACGCATATTACATATAACTCTACTGGCTTGTTTTTGTTTTATATATATTTTCTTTAATGCTTTACTTAGTAGGTGTTTTGTTTTATACATAATGGCTATTGTTTTAGAAATTTTGTTTTCAACGAGCGTAATATGACTTTTCCAATTAAGATGTTCATCAAATATTACTCCCAGAATTTTCATTGACACGACTCTTTTTACAATAATTCTGTTTATGACTAACTGAGAAAGTTGAAGAGGCAAACTATCTGACTTAGATGGCTTATGAAATAAAACATATTTAGTTTTACTAATATTTAAAGAGAGTTTGTTTGCTTTGAACCAATCCTCCAGGTTTGTCAGCTCACGATTTACTATGGTAAAAATTGTTTTAATATTGGATTCGGAGTAAAAAATAGTAGTATCATCTGCGAAAAGGATAAAGTTAAGCATATCTGAGGAACGGTATATCTCATTCACATAGATTAGAAACAGTAGGGGTCCAAGAATAGAGCCTTGAGGAACTCCGCAACTAACTGTTTCTAGCTTTGAACAAGATGTGGTATAAGATACTCCTTGTTTTCTATTTTTAAGGTAACTTTGAAACCAATTTAGGTTGATGTTTTTTACTCCATATTTTTCGAGTTTTTGCAGAAGAGTTTTTGTTATCTAATTGTAAAATGCAAATTGATTTTGTAATTTAAATTAATAGTAATAATATTTCTAGCTATGAAAGTGTATAGAGAAATAATTATCGAAAGATTTATTTTTTAAATTAAGGAAAGTCTGGTGGGGACATTTTTAGAGCCCTGAAAAGTGATGGAGTCACCAGAAATATGGTTTATCGTACCATTAAACGCTTCCAGGAAACGTGTACTACCACTGACCGCCCAAGATTGGGATGCAAACGCTCTGTAAGTATTTTAGAAGCCATCAAAATTATCAGTGAACAAATTTGACAAATTCTGCTTGATCTTCCAAGAAAGCAGCAAAAGATCTTGGAATGAACTGTGAAACAGTGCAAATTATTTTAGAAAAGGATTTGAAGTTGAAGCCTTTCCAAAAACGTAAAGTTCATGGAGTTTCCATAGCATCAAAACGTAAACGCGTCGACAAAGCAAAAAACATTTTGGCCTGGTACGGAGGCAATGGAATTATGTTTTCTGATGAAAAACTTTTCGTTTTTCAACAACCTCACAACTCCCAAAATGATAGAAACTGGTCTGTTTTAATTGAGGACATCCCTCACGTCACGGTGTATATATAATATATATAAATATTTTTAAAAATAATATATGTAAATATTTTTTTTCAAAAAAAGGCCTATGAACAATATATATTATATATTGTTCATGGGCCCCTAAACTCTTATGGGCCCTGGTGCACCATAATGCACCAGGGCCCATAATGCACACCAAATGCACCCCTCTCATAGGGCTTGGTTATAACGTTATAACTTTTCTTTTGAAAAAGTAAAATAAAAAGTTACGAAA
This sequence comes from Hydra vulgaris, assembly GCF_022113875.1. NCBI lineage: Eukaryota > Metazoa > Cnidaria > Hydrozoa > Anthoathecata > Hydridae > Hydra > Hydra vulgaris. The sequence goes on along the minus strand of NC_061163.1, from coordinate 14,323,413 downwards.
TAGAAATAAAATAAAAAATAAAATGTCTATGAATTTGTAAAAAATAATAATAATAATAATTATTAAAATAATTAGTCAAAAGCATAATCAATAAGAACCTGAATCCCTTCATATAATATATATATATATATATATATATATATATATATATATATATATATATATATATATATATATATATATATATATATATATATATATATATATATATATATATATATATATGATATATATATATATATATATATATGTTTAGAAAATTCAGTTGCGGATAAAATATATATATATATATATATATATATATATATATATATATATATATATATATATATATATATATATATATATATATATTTGAAAACTCAGTTGCGGATAAAAAACCATTGGGCTGAATATAAGTATCTGGTTAAGTATCTGTGCTTATTCATTATGAATTACAAACTAAAAGTGTAAAGCGTTATTTTTGTATTAACTTTAAGCATAAATGTTAAAAGCTGATAAGTTTTTTGTTAGTAGACATTAAGTATATTCAGCTTTATAAAGTTTTATATACTTAATGTCTAAAGTTAATCATATGCTATGAATCTCAGGAATGCCAACTACCATTTATGATGTTGCAGAAAACATTGATAAGTTTTCGATCAGGTTTTTTTCTTTAAACATTTTAGCAGGTTTTTGTGTGTCTGGTGATTAATCTTTTAATTATAACTAATTACACAATGATAAATACTTGAGTTTAAGTGTGACAAACAGAAAAGTTCCAGCAAGCCCTATTGTTTATAGATTAATTGAATATTTATCAATAAATTTACAATAAATCTATATTCAATCTATATTCTTTTTTAAAAATCTCTGGTTTCATTAAAACCATTTTTAAAAATGTTTAATATGCTTAAACACTTAATATAACACAAGGTAAATTCAGAAAATAATTATATTTTTCAAACCTAATAAGAAATTTTTTTTTCAATAAAATTTATTTCTTTTAATTGCTTAATGAGTATTAATTGATTATGAAGTTTATCGTAATTTTCAGAGTGCGAATCTAGATAAAAAAGCGAGTAGTAAAATTTTTTAAAAAAAAGCTCATTGTAACCAATGCCTCAACTTTTCAAACTTTTCTACACGGTAGAGTTTAATATTTTAAATCATTATGGTTATATCAATTGCAATTGATTATTGTAGAGATGTGGTTAAATCAGTTTCATCATTTTAAAACAACCAAAGGCCTTGTATTGAGGAATTAAAAATTTAGGCGCGATAAATTAAAAAATTAGGTACAGAAACTTCTCCTAATTAAGAACAGCACAAAAAGTAAAATCCATAAATTTTTCTCTTCAACATAATTAGATATTACATTTGTCAAGATTTATTTACTATTACCATTAATTTTTTTTCTATTGATAAGTATCTTGCTGATCGATATGCTTTTTCTTTTGGAAAAGTTGTTTGGATGCTGGTAAAATAGTAGCAATCCGTTCTTTAAATAATCGAGCAAAAATAAAAGAATAAAAAGACTAAAATAAAAACCTATAGCTGCCTTATATATATTCCTGAACACGAATGTTTGGAGGAGGCAATTTTTTTTTCTCCTAATATTGCATTAGAACTATTTTATATCCTTCTTATATCTTCTAGTGTTTTATCTCTCTTATATCTTCTGGTGTCTTTTCATAAATCATAAAATTTATTATTCTTCGAAGCCGGTATTTTGTGTTTCCCTATGATAATATATACGCTGGTTCGCAAATCTTCGTTTAGTAGAATTTTCTGATTTTTTTTCAAAGGCAAACAATCCGTTTTAACACACCTGACATAACAAACTATTTTTGGCCAATGTTAAAACAACGTCAGAAGCGTTAGGCCAATGCTGTTCCGACATTGACTCAACGCGATGTGTTGGCTGGGACGTCTTGTTTGGGATGGGACGTCGCGTTAAAACTATTAAACGAATAAATGCGTTTGATATAGAGCCAAGTGCAATTGTTTGATCAATAATTTAATGTTAACCCAACCTGTACTTGCAGTCAAAACCAGTGGATCGTTAGAGCCAACAATACGGGTTTCGCAATAAAGAAAAAAAAAGGTTCTCCATTTCTAAGATATTTTAGTTTTTACTTTCAGATTCTGGTGAGTGTGAGTGGTCTATAAAAACAATACATGTGAAAAAAACAAGTTATTTCAACAGACCATGTGAAAACCATTTATTTAATGATGATGTAAGGTACTATGGTACATAGTGCCACATAGTACCATACATCATAAAATGGTTTAGTACCTTCCATCATCATTATATGCAAAGTTCGACAAGTGTAGTTTTTTCAGATCACGATTCAATTGATATATTATTTCATAATTGAACTTTCGATTTTTTTTTTTTTTTTCTTCTTTCTTTCAAAACCTTTTCTTTTTTTTCTTTATACGCATTTTCTATTCTTATTCTATTTCTTTACTTTACCAAATATTTTTTTGTTTTTGTTTTTTCGTTAAAAAAAGACGTTTGCCATTTGCCAAATTATAGTATATAAAGACAAGAATAACATTCGAACAAAACCGAATAATTATTTTGAATGTATTTTAAATAACTAAAAATGCACTAACTATATTATAAACATATAAATCATTAGAGCACGTATTAAGGTTGTTTTTTTTTTAAAAAAAAAAGGCCCTAAAAGTTGAGGCTCTTATTAGAGTGGAGACCCGAGTCAAGTGCTCCTGCTGATCCCCTGTGATAAGGCCTGCGTCTGTCCCAACCGTTGAGTAGTGGTGCCTTGTGCTGAACGAAGACAAAAAAAAAAAAAAATTCAAAGCTAATTTGAAATAATAAATTTGATTTATAAATAAAAGAATTTATTTAAAATAAATCAAACTCATAAGCCTAATAGTTTCAAAGTATCATCAGTAATCCATGAGATCCAATTGTTAACTTTTAAAACGCCTATTCTAGTGCGACTAATGATGTGTTAATAAGTTTAAATAATCACAACATACTTGAACTACTTTTTATCAGAAGTATTTGAAGTATTTTTGCTGTAATATAAAAATTAGCTGAAGTAACGTTCTTTTTATTAGGTTTAAAATAGTTGACATAAATATTTATTATAATAAATATATATAAAATGATCAGGTGAACTCATTTGAGCAAAACTACTCTAAAAAGTCGTGAAGCGACCAATAAGTTATGGTTGATATTAATTATTTTAGGCAGTTTTTTAATAATAATTTCCGGTAAATAAAATCATAAGTTTTGTCACAAAAATTTTGATGAGACAAAGGACTTAAGTTAGAACCTTTATTCCATGCAGGATTATAACACGACCATTATTTAAGCAATGTTTTAGAAATGGTCACACTTTTTACAATCATTTACGTGTATACATTGGTATTTCGTTTTTAGAAAAAGAGAACTACACAACTTTTGCACGAAGTGCTTCTTTCGAAAAATAAATAAATAAAAAATAGAATAATAAATATAAGGTAATAAGATTATTATAGTGTGTTTGCTGTTTTATTTAAATTTGAAGTTCTATAAAAACTAATACAATTTTTGTACACAATTTTTTGTATGTATCTGAATTATATGCCATAAAGATTTAACCAAGTACGCTTGCATTTTCATAATAGCTTAGTTTAATTTTAAGTAACTCCTATTTCAATGGTTTAGCAATTAATAATTATAACAAATCTATGCATTTTGTGTTTGAAATAAATATGTCATTTAATTGTAAATATCTTTTAAACATAATTAACTTTTAACTTTTTTATAAAACCTATCAAAGCTCATCAAAATCTTAACAAAAATAAGTTATAATACCAGTATATTTCATTATAAAAAATTTATTTAAAAAATAATAACTTGCTTTTTGCGTTATCTAATAAATAAATTTTCTATAAAAAAAATTATTTTTATGCTCTCTACTAAAAATACTTGAACAAATTGCAAATAAAGTTATGCCAAAAACAACAACATAATATATATATATATATATATATATATATATATATATATATATATATATATATATATATAATATATATATATATATATATATATATATATATATATATATATATATATATATATATATATATATTCATGGAACTCTAATATTGACCAATCATCATACAAGTAACACAAAAGTATAGTTACTATAATTACATCATTTGTATAATGACCATTTAATTTATATTTAAAATAGTGTCCATTAAAATAACTATTGACAAGAAACAATAATATAAATGTACCACATGTCTACAAATTGTACCATAAATTTACTATTATTGTTTATTTCATTTTTTGATATTTAAGTGAAATTTTTTTTGAAACTGAAAGTTTTTTAGAGAAAAAAGCTTCTATTTTTAAATAAATAAGTGTAGAAAAACTTGTAAACTTTAATGGACTTTGTGATGATACTTATAGTGAATTAAACTCTATTAAAAATAAGTTTTCATTTTGTAACAGCATTTTGAAAAGTACATTTAAAGTAAATATAGTTATAAATAAACTATATATAATTGAATTCAAGTGAATTCTTCACTGTGAAGATTGCATTATATAAAGATATGACAATATTGATATTTAAGAATTTTATTTGGAAAATTTAATTTATGTTAGGTGCAGAATTATTTTTATAAATATAGTTAAGTTGCAATTTGAGTTTATTTGGGTTTTTTTTAAAAAATATTTTTATTGTTAATTCACCTACTGACTCGATAAATTAGAATTTAGTTACTATAATATAAATTAACATGCGATGACAATTTCTGAGGAATAATCTCTAATTGCAGTACCAATGTAAAAAAATATGTTATCTTGCAAGCCATAACTATTCAATGGGTGGTTTAAATAGCTTCATCAAATCATTTCAAACTGTATCACACAGAGTATTATAAATATATTGATAATACTCTGTTAATGTATAAAGAACAAATTTTGATTGATACTTGATTGATATTGAAATTTGAAACCATAACAGTTTATTAAAATACACAAACCCTTCATATCAGTATCAGTTTAATTTTCTTCATTGGCTTCAATTTGGCTTTTTTCCTTAAAAGCATTACCTTTCTTTACATCATGAGCCATGATATTATGGTATACCACCAGGAGCTATTCTAGGAAAAAACTTTGGGCAGCGGTACCCCCTGTCCTGTAGAAATTTAGCAGAAATATTGCTGAAAATTTCGTTTGCAAAAAAAAACAATACTTGCTGTAAAATAAATATATAAATAAAAAAAAGATTCTAAATTTTTAATTTGGGCAGAACCTAAATACGATCAACGCTGTCGAAAGCGATCTAGAATAATCCCTGACCACTTTGGTAGTAGTATGTAGTGCATTAGGTACGTTGGCTGCTAAGTGTCGTGTTACTTTATTACCAAGATTAATATAAACTTGTTCTTTTTAATAAACAGTAATATATTCATGTCAAACATTGAATTAACTGACTTTTACACTGATCATATCATTAATTAGATAATCTAGAAAAATATCAGTGTAGAAACCAATAGGAGTTGTGTGGTTTAATTATAAAATTTTTTTAGACAAATTACAAATTTTAAGTATATTTACCATCAAAAAGAAAGAATCTGTTAATATTATTCTAAAATCTAATTCTAAAGAAAAGAAAGACATGTTAATATTATTCTTAAATAGGTCAAAACAAAAAAATAAACATCACAGAGCTATTTTAGTCATTGTTATTCACTACTGACTTCTCATGAAAACCATACAAACAATTAATTGCTAACTTGACCTCTCTCACTCCTGCTTTTTCCACCTCTACGAATCTCTTATTCACCCCTGTCTAGAATGCTGTTTTGATATTTAGGCTGGTTCTTCTAATAATGCTCTTTCTCTTTTAGACAAGGTTCAAAAATGCACTGCAAATGTAGTTGGATCTGCTTGAGCCTCTCCCATTGCCCTAAGGT
>NC_061163.1:14239982-14312482 GCF_022113875.1 Hydra vulgaris | reverse complement strand
TTTTACCATTGGCATTAAAGTATACATAAATAAAGTAATTGCTCAGACATTATGCAATTGCATGGATTCTACCATGAATCATTTCTGAATGAATTACATAATTTATTTATTTTTTATGCCCACTTCATATAAAAACTCTTGTTTAAAAGTATCCAGTTCATTCATTTTACTTTAGAAGTCTAAATTGCTGTTTTTTATTTCTTAGAAAGCATTTCAGAACAAGTCTTTTCTTGGTTCTTTTATGACAGCCTACTACAGCATAATCTGACATATTTTTACAAATATTTAATTAAATATTAGTCTTTATTTGCTGTTATTTTTTCAGCAAAAAGTTGGTGTCTAAAGCCATAAAAATTAAATATCCAATCACAAATGTATTTCTATTTCTTAAATATATAGGTTTAAATATTTTTTCAAATGTTTTAACTTTTCTAAAATGTTTTTTATAAGCTCTGTTTAAATTTTTAGATTCTATATTAGATTATATAAATCTAGTTTTATTTAAGCGTAATTCATTACTAACAGAATATTAGTAAAATACAGATTTCATTTTGAATTTAAAGTTTGATAGCAAACAGCAATTTTATTTTATTTTTTTTTATATTTGAGTTTTTTTCTTTAAGTATATAATAGATTTAGTTGCGGAATAAATTCTAGATCCAAATTAATATATTTTTTTTAAATTTGTTTTAGAAAAATGTCCAGTTTAACATTTGGTCCGAAATGGTAAGTATTCTGATTATTTTATAATAATACTTGTATAATTAATGCATATTTTAATTTAAATATTTTGATTATATTTAACAATATCAGGCCTTGTTTTAAATAAAAAAGTGCTTAATGCATTAGCTTAATGCGATTTTGACGTCATAAAATTATCTTTATTTTTTTTTATAGATGTTAAGTGTTTTTTAACTACCGCAATAAATAAATAACCGCTAACTAGTTCAATTTAACAATTAACTCAACTATAAACGTTTTAAATATAAATTTATTATGAAAAGTTATGATAATGTTTTCAATTGTTATTTTATTATTAATTTTAGTTAAAATATATATATATATATATATATATATATATATATATATATATATATATATATATATATATTTTTTAATTATTTCTGAAATTTGTTTTTGAATAATTATTGTTTATAAATCGTTATTGAATAAAAAATAATAAAGATTTTTTTTTATTTTTAAAAATTTCTGGAGTAAACAAAAAATATTAACATTGATAAACAAAATCCCATGTTAATTATTTAAACATTCTACGTATAATTACAAAACTCTTTTTTTTTTCGTTAGTAGGCAATTTAACTTAATAAAATAAAAAAAGAATAGATATGAGATAATCTTTGTTAAGAACAAATTTAATTTATTTATTGAACTATATTTTTATTTTTATTTATATATTAACTTAATTAAAATATAGTAACATGTTAAAATATTTTAACATGACTTGTGTTATTTATAAACCGTAGGGCAGCTGCCCTTACGGCACCATTGTTTTTGGAAAATATTTTATTTTGATGAAAATCACATAACTTACATTTGATTTTAATACCGTAAGTCTTCTCTTTTTCTGTGATCATCGCATCGGCAAAGTCCCAAGATTTAAAAGTTTTTAAAGTAAATTTTTTGTCCTTCAAAATACAATCCATATTCGAACTTTAAACAATTTAGTGAGAATAGAAATATACAAGGTTTTTATATACTAGTTGGTCTTGTTTTATAAAGAAAAATACATATTCATTAGTAAAAAATAGAGACTGTCATTAAACTAAAACGTGCCTTAGTATTTATTTAACGGAATCTGTAATGTGCACGTGCATAATGAAACCTCCGTTATATAAATATATTCAACGTAATATTAGTGCCATTAGCGGATGTTGTAGTCTACTTATGATTTCTTTACCTTATAATATAACTTGATTTATGAAAAAAACTTATTGAATCGCATGTAGAAGAAATTTAACAAATTGTCTTCATCCAAAAATTGCAAGTAACAGGTAATTTTTTTTTTTCTGTGCTGGCCCCCTCCCCCTACATAACTTAAAGGTAAAGGTATCTATATACCTTTAACTAATAAGAAAAGCAAAGAGTAATAATTAACGAAGTAATTTTTAGAAAAATAAAAATGGATTGTTCATTCATTGGCACATTTTTTTTTAATATCTCGAAAAAATGTCTTGATATTTTTGTTATCGTGATAACAAAAATATTAAGACATTTTTTGAGATATTAAAAAAAATGTCAATCCTTAATTACAAATTTTGCAAATGTTTTTTATCATAAATTCAGTAAAAACTCTATACAAAAAACATTTATATTCTGTATTAATAAATATCGAATATAGATTTTTTACTGAAAACTTTAAAAAATTACTACTTTTTATTAAAAACATTGCAAAAATTTGTAGTTAAGGGTTGACGAACAATTTTTCATGTTGCTAAATATTTGGATAAAAAGTTTATCCTAAAATTAATTGCTATAAAAAGGTAAGATATATCGCAATGAAAAGTTACAACAATTATTTTTAACATAAATTCTTTTTTGTAATAAATATCTTTACATATCGTTTAAAAGCTAATGTGGTTTTTTTAAAAATTAATTACTTCTTTTATGTTACCGCTAATTTAAAAGATAAAAAATGATAAAAAGTAGCTTAACCAAAACAGCTCTACGCGTACGTAAAAATTGCGTACAAAAATCCCTCTAGGCGTAACGTAAATCGCTCTAGGCGTAGCGTTTTAAAACAAGGCCTGCAATATGTTTAAGCTTTTCGAGATGACTGACCTTTACTGTTATCTATAAAATCTGTTTCTAAATGATTAGTGAACCGTATGGTGGTCCATAGATAATTTTCAATATTCCCAAAAATTTATAGGGATGACAAAAAACTACGAATATACACCTGAAATATGAATAATCTCGTAAATTGATACTTGAAACCGTTTTTTAAGAAAGGAATGCTTTTGCAATTACTTTAAAAGAAACCATGCTTGAACATTATAACTGCTTTCTTTTATTGAAGAAAGCCATCAAAGCACTTCAGCTAATAAGGTGTATTGCTTCATAAATTTTTTAACACTATTTGATAAACATAAAACTTTATAAAATGGCAAATAAATGCTATAAATCAAAATTAAAGAGATGTTGCTGCAATGCAATTTTAAAGTAAAAAAAAAAACTGTAAAGCTTGATAAAAACTGTAAAACTTGATATATGTTTTAACATTATGTAGTTTGAAGTTTACATAAATTATATCTAACTTGCATATACTTGCATACACGCAAGTTCATATTTTCTTATACAAAAAGTGCTGCGGTTCTTTTTTGGGTATTGTGACTGCCGTGAGTTCTGTGCAAACACAAATATTATAATTAATTATTATTATTATTAAATTATTATTAAATATTATTATTAATATTATTGGATTTACTTATAAAACAATTTTATACAAACATAATATTTTGTTTGTTTATTAGAATTGTTTATAGAGTAATTTATTTTTTTTTTGTTTTTTTTTTTTTAGGTATTTAGTGAACTATTTAAACAAAGATTATAAACAATTTTTAGATAAATTTTATCAGTTACCAATAAAATATTCTTTAACATAATTTATGTTTATAAATAAAACTTAAATCAAATAACTTTACACGATATTGAATTAATAAGAAACATAAAAATTTAGTTCCATTTGTACAAATGGTATAAAATTTCTTGTTAACAAAAACACTTCTCACTTCTTAAAACAATAAAAAAGTTTTTCAGCTTTTACTCATAATCTCAATCTATGATGGAGAGACTTATGTTTTATGTAATGAATTTGTTAACATGAAATAAAAAAAATATTTCTTCATTAATAAATATTGTGAAACTATTTTATATTCCTTTGAAACAAAATTTTACATTCTACATTTTACTAATTTACCTTCCTTCAAATCAAATTTTAACTTTAATTTTTCAAGATCATATTTAATTTAAAATCTTTTAATTAAAAAATATAAGTATTAAACAATCATTTTCTTTAACAAAAAAATTCATAATTGCGGCAAAATTAATTTTTTTATGACCTAATATTTTCTGAATAAAATAAGCATAATATCACATTAATCACATCAAAGTCAGGTTTTGTTTTGAAGCATTACACAGCTCACAATTTATGTATGTGTTATTACTAAAGTTTGAATGACAATTATGTTCAATACAAAAGAAATAAATTCAGATTAAATTAAGTTCAAAGAAATAAATTTCAAAATAAATTGGATTTCAAAATATAACTAAATATTGTTTAAAGATAAAATTTTACTTTTTAAAAAAAAATTAGTTTATTTTTTACAGCATTTTTCTTTCTTTTTTTTTTTTAAGTAAAAGTTAAATTCTTTGTAAACGTGTTCTAAGTGTACCTCAATCTTTTTTTTAACTTTTAACTTGTTTTCATAAGACAATTGAAAATAAAAATATATATTTTTAATAAATGGTATTTGGAAACCTAAAATAGTTGCAGGTAAAATAATTAAATACAGTTTTTACTTTTGCAATAAGTTATCTTTTTATTTCTTACTAACTTTTAAAAAATAAAGTTATTAGTTGAAAAGCCGCAATTACAAATTTAAAAAAGTGTAGTTTAAAAAATTGTTTATTTTAATTCATTTATACAAATGTCAAAATAAGGAAGAAATAAAGTTATATTAAATATTTTTTAAAAATATATTATTTAATTTAGTTAATATTAAAAAAAAAAAACTTTCCATAATATATTTTTATAATAGAGTTATTTTTTTAATTGAACTCATTTAGGTGTAATTTATTATATTGGGGTAGTTTAAGTATTATTTCTTAAAAAAAAATAAAGAGAACTTTATATCAAGTTTACAATAAGCTAATGCGTTAAATTTTTTAAATGTAAAACAAGGCATTTAACGCTAAGTTTTACAAAATTATTTAAATTTATACATTTTTTAAAGGGTGCGTGATCTATCCAGTGGTGATAATAATGTTGCTGCTCCTCCTAACACACCACCTCCACGTAAATATAAATTGGCAGAATTTCGATATGGGCGTGAAGAAATGCTGGCATTGCTTAGTGATAACTACGATTTACCACTTGGGCTTAAAGAATTTGAAGATATAATAAATAAACGTCCTGTTCAGCCACTAGCATTTATTCCTGTTTCGGAGGAAGAAGAGGTAATAGTTTTGTTACAATCATGTTTTTATATTGTAAAAACAGCAAAAGGTTTGTAGAACTATCATGTTTCCTACATGATATATGCAAAAATATTGAATTTTAAATCAATTTTTTCTGCCTAAAATTTTTTGAATATCTTTTTATTCTTCTCTAAGGACTTTTGTCATCAGCTATCTATGAAGATTTATTCAGGTTTAAAAATGAATTTCTAAGAATTTAAGTATAAATTTATATATCATATACACAAAATGCTGATAAAAGTTTTTTTTTTTATTATTATTATTATTTCATAGCTAATTTTTACAAAAACAATTTTTGGTTGCTGATTTTCTTATTAAGACTTTTGTAACCAGGTTGTTTCTATCACACACTTTGACTTACTTTGAAATAATTAGCACCCATTATATTTAAAACATTAAAAATGTATTTTTAATGTGTTAAATATAATGAGAAAGAATATATAAAATAAAATAAAAACCATTTAAATGGTTTTTCTTTTAAAGGGATCCCAAAGTGCCTAGAAAATTTGTGTTTATTTTAAAGAGAGTTATAAAATAAAAAGTTAAATAATTTATTCAAGCGCGTTTAATTTCAAAGAGTTTTAGTAAATGACATCATTGTAGAATTTCGTTAAGAAATCTAAAAATTCTTTTTTTTTTAATCAAATTATAGAATTTTTTAAAATTATTATTATAGACACTAAAGAACATGTTTAGTTACTTATTATATATACAAAAATTTTTATCATAAATTACGGTAGAATTTCTTTAGTTATTTTATTTTCTAATTTTCGCAAAGCTCGCATTAAAAATATAAGACATTTCAGATATTTTAATCTCGTCTATTGCTATGAATTATTTTTTGAGTTATATTTATTGTTATTAAATGATTATCATCGTTATTATGATTCTGTTAAAAAAATATTTTGTATTATTTAACATTACTGCAGGCCGCTGACAGTGGCTTTTGATTTTTTCAAATTTTTACCCCAAACTGCTGGTAGAGTACGCTTCACAATTTATCTTGTTTTGTACATAAATTTTTTCTCTAGACACATAAAATTTGTTTGTTCTAAAGGTTTAATTCTCTACATAATCAAGAACAGATAAACCATATTGTGTTATTATAAAAAGTTATCACTTGACAAAGTTAAAAAATCTTCAGTAATCTTGACTTAAAAAAACTTCTTTAAATTTAGTTGTAAATAAAGCAGCGTTAACACTGTAAAATTTAACTCGTAGAAACGAATAGGTATTTAGCTAAGTAATTAAAAACGTTTTTTTTCGTCTCGAAAAACATTCTCTTTATACATTAAATGAGTTTTGTTTTGGAAATGTTTTAATTACTATTTATAAAACAATAGTTTTAAGCACTTTGCATTTCTTATTGTTCAATGATGCTTGTTAAAAATTTTTATTTATTTAAATAAAAAGTTCATTTGTTTAGCTGTTTATTGTTATATAGTTTGCTATGCTTTCAATAAGATTTACAACTCAAACTTTAATTAGTTGTCAATGTCTTTCAAATTTTATTCAGAAAATTTTTTTGGTTGTAGCGTAAAATTTTTTGTTAAAACGGCTGGTAGCGAATAAGTTAACCTTATGAAAGTATAATTAACAGCACTTACTTCTTCACTTACTTCACTTACTTCACTTCAACTTTTCATCGTTTACAAGTATTCTTAAAATTCTTATTTAATCATGCAAGAATATATTTAATGAAATTTATTTTGTAAAACATGTATCGAGTAAATTTTTAAATTGAAATCATTAAATGAAAAACTTTTTATTGTCAATTTTGGTAGTTTTTTGATTTGTAATTTTAAGAGACAGGTTAATATAAAAGACCTGCCAAACGTGATATAAATTGAAAAGTATTAAAGACAATATATTTTTTAAAGCGTGCTGCAACATTTTTATTCTCCGTACTTTAGTTATTGCCATAAAACATTATTTAATATATAAAACATAAAACATTATTTATTGCTTTAATTAATTAAAAACTATCTGTAAATTTGTTAAGTGTAAAATCTATAAATATTTTTTAACTAAAAATTTAAGAATTCAGCAAATATCTCTAATAAATGATGATGTTTACCGAAATTCTTTATTAATTAAAAATTTAAGAATTTGTAAAATATCATTTCGATAGCAGAACAAAAACGTCATAGCAATAAACGACTTGGATAAACTAAAAAAAAGTTCACATTGTTTACATAAAAAGAAAAAAAGATTCAGAAAATATAAAAGGTGATCAACATCTTTTTTATATATTTATTTTGTTTAAGAGTGTAATATAAATATCTTAATTTTATTTGGTTCTCGCGCTCTATAAAAAAACAATTCTTATGTTTATTTCTTATTCTTATTTTATAAAATAAGAAACTCTTATTTTGATTAATATGATTTTTTTTATATACAATTGATAAAAGCTATTTTAAAAAGCAAATAAATCAATAACAAATAATATTGGTTCAAAAAAAATTCTACAATGACATTATTTACTAAAACTCTTTGGAATTAAACACGCTTGAATAAATTATTAAGTCTGTAGATTGCAGCGTATATTTTAAAGACTTTCAGAGAATAGTTGCTGTGGAAACGGCGACCTTCGAGTAAAACAACAAAGTTTATTTTTGTTGGTATACATTTATTATTTTGTTTTACTTGAAAAAATTCTTCCCAATTATTTTTTTTTTATCATTCTCTTTAAAATAAACACAACTTGTCTCAGCACTTTGGGATCCCTTTAATTAGTACTTATTTTTTAGTTTTTTCTTTTTTTTTTCTTCAATTGTTTTATTCATAATTTCCCATTATTTTTCCTTTGTTATTTTATTAAATCTTTTTTTTTCATTTCTTCAGAATTATATCCTTACTTTTTTTTTTTTTTTTTTTTTTTTTTTTTTTTTTTTTTTTTTTTTCATTTTCTCTGTTAAAATAGACACTCCTACTATTTTGAATGTCATTAAAATTTATGAATAATATTTAAATAAATTCAAGTTTATATAGTATTTATTTAATTTATATATTAAATAAATTATTTACAAAGTTTATAGGGTGACAGGAATAGTGTCAAAAAATGAACTTCAGAATAGTGTCGAATATATTAAAAAGGCCTAATGTCGCAAAAAAAAGGAATAGTGTTACAAATGAATTTAATGAATAGTGTCCAAAACATAAAAAAAGAAATAGTGTGGCAAATAGTTAATTTCAGCAATAGCTTACTCGTTTTGTTTATCTTTATAGTATACTGTTTTTACAGAAAAAACAAAGAATAATGAAAAAAAAACATTGCTACCAAACCCCAAACCCTAAATTGATGTAGCAGCACTCTTTTGCGCCAGCAGGCTATAAGATAGTTGGTGTATGTACTGAAGCCCCTGACAGCAGGCTATTTCAGTATAACATCAGACATGTTATTAAACACATGTTTTAAACAAAACAAACATATTATAGTAAAGCATGTAGTAAAAAAAAAAAAAAGATAATTTAGACACCACGCATGAAATTGAAATGTAATAAAAACAAAACAGAACACACAAGTAAATAAATCTACAGTAAATACAAAAGTTTAACATACTTAAAACAAATATACATATGTATAGGTTGAATAAATATTAAATGATAAGAGGTATAAGATAAAGATAAAACTTTTAAAATCATAATTTATGCAGTGGTTGTAATAAACTACTATTCTATTAGTGCAATTTTTTAAATATAATATCTCTCATATTTAAATAATATCTATAATATTCTCATTTGGCTGAGTTTAAAATAGCTCAAGTTACTGATGGATAATTCCATGTCTATTTACCCATGCCAGGTCACCATACATTTCAGGTTTTACTGAAGGGTGGGGCATTTTTTTATAGCGTAGTCTTTAGATTTTTCACTACCTTCCAGGCAAACTAGGGCCCTGAAACATTCAGCATTTGTGTAGTTCTAATGAACCTGTGTTAAAAGTTATTTCCAGGGCAGACAATTAGAGGATCCATGGGGCTGGAGCACCAAGTGCCTTGCCCCACTTATTTTAACATTAACAAAGTAAAGATAACTTTAAAAATATTGTCAAGAATAAACCAAAAAAAAAAATCTATAAGCAAAACAAGTAATAAGTGATATATATATGTATATATATATATATATATATATATATATATATATATATATATATATATATATATATATATATATATATATATATATATATATAAATATATATATATATATATATATAAATATATATATATATAAATATATATATATATATAAATATATATATATATATATATATATATATATATATATATATATATATATATATATATATATATATATATATTGCTTATTACTTGTATTTAATGGCTGATGATTGCTGTATAAACTTAAAGTACCATAGGAAAAGTTGTTTTTTCTTCGTTAATATATGTATGTGTATATATACAGGCTTCGTCAGGAATGGCGGGCTATAGTCTGCGTCTGCCTCCACCCCTGTGCAAATCAGTTTACACTTGCAAAATGAAGCCCATGCAAAATATAAATTTTTGGTAAAAATAAAGTTAAATATTTTTGTTTTTATTTAGTTATTCTTTTGAAAACTTCTCAAATGATATAATTTTGTAAAACTGTTTGTTTTACTAGTTAAAAATGAAACTATTTCATTCAAGATGTGCTAAAATAATTTTTGAATTTTCTGATGTAAAAATGAAAAATAAAACTAAAACAAGTTATTTCAAACAACCATAACAGTTACGTCTTATTATGTGTTATGTTAAAAGATAAATAATTCTTATGTTAAAAAGCAGGCAAAATACACGTATTGCAAATGAATTTAACATAATAGTCTGGGTTTTCATTATGCTTTGGAAAATTTTAAACTTATACAATAAGAACTGTTAGTTAGATAATTTTTTTTTTGTATAATCACACATTTCGCTTAATTGATTGATAAACTAGTTTGTCATACTTGTTTAAAGTAGTGCGTTTTTCCCTGTATTCTTTCGTGTTAACTTCTTGGTTTTTTTTTGAAAAAGGCGGCAGTTTATTTAATATGCTAATATTGTGAAAGTGATGCAAGTGAAAAAAAAGAAAATGCGTTCGATTTTGAAATTGAAGATATTTTATTTATTTAAAATGAATATTTATAAATAATTTTTACTATATATATTTTTTTTGTATGATAAAAATAATACTATATAATTTCTTCATATTTTATTTTCATTTTTATACTTGCACTATATTTAATACTTTTAAATATATTTTACAGCAATAAACCTGATATATAAAATAGTACTGTATTTAATACCCTTCTATTGATTCTATTCATAAATAAATGTTAAAAAGATTTGTTTTTTAATTCATATAACACTTTTTTTTATACACGCCTATATTTATATAAGAATATTTAAGAAGTATATATTTAAGAAGTATATATTCCAGAATCTTAAAAAATGTATTTGTACTAAGTCTCTTAGAAGTTAAAAATTAGATTATCTCAAATTTTAACTTACATATCACATCAACATAACATATTTACTCCTAATTTCTAAAAAGAATATAAAATCAATTATGAGTTTATAAAAAAGTATGATAGTAAATTGAATGGAAACGATAGAAATAATTAAAATTTTAGTCTAAACAGTTGAAAAACAAAAGAATAAAACTATTTGGTACAAGGTTTATTTAAAAAAAGATTTCAATATAATTGTCACTATATTCTTATATCTTAAATTAAATTTTGAAAATTTAATTTAATTTAGAAAGCACAAGAAAAATGAATTAACTAAAGAAACACAATAAAAAATGTTATATTTTATTCCATTATTTTAGTAAGACTATATATTAATACTCAAATAGATCTTGCAAATTGCGACGTTCATTGCAAAATTTTTATGCAAACGTCAAGATGCTTGAATAAAGAAATAACCTAAATCTTTTTAAATGATTTGTCACTCTCCTAATTGTTAATAATTGTAGAATTGTAGATTACAGAAATTTTTCTATATGATAACATTTTCATTCACAAAGAAGAAGAGAAATGAATGAACATAACAAAATAATTAAAATCGTTCGTTTTTATAAAACAACTATTTGATGCATAACAGTTTTTTATTTATTGTTGTTTTATTAGAACAACTATTTTATCAGAACGATTATATTTTAACTTTTGAATATTGTTTTTTATTTATTATTTAATTACTAAATTATTAAATAAAAATTATATAAAAAAAAAACGTTAGGTTTTTTTTTTGTCTTTATTGCTAAAAAAACATTTATTATTACAATTAAAATTTTTACTATACCTGGCATGAAGAATCAACTAATTAAACTTTTAGAATAAAAAAAATTTCACAAGACATAATAATTTTAATTTTTCAAAAAAGTATATATATATATATATATATATATATATATATATATA
Source organism: Hydra vulgaris (assembly GCF_022113875.1). Lineage (NCBI taxonomy): Eukaryota > Metazoa > Cnidaria > Hydrozoa > Anthoathecata > Hydridae > Hydra > Hydra vulgaris. The sequence goes on along the minus strand of NC_061163.1, from coordinate 14,300,862 downwards.
TAATATATAATATATAATATATAATATATAATATATAATATATATATATATATATATATATATATATTATATATATATATATATATATATATATATATATATATATATATAATATATAATATATAATATATAATATATAATATATAATATATAATATATATATCGAATTAAGTGATTGCAAAGAGTTCTCAGTTTATTATAATCCGTGAACACTGTTTTAATGAAACAGTCAATTTATCATATTGCAAAAATTATTCAAAAAACAAATCAATAAATTTACTACTGCAAAAATAATAACAGTCAAAATATACATATTTTTAATTATTATAATTCTTAAATTACCTGGTGTTTTTTTAAACACAAGGTAATTTAATAATTTAATAAAAACCAGGTAATTTAAAAGAAAAAAATAATAATTACCAAAGGTCCAAAAAATTTAATTTAATAATTAACCAATAAAAAATTTTGCTAAAGCTATTTTTGTATTGTATAAAACATCAAAAAAGATTTTTTTTAGGGAAAAATTGGAGTAATAACTTATTTAAAAGCTTTAATGTTTTAAATTAGAAACTAATTAATTGGTAATAAAAATAATAATAAAATAGATATATTTTAAAGTCATTAGGTTTTGTTTGTTTTGTTTTAAAATAACTAGATTAAATTAGTTTTTATATATTTTAAACTCCTTGTCTTTAATTTTGTATACATATCTGCAAAAAAGTTACAAGCGTTTAATTTTAAAAAGTTACAAACGTTTAATTTTAAAAAAATATATAAGAATTTATAAGAAAATATTGAATGAGATTTAAAGAAGATATAAAAGTATTTTATTTATTATTTCATGATTTAAAATTTTGATCACTGCTAAATTTCTTTAGACTGTTGTGATTAGTGGTTGTTTTTTAATAATTATATTGTACTTTATCATACCTTATTTTAGTTTTATTTGATGGTTTGTTAAATGAATTAAGATATTAAAGTTTAAATCATAATTTTTAATAATAATAAAAATAATATGATTTTATAATTATTATTTATATTATAATTCAAGATCAAAATGAATATTTTTTGCTAAAAATGCTAAAGATCAGAAGCATTTCCACATATTGCCATCACATTATTCGAGCTCTGTATATATACAGGGATCGAAATAACAAACTCTTTTTCGAAATAATTAGTCCCATAAATACTCAAGTTTGGCGGACATGTCAGATAAAACTTAAAGAAATGCAATCAAACACCATCTCTGACCTCGCTTAAAACATTTTGTTTTTTCAACTTGACCATGGCAGTTTGTTTTGACAACTTAAGGCCTTTTAAAATGGCGCAACTTAAGGCCTTTCAAAATGAAAGTAAAAAGATCATTTAAAAAAATTTTATCTAAAAAAAAATTTCAAAGAAAAAGAAAAAATCTAAGCTCAAAAATCTAAAATTTGATAGAGAAAGTATATTTACATTACATTTTTAAAAAAATACTATACTATGCAAAATGCTTTGTAAATTATTATAAATATATTTAACACATAAATTATTATGTTTACTTATTACTTTATTAAATAAAGTAACAAATTCTATTGATTGTTTACAATAAACCCATTTTATTTAAATTATCAAAGAATGTTATAAATAATTACATTTATTAATATTGTTTATTTTTTCGAACTTTTTCAATGATAACTTTTATAAACACTTTTAATAGCGAAAAACTTAAGCGCATAAACACACGATGCGTAACGTAACTCAAATTTAATGTAATAAAAAGTATTCATTAAAAAAACTATTACATTAAAATTTTAATAAAAAAAGTTTACGAAGGGATTTTTAAACCTAAAATATTTGTTAGAAATTTATAAAAACCATCGGACAAAAAATGAAACAAACACTGAAATATAAATTTAAATTAGTAATTAATTGCAATGTTTTAATATAACTAATAAAAACCAGGCTGCTTAAAAAAAACTAATGCTTAGGCATCTAAAGTAAATGCACACAAAATATGGGTCAGACAAAAGACTAATAGATGTCATTTTTTACTGGACAAGTGCCAGACAATGTCCGATATCCAGCAACTATTTCGGAAAAAAAAAATCTTTTTTTTTGTGGAAAATAAATAGGGCTCCAGCCCTTTGGACCCTCGGTCATCTGCCCTGGAAATAAATTTAACACAGGTTCATTAGGACTACACAAATGCTGAATAATTTAGGGCCCTAGTTTGTCTGGAAGTAGTAAAAAATTGAGGGTAAACAATCTATTAAATGGCCATAGGCGCTTTTTAAACCAAAAAGCGCCTAGCTTTTTAAAAGTTTTCATAACATTTTGATTACTCAATGAAATGCTTCCAATTCTGATAAAACAGAGTCTAATCTGTTATTTGTTTATTTTTTTTACCAAATTTAGTGGTAAACTTCATCAAAACATCTCACTTTATAATTTTTTGACTTTGAAAAATATATATTTTGGTTGTAAAAAAATCAAATTAATTTTTAAAATTACAATCGTTACGTTTTTAAAAAAAGCACCGTAATTTTTCAAATATATGTTTACTAACTGTAAATGATATTGAATATACATAGGGGAGACAAAGTCTAGTTGGTAAAGAGGTAGACACAGTGTTTTACTTTTTTTTACGTTTTTTTCTTTTTCTTAAACATAAGAAATGCTTTATAAAAAATTATTTGAAAATTTTATATAATTTCACTTTTTTTGAGTACCAGGTTGACATACTTTTGAAGACATTTCTTTCAATATTATTAGGGACTCACCTGATGTTTAAAAGTCTTTAAGGGTGTTTAAGAGCATTTAAAAAATATATATTCTTTAATGGTCTTAAGGGTGTTTCAGAACAACCCCTTAAAAAATATATATATATTTTTTAATTTTTAAGCCTAGAGTTTTTGAATTATATAGAACTCATTTAAGGGGGTGAGAGCAACTTATATAATTACCTTATCAAAATGTTTGATAGAATAAAACAAATTTTATTTGTCAGTTATAAATTTGTTTCACACATAAATCAAAATATTATTAATAGTATGATTGTAACGATAAAAAAAAATTCATATTAAATATTTGCTCATAAAGGTTTTTTTTATAGCATTGTTTTTATTATATTTGAAAAATTTGTTTAAATATGTATTACCAAACTGAGTATTGTTGTACCAAATTGGGCTAATCGTACCAGACTTATCTCTGTATACCTTTTAAAGCATTTTGAAAAGATGAGAATATAAGTTGTTGTTTTTTTAAATATATGATAACATTACTTTATGTTAGCTAAATCTTTCATTCATCTTTTAAAATATAAACACATAATTTGAACAAACTCAAACATATTTGTTGGAATTTTTGTTTTTTATTTTTTTAAATTTTTGTCATTTTATTCACACTTAATTCTTTACATTAACTTTATTGTTTTTCTTTTTTTTTTAAAAAAAAAGCGATGTCATATGGGAGGTGTGAACAGTGCTGTAGTACTAAAGCTGACAGGAAGAGGTACACCTGTTTTACGTGGCCGAGGTGCAATAAGAGGTCGAGGTAAGATGTGTATGATTAACTAGTTTAAGGGTAAAAGTGGTATTTGTATTGAAGAAATGTGAAGTTTTATTGTAAATTTGATTGTGCAAATGTGAAATGTGTTTAAAGTTAACCAATCTTTAATTTATTAATTTTAATATTATTGCAGAGCCAATTAAGGTTATTCTTTTTTATGTTTTGGCATAAAATGTTAATAAAAAGGATTACTTAAGTTATGTATTTGTTTTATTGTTTTTCAAATTATTTCAAAAGAATTTATAATTGTTTAAATGATCTTAGAAATAGTTAGCTCTAAATTCATAATTAATTTAATTTTTTTGAATTTAAATTACAAATTTGTTAAAAAGTGTTGCATATCTGCTAGGAACCATTAAAATGCAATTAAAATAAACACATTTAATAATTATAAATTAAAAACCTTTTATATATGAAACATTTTTTTTTGAAAATGAAAAAATAAAATGCAGCAACACAACATTTGCATTTCAAAATGTTTTTATCAGTATTTGAAAAAAAAATAAGTCAGCTGTCATTCAAAATAATTTTTAAAAGATAAAAATCTTTACAGTTTTTTGTTTTAACTTTTAACAAAAAAATTTTATAAATCATATTTTCTATTAATTTCTAATACAAAATAATTTATTGAACAAAGAAGTGTTGTCATTAATTTATTGTCAATACTTAAATCATTAAGATTTGTTAAAAAGTTTTTCAAAATTCACATTCTTAGGTCGTGGACGTGGTGCAGATTATCCTTTAAATAGAGCTTCATCTACTTCTGATGAAAGTACTTACCCACAGAAACCTTGGACAGAAAAGTAAGTTTATATTTCTTCAGGGCATTTAGATCTAATACTAAGATAATGATTCTGAGATAAAAACTAAATAAAATTTTTGTTGGCTTGTTTGTTGCTTTTTTTTTGTTTTGTTTTTTTTTGTTGTTTTTTGAAAACAAATCTGTTTTTCAAGTTTTCAAAAAAAATAATTTGTTTTTGCTGTATAAATGATAAAACCTTTGGTAAAAAGATTGTGTAAACAAATCAAATTTTTTTTTAAAGCTGCAAATTTTGCAAGAAAAGAATCAGTTGTTTTAACTAATAAAGTGTTTGTTTTTCATTACTTTTGTTGCTTATTTGCTCTTCATGCAAATTGTGTACATACATCAGGCCTTGTTACGAGATTTCTCTGCGTAACGGAAAAGCGAAACGTGAATAAATGTAACTTTACTCAATAAAGATATTTACATTGTAAAAAGTTAAATTACGTCAGTTGCGTTTTTACTTCATTGTAATTAAATTTAAAATGACATTAAAAACTATTGTTAGTCTTTGAAACGAAATAGCTTTAAATTGAACAATATTGTTATAAAAAAAAAACTAAAGTTTTAATGTTGATTAAAAAAAAGTCTTCTTGTATTAAAATCTTATACTTATTTAAACTTAATTTTTTTGCTATCAAACATTCGTTTTATGGTTATTTTTTTAAATATATATTTTTTTTAATAATTTAAATTTAACACTTGTTTATGGTTGATTTTCTTAAAGGGATTTAAATGTACTTACAACTAAACGCATAGATTGGGTTTTCCCCTTTTTAAAAAAACGTTTGCACTAACTGGTTTTGAAAAATAAATATTGTAAAGAAACGAAATTTACTGCTTTTTGGCTTTGTTTTTTTTTTATTTCCATTAAAATATTTTATTTTTATGTACAGTGAAACCTTATGTGTTTTTACTATTTTTTTACTCAATCCAAAAAAAAAAATAGTGTTTTCGGTTTTAAATTGTTATAAGCAGAATTTGTTTTTAACAAATATCATTATAATTTTGAAATTTATGTATCTTATATTTATAGCTCAAGTACTAGTTTTGTTTTTAAAATAAAATAAAGATAAATTGGGCTTTTAAAGAGTTTATTTACTGATAGTGTTATTTTTAATAGGTTTGAATTTTGGTTTGTTCAAGGACGTATTATTATTAATACGTCCTTGGTTTGTTTTATAAAAAAAAATTCTTCGGCAAACGGCAAAGGGAAAACCCAAACATAACATTTATAACTCGAGTTTAAAAGTATTGACGTCATTTATTAACTTGTAGTTATAAAATGAATAATGCTCTTCTGTAAATAATGAATGAAACTGTAAAATAATGGAAAAATAAAAGCTGGAAAATAATGCGCTTTTGTTCAGCGCATTATTCAGACCAGTATTTGGAACTGGAACTTACCTGAAACTTAACTGAAATTAAAATAAAGTTGTATGTAATACGAACATTTTAAAGTTACTTGAATTAAATTTATTAAATCTTTTTTTACTTTGGAAATTTTATCATTAAAAAAAAATTGTAAAACGGAGCATTTTAAAATTAAAAAATTTTAAAATGCTCTGTTTTAAAATTAAATAAAAGAATTTTAATTAAATTTAATAAATTTATTTACTAAAAACTATGATTAATAAAAAAATATTTAAGTTTAATAAAATAAATTGAAATTTTTTTTTTTTTTTTTAATTTGAATGTTTTTAAACTTATGAAATATAAAACTTAATATTAAGTATGATAAAAAGTTTAAACTTAAAACACTTATTTTTTTTAAACTAATTTTTAACATCAACAACAATAAAAATAATTTAAAAAATTTTTCTTTAACAAAAAATCTATTAGTTTACAATTGCGGTTAAATGCTTTTACTTACGACTTTATTTTCCTCTGAATAAACGTCACATAAACGATATCAAATGATAATTTAAATATTCTAAAAGATAAAAGTTTTTGCGCAACGCAAAACTGCTGAACGGGTAGGCAAATCGCCTTTTTGCTGGTAAAATGCGAGCTGCGTAACGATTCTTAACAAGGCCTGATACATCGACTGGGGTTTTTAATAAGGGTTGGCAATCCTAATTATAACTGGTACCTTAACACTGATGTACATACACTCCCTGCATGTTCTCTTTATTTAATAAGTTATGTATGCACACTCTATGCATGTTCCCCTTTTTAAGTCAGTCGTTCTATGTACACTCTGCTGCGTCAATTCATTCAGTTGCAAAATGTTAAAACGCAAAATATTAAAATTGATATTGATGTTACTATGCAACAAAAGTTTACAGTGTTAAGTGACTGTAGTTTTACAGTGTTAAGTGACATGACTGATTTTAACAAACAGTAAAATATTAAATAAGAAATGAAATAACAAAATCGACACAGCAAAATATTAAGATAAAGATTAATGTTGTTAATAAACTGTCATAATTAAGTATATCAGAATTTGCATCTGCATAATTTGCATTGTCAGATTTTTTTATCATTCCTGAACATTTTAGAGGATTTCAAAAGCTGGAAAAATAAAAAGACAAATAATTGAAATGTATGATTGTCACAGACACTCCAGAGAAAAATAACATTAAAAACAAACTATCTAATAGAAAGTTAACAAAACTGTCCAGAACCACCAAAAACATGAATCTGTATTGGAGTGTTGGTCAATGGAGAAAGTTTAATAAGTCTGGATGGTTTATATGATACTGATATAAACCCAAAAAAAAAATTTCACTTTTATTTGGAGCAGCACAAAAACATTTCGTTTAAATTCTATTTTAGAGTTGCACAATCAGATTTATTTACTTTGAAGGGAAATTTACATTTTTAGTTTGTAGGTAAAATAAATAAATTTCACAATAGCAGGAATCATTATTAAATTTATCATATTTTTTTTTTACTTTACAATAAAGAATTTTATTATTATTGTTATGTAATGTATTTTTTATTTATTTATTCACTATCATTTTTTTCAATATAACTTATATTTCTATATAACTTTTAAATAATAATGAATATTTGTATTAATATAGTTTTTACATTTTTCTTTTTAATATTTGTCAAAGTTTTTTGGTAGCTCTTAACTGGTCAATCTTGTTGGTTGTAAATAATCAAGTTTTTATATAATTGTGTAGTAGTGTTTAAAAAGATCTCTAAGTGCCAAGTTGTTTTCATAAAATTTAAAAAGATCCCTAAGTGACAAGTTGTTTTTGTATTTTAAATAAAACTTAGAAAATAAGTTTAGAGTTGATTAAACTTACCAAAACAAATTAGTCATATTAACAAAAAACGTTTTTTAGCTTTTTTGTAACTTCAGCATTTTATTTCTGTTCATAAACCTATTATGCTCACGATTCTGCTTGTTTTTGTTTTTTTGTTTCAAAATATCTGGTCTGTTTAATGAATGTGTGTTCACTATAAAGGTTGTTTAATAAATGGTGTGTTCACCATAGAGGTTGTTAAATGAATGGTGCATTCATTGCAGAGATTTTTTTAAACAATTTAATTTATGTTCAAGCTTGGATTTTTCTTTTTTAAATTTGCAATTATAATAGAACGTTTTCGCTGCATTTCAGTTTATGAAGCATTTCAATTCTCAGATGTCATATTTGGCAAAATGAAAAATGTAACTAAGCTTTGATTTGATGTCAAAAATAAACTTTAAGGCTTAGTTTCAAACTCTAACCAAAAAAAGAAGTAGTGGCTATAGCCCTGGGTTTACAGTAAAAGTTTATTTTCAAAAATAGATATTGACCTTTCAATAACTATGGGTATTGCAATAGTAAGAAAAAAATAATATATGTTTCTTTTTTGATTAAAAACTACCATTTTTAAGAATCAGGCAGAGCTCAAGTGTGCCCAAGTGATATTTTTAACAAGTTCTTAAAGATATTTTTCAAAATATATTTAATTTTTGCTATATATACGACTTGAAAGTTTGACAAGTGTTTTAGAGTTATTGACTAAACAGTGTCAAACACTTTTTACCTATACTTTAAATATCTATACTTTCTTGGGTTAATTCATTTCATTAATATTTACTTACATAGTTATTTTATTTTGTTATAATATATTCAGTTGAGACATAAATGGGATAAAGTATATTTGATAGGCAGATGGCTTGACTGATATTCATGCTTCAAATGTATGCAAAAATTTATTGTGTGCCTATATATATATTTTTAAAAAACAAATCTTAAATTAATAAAGTACCTGAAAATACTTGTAAGAAAGAAAAGGCCTAGAAGCTGTTCATTTTTAAAAATTATTGTATAAAAGAAACCTGAGCATAGTTCTTTTAACTGTTAGATTAAAAATAATATTTGCAGAATTTATTTTATAGTTATTTGGATTTTGCAACTAAGGGGCTGCTCATAAACTGTCTTGCTTTTTGTGGCATCTTTTTTCCCTTTGTCACAAAGTTCTAACCCATTCCCCTACCACTTCAATGTTACATATGAACAACCATAAGCCTTTACATTTTTAGGCACTTTATTAGATAAAGGTTATTTAATTAATTAAATTATTTTATTTATTATTATTATTTTATTGGTTAAAAGATTAAAAGATTTATTAATTATTTCTTTAATTATTTCTTTAATTATTTTATTAATTGAAAGATTATTTAAAATGATAGATTACCAAAGGCTTCAGATGAAAATAAAGATTAAAATAAACAAACAAAAAAATTTTTTTTGTGTCTTCTACCTACCATATGAAAGTCAATTTAAATATGTAAATTTGAATCATAAAGAAATATTTAAAAAGTCATATTCAAATTCCAAAAACAAAAAATTAAAATTAAAACATCAGTGGCGTGTGCGTTTAGTCATTGTGTATAACAATAAAGAAACAACTTTTTAATACATGTACATTTATATTTATTTTATCAAATATATTATTTTTAAATTATTTTTTTATGATGATTGTTATTTTTACTACTGAACATTGGTCAACTAATAAACCAATTGTTATGCCCTGCACACTTTGTGTTTTAAAATGATAATTTTACTCACAACAATTTTTTTTTTTAGAAACAACAAAAAGTAATAAAGAAAACAAATTATTTTTTTACCATTATAAAAGTCCTTTAAATCTTAATTGATAAATCAATTAGTACATAAAAATTTCGGAAGCCTAATGTAAAAATTTATGTTAAAGAAACATTCTTGTAAAATTCTTATAAATTCTTCAGAATTGTTAAATTTTTAAAAATTAGAAAAGTGAAGCTATTATGTTTTCAAAACTTGATTATGAAGTTTTTTTTCAAAGATGATTGCAAAAAACTTGTTAAGTAACCAGCTTACATACGGACACAAACAAAAGAATAGATGAAAATTGTGGCTGATTTTGTTTTGCATTATATGGCATTGTTTATAAGAACAGCTTCATCTGCTCTTTTTAAAGACATATTTTTTGAGCAATAAATGATTTATGGCAAATGGCAGATTATAAGCATTTAGGCATGTTATTGTCAATATTTTCCTATATTTTGGATATACCTATTTTTTACATGTTATCTTTTAGAATAGTTTAAACATGTTATATTTTAAAACAAATAATTATTAGGTATGGTTGCAAAGTATCACTAGATGCTTTTGTTATGTCTATGGATATTACATTGCAGTACTTTTCTGCTTATAAAGTAATTTCTGAGTGAGAATGAGTGAAGAAATAGTGGGTTATACGTATGATTTTTATCCTTCTATTGCTCTAGTTCCTCACAGTGATGATTTGTCAAATTCCTCTACTTCATGAAGTGACTTCAGAATAAAAATAAGTGAAGAAATTGTAGGTCATACGTATGATTTTTATCTTTCTATTGCTCTTTTACCTCATAATGATTATTTACCAAATTCCTCTACTTTAGGAGGCAGTAGGTAAATAGAGATTCAAATGGTAATAATAATGATGGAGATCATTATAATCTCTACTTGAAGCAGCATGCAACATGCAAAGTTCTATAAATTCTAGATTTTATTTTTATTCTAGTGTATATGTATATACACATATATGTATACACACACACGCACGCGCACACACACACACACACACACATATATATATATATATATATATATATGTATACACATATATATATATATATTATATATATATATATATGTATATACACACACACACACACACACACACACACACACACACATATATATATATATTTATATTTATATATATATATATATATATATATATATATATATATATATATATATATATATATATATATATATATATATAGAGAGAGAGAGAGAGAGAGAGAGATATATATATATATATATATATATATATATATATATATATATATATATATATATATATATATATATATATATATATATATATATATATATATATATATATATATATATATATATATATATATATATATATATATAGATATATATATATATATATATATATATATATATATATATATATATATATATATATATATATATATAGATATATATATATATAGATATATAGATATATATATATATATATATATATATATATATATATATATATATATATATATATATATATATACATATTTTTAATTTTTAGTCAATCCAGAGGAGGATACCATCGGCCAGTCGGAAGAGGAGATAGTTTTGATGCATTGTCAAGTAGGTTGTTGGTTTTATATATTTTTTCTACTTTTAAAATTCTTTTAATTTGAAATTCACTATACCAATTTTTTATTGATTAATAGATCGAAGTTATGAACCTACTCGGGGTCGAATAGCTAGTGACGGGGGCCAACCATCGCCTCGTTCAGATGAATTTTGGCGTTCCAATGGTAATGATGTGCCTACATCAACTGAAGATCCTGGTTCTCCAAATCAAGAGAATGGTGGCGCAGATGGATGGCGTCAAGGTGGAAGTAAACTGTCTGTCACAAAACCAATAGTCAAAAAAAACATTTCAGGTATTTCCTAATATAAATTAACATAATATAATTTTAAACTCATTTTTTTTTTAAATTTTAATTTACCTCCCCAGGGCAGAGAAGACCACTATAGGTGACAAGGCTATTTAATTGTGGTTATAAGTATCTCTCAGCTCTATAACTTTGAAATACAAACCTTGACGAACAAAGCCGCTGCGCGAAGAAACAAATTGAGCATGGTACTACCAGGGATGTGATGGGTATCAAACTTGGACCTCTCGCTTATGAAGCGGCACTTTTTGTCAATTAAAAATTTGTTTAAAAATATTTTTTAAAGCAAGCGCTCTACCACATTTTATCAATTAAAAAATTTTTAAACATATTTTAATATTTAACAGACAATGCTCGTAACTGGAGAGAAGTGAAAGAACAGCAACAACAATCAAACAATGAGCATGTTCCTCAAACAACAAAGTCATGGACAAAATCTTCTAGTCATGAAAAAGATGGCAGTTCAAGCTTACCTGAATGGTGCAATGATGATAGTTTTGATGATGCTGTTCAAGGAAGTTTTGATTCTTCAGGGCAGTATTGCTCGTTTAAAGAGGTTTTTATATTTTTGTATTGCATGTACATACATATATTCATTAGGATCTAACCAAAAAGTCAAAAAAATTAAAATACTGTACAGCATGGTTTGAAATAGTTGCCAGGTTTTGAGTTAAGTTAATCTTATCCTCGCCTGGCCAAAAAAAGTATAAAAAAGATTTTTACCTGTGGTTAATGTTTATGTAAAAAAAAACTTTTGTTTTTTACATGTTACATGAGTTAATATAATCTTTAAAATCAATACTATCAATAGTTTGTTTTAATGTTCTACTTTAATGTCATATTTTAATTAAATATTTTGCTATTTTGACATATTTAATTTAGAATTTAGAATTATTCATAAAATATAGATTAATTTCTTTACTAACCTAATTTCTTGAGATTGCTGTGAGTATTTTATTAGATAGAGTAGGAAAAAAAAATTTTAATCGTAAAATTATTTAAATTCATTCAGACTTTAAAATGTTATTTGAAATTATAAAAAAGTAAAAAATATTAATTATATTATTAAAGTAAAAAATATCTAAATATGTAAAGAGTGTTAATACATTATTTATTATATTATTATTTATACATCATTTATTATATTAATATTTATACATTATTTATTATATTATTATTTATACATTATTTATTATATTATTATTTATACATTTATTATTTTACATCAGCTTATTTTAGTTATGTTAATTTATAATGTTGCAGTTGCATTAATAAAACCATTTACATTATATGTTCTACATCAATCATTTAATATTACTTGATTTGAAACTTCAATTAAAAGACCTTTAATATTACTTGATTTGAAACTTCAATTAAAAGACCTTTAAAAAAAGAATAATAATCAATTATAATTACAGCTTATAAATTTTATGAATTTGATTTTAATGTTGTTTTTTTTTTACTCATTTATTTTCTTGTTATATGTTTTACAATTTAGCAAGAAAAAGAAATCACAGATAATGATAAAAATGTAAGTTGTATGTAGTACTGTTAGTACTTGTATCTAATACTGCTAGATAGATATGTAAATCTCTATATATACACACACACACGCACGCGTACACACACATACACATATATATATATATTCATATATATATATATATATATATATATATATATATATATATATATATATATATATATATATATATATATAGTCAAAAGAGACTTTTAATGTAAAAAAAGTCTCTTTCAACTATAATTTTGCTACTTTGACAATTAAGCTACATTTTATTGTCATCGAAATGTCAAAGCAATTAAATTAATGCAAAAGTACATTAAATTTTATTTTTTTAAATAAAAACCTGCAATAATAATGACTAGAAAGTTTTTTTTAGTTGGTGTTTTTGTTTTTGTTTTATTAAAATATATTTTTAAAACATGCGCGGAGTGTTGCTACATCAACTATCTTATAGTCTGACTCGCAAGGGAGTGCTGCTACATCGACTGACAAATAGCCTGATTCGCAAGGGAGTGCTGCTACATCGACTGAGGGTTTGGTTATGGCAGGCAGTCTATCATTTAAATTTTTTTTTTTAACTACAATTAACGGGAAAAAAACTTTTCGACTACCATGCAAGACTATATATATATATATATATATATATATATATATATATATATATATATATATATATATATATATATATATATATATATATATATATATATATATATATATATATATATATATATATATATATATATATATATATATATATATTATATATATTATATATATTATATATATTTATATATATATATATATATATATATATATATATATTATATATATTATATATATTATATATATTTTATATATATATATATATATATATATATATATATATATATATATATATATATATATATATATATATATATATATATACATATACAGTGCTTCTATATATATATATATATATATATATATATATATATATATATATATATATATATATATATACATATACAGTGCTTCTATATATATATATATATATATATATATATATATATATATATATATATATATATATATATATATATATATATATATATATATATATATATATATATATACATATATATATATATATATATATATATATATATATATATATATATATATATATATATATATATACATATATATATATATATATACATATACATATATATACTATATATATATATATATATATATATACATATACAGTGCTAATTTTAATTACAAACTAGTTTTTTTTTAATGAAAGGTAAAACCAATTAAATTTAATTAGAATGTCAAATATTTGTCCAACTACCTGTTTTTTTGACGAATTAATTAGAAGTTTAATGACTACTCTGAAAAATATGTGAAATTACGCGTGCAAAAGTATTAGCGCACTGATTTAAAATGTATTAGTACAATTGTTTAATTCCTTTGAGAAAAACTTTTTTGGTAAATTTTTGTTAATTACTCTCTGGTGATTAATAATAGTCAATAAAAAATATAAAAAGCATAAGTTGAAGTGACAGATATATCATTTGAAATACAGTTAGTTAAAACTTTAAAATTTGAACAACAAAAATATGGGTTTAAAGAGCATATCAATTGAAACAAAGCGGCAAGTTGTTGGCCTGCACAATAGTGGTCTCAGCAATCGAGAAATTGGACGTCAACTTGAAATCAGTGAATGCAGCGTTAGAACAACGCTAAAAAACTATAATGAGTTTTGATCAGTCGAAGGCAAAAATCGCTCTGTTCGTCCCAAAAAAATGTCAGAAAGGGACAAAAATAAAGCTATTATGCTTGCTAGACGCAACCCGAACATGAGTATAGCTGAAATCGCCTCAGACTTGAATACAGCGATGGGTGCACATCAAGTAAGCTGATCAACAATTAGCAAGCTGATGAAAAAAAACAAACTCAATTCATACCTTGCAACAAAGAAGCCACTACTAAGCATCAAAGACCGTCTCAAGCGAAGAAAATGGTGCAAAGAGAGAGCTGCATGGACTGTAGAGCAATGGAGAAAAGTAATTTTCTCAGACGAGTCAAATTTTGAACTTATCAGTCGCAAAAAAAGAGTTGTCGTGAGAAGATACAAAAACGAAAAATATAATCCTCGTTTTATCATGTCAAGAGTTCAAGGAGGAGGAGGTTCAATTGGTATTTGGGGCTGTATTGCTGGATCTAGCAATGGCCTGGCGCATCCTTACACTGATCGCCTTAATCAACATCGATATAGAGAGATATTAGAAGGTTATTTAAAGCCATCAATGGACATTTTCAAAGCTGACTCAACCTGGCAATTTCAACAAGATAACGCTCCTTGCCACACAGCACGCTCAATTAAGCAATACATGAATGAAAAACGGTTGAACCTGATGCCTTGGCCCACTCGCTCACCTGATTTGAATCCTATTGAGAATCTTTGGAGTTGGATGGACTGCAAATTACAAAAATGCAGGCCCACTAATTTGGTGCAGCTCAAAACGCAAATGCAAGCGTTGTGGAATACCATGCCACAAGAACTAATCAAAAAACTTATAGGTTCTATGCCGCGTAGATTCTTGGCATGCCTTAAAAACAAAGGTGGTCACATAAAATATTAAACTTTCCTAAAATCTTTGAAAAACTGTAAGTGCACTAATACTTTTGCACACTTTTTTAT
This sequence comes from Hydra vulgaris, assembly GCF_022113875.1. Lineage (NCBI taxonomy): Eukaryota > Metazoa > Cnidaria > Hydrozoa > Anthoathecata > Hydridae > Hydra > Hydra vulgaris. Next base: position 14,285,330 of record NC_061163.1, on the reverse strand, counting down.
TATTTTTTTTATCACTCTTATTGTATTTTAATTAAATTCAAGATAATAATAAAGAAATACTTTTATACATTTTACAATTAGTAATTCTGCATAATTTTATGAATTAGTTAAAAAAAAATTATCAATCAGTCTTTTATTGTTTTTGAATTACAATCCTTTAAAGTTCTCTGAGGTAAAAAAAAAATGAGTGCGCTAATACTTTCTAGAAGCACTGTATATATATACATACATACTTATTAAGCACTGTATATATATACTTTCTAGAAGCACTATATATATATATATATATATATATATATATATATATATATATGTATATATATATATATATATATATATATATATATATATATATATATATATCATTCTACCAGGAAAGTTAGCTGGTGTGTTTACACACCTTTAGTATCTCATCATTATGCTGATAAGCCCCAAAAAGCAAAATGCATTCGTGATTGTAATACACACTAACTTATTCAGACAAAGATACTCCGTATTTATTTATATAAATATATTTATATATATTTATATGAGTTTGGTGTATATAATATGCTAATATATGTGTATATAATATGTATTATTATATACACCAAGTTTCTATAATAGAAGTTACTTGCCGTATGTAAGTGCTTGTACCATTGGTACTTTTTCATATATATATATATATATATATATATATATATATATATATATATATATATATATATATATATATATATATATATATATATGTATATATATATATATATATATATATATATATCAAGTTCAGTTTAGTTACTTTATTGGTATTAACTTTATTGATCGCTTGTTTATTTATATTGTTTTAAAGCTTTATATTGTCTTTTTCATTAAACTTTTTTCTACTAAGAAAGTTCAGTGCAAATTTTCTGACTGCTTTTGTATAAAGAATCTCTGTGACAGAAATCTTTTGTATTGAGAATTTCTGTAACAAAATTTTTGTGTTATGAATCTTTGTAAATGATATTGTAAATAATATTTTTATATTGAGAAGTACTTTGACTGAATACTTTAGTATTAAAAATTGTTACGAAGCAGATTGTAATGTGTTTAGATAATATAGTGATCAGGAATATTCATTGTAGTTATAGTTAATTTAATAAATTTGCTATAATCAAACTTGCTAAGAAATTTTTAGTTACATAATTTTTTTTTGTTAGGGCACTTCAAGTCAAGAAAAAATTGTTATAAAAAATGATACTAATAAGTCTACATCTCCAATCACAGTTTTAGCAAATAAAAACTCGTCTAACGATTTAGCCTCGGATGCATCTACTGACACTGTTCTTGTTGATAAATCTGCTACTTTTTCCCACCCTTCTGAAGTTACTCTTTCATGCACTCAAAATAGCGACACAGTAATAAATAACACTTTAAATGATACTACTAAGGAGTTTTTTAATAATGTTAGAGAATTTAAAAAAGATGATAAAACAATAAAATTAAATACTGATAAAGATATTAAGAACTCCACCAAAAAGGAGGAGTCAGTTAAAAAATCCCAGCAAAATAATAGTACGCAAAATAGTGAACCTGGCAATCAAGATGCAGATTTTGAGTTTAGCCTGGATCATATTAAAGACATGGTTGAAAATCTTGATTATGAATCAGAAGATGATAAGTATCAAGATAGTTTAAAAAATAGTTCTACTGTAAATGATCCTAGCATTGTATTTGCTAAGAAAGCTGAACCTGGAACTGATAGCACACAAAACTGGATTTATCTTGATCCGCAGGGGGAGATTCAAGGTAGCATATAAATTTTTTTCTTAGAGATTTCTAACAAATAGTTGCTTTGATTTTCATTTAGAATTTTTCAGTATTTTTTGGTTACTTTTAATTAATTAAGGTCCCTTTTCCAATGAGGAAATGCTTGAGTGGTTTAAAGCAGGTTACTTTACTATGGGGCTTTTAGTTAGAAGAATTTGTGATGCAACCTTTTTACCATTAGGTAAGCATTTTGAATTCTTAAATTATAATAATTTAAAGCATAAATTATAATAATCTAAGACATGATGCAATATTTTTCAAAATACAGAAATAACTTTGTTTAAATACTAGTGTAATTACTTTTTATTTAGTAAAATAAACTACACTATATATATTAAATTATATATGAAATTTACATGTATATATATTTACTACAGCTAAAATATGTGTATATATAAATGTATACATACATATATATATATAAATTTACTACAGCTAAACAATGTGTATATATCTCTACTACAATTGAATATATATATATATATATATATATATATATATATATATATATATATATATATATATATATATATATATATATATATATATATATATATATATATATATATAGACTATAAGATAGTTGATGTATGTACTGAAGCCCCTGGCACCAGGTTATTTCAGTGTGACAGCACAGAATAAAATATGCATTTATAGTTGTATATAGTAAAAAATATGCATTTATAGTTGTATATAGTTGTGTGTATGTATATATATATATATATATATATATATATATATATATATATATATATATATATATAATATATATATATATATATATATGTATATATATGTATATATATGTATATATATATATATATTTGAATATAGATATATATATATATATTCAATATACATATATATATATATTCAATATATATACATATATATATGTATATAATTTGATATACTACTAATATATATATATATATATATATATATATATATATATATATATATATATATATATATATATACATATATATATATATATATATATATATATATATATATATATATATATATATATATATATATATATATATATATGTATATATATATATGTGAATATAGATATATATATATATATATATATATATATATATATATTCAATATACGTATATAAATATCTTCAATATATATACATATATATGTATATACTTTGATATACTACTAATATATATATATATATATATATATATATATAATATATATATATATATATATATATATATATATATATATATAAACGTATATATATATATATATATAAACGTATATATATATATATATATATATATATATATATATATATATATATATATATATATATATATATATATATATCAGGCTTTCCCAGGAAAGGCGTGCGGTCGCACGCCTTGTTTGTCCACGCATAGAATAAATTTTTCTGACTAACTGACCATGTTTTATTATTATGCGTTTCAAGAATTCGTGCCAAAACAAAGCTAAACGAAAATACCGCAAAAATGCAAGCAATCTTAAAGTAAATAACAGACATCTGTTTGTGCTTTAAAATTAGAAAATTAATGTATATTATTAAAAAAAAGTTTACCTACATTTTATTTATTTATTTTTTTAGGGTGGTAGTTATTTTAGCTATAAAAAATCAAATCAATAAGAAAAATCAAATCAAAGAGAAAAAGATTAATGTTTAAAGAAAATAAAAGGACCTTTCAATGTAAATTTGTTTATGACTTTTATCAGTCAGTAATACTTTAAAATTCACGATAGAACTATAAACAATTTTTAAATGTTTCGTAAATACATTTAAATGTTTAAGTGTATTGATTTAAATGTTTGAATGTATTGATACGCAAGAAAACACGAAAACGATTGCTATTTATTAGTAAAATATGTTGTTGTTTTTTTTAAACGAAAGAAAATTTTATTGTCAAACGATTGAGTTGTTTATTTTGCAATCATTAATTGACATTGTGAACGAGTGTTAATATATAATAATGTCCCGAAGGAACTGTTTTCGTAACAATGACAACAGAAGCAATGCAATTATTTTTTTAACTTCTTTCGTAATTACAAAATTATGCAATTGAATAATTTCAACGTAATAAAAGACGAGCATTGACTCAGTATAATCAGTTGAGAAAGAACTTTTTTCACATTAAAATTTTGTTATGTTTAAAATCTGAAATAATATATTTAATAATTAAAACAGCAACTTATTTTTTTGTCAAAGTATTGGGGAATAAAGTCAACGCCTTTACATAAACTTTCGTAAAAACTAGAGTAAATGAAAAAGTTTAACCAAATTGTCTAGCAGAAATAATGAATCAGTTTTTTAATACATTGTCTGATAAAGTTCGTGAATAAATTACGTATCAAGTCTTTTTTTTTCGTGAAAACTTTACGACTTATTGTCGTCTTTCCCTTGACTTATATCAAATTTCGTAGCTGAAAATAGCAACCCTTAAAAATGCAAACAAAAACAGTATAAAACGTTTGAAAAAAATATTCAAGACTTTTTTTTTTTTTGTTACAAGAATTTTTATTTTTTTTTAATTTTTTTTTTTATTATCAAAATGTTTTTCTTACATCCAATTTCAATTTTATACTTTGTTTAGACTTCGTTTCCTTTTTTTAATATTATTTTTTATTCTCTGAGAATAATTTCCGCTTTCACACGAAATATTGCCGCGGTCACGTTTTCTGAAAAACTTATTCTATGCGTGGACAAACAAGGCGTGCGATCGCACGCCTTTCCTGGGAAAGCCTGATATATATATATATATGTATATATATTAGTAGTATATCAAATTATTTAACAACATTTTTATTTTGAACTGCTTCATCAATAAAGATTCATCAGAAATGATTGTATGGCATTTCTGATGAGTCTTTATTGGTTGAAACACAGTGTAAAATAACTTTGATAAAAAATTGTTTATTGGTTGAAATACAGTGTAAAATAACTTTGACTGTTTTGTTTTAGAACAAGTTATTAGGTTTTGGGGCAGAATTCCATTTACATTGAAAAATCAAATCCCTCCTATAACAGTAAGCAATAGTTTTTATTAAATAAAAGTTGTTGTAGCAAGTTTCTCTGCAAAGGGCCCAATCTATAGCATACTTTAGAAATGGCAATAAGCTTAATTCCTACATGCAAAAATTTAAGGAAGTTATAAATCTTAACTGCATTCCTTTAAAAGTTTTATTTATAAAAAGAAAAAGTAATTGAGTTACAATTCTTTGTATTTATATTAATAAAACCACAAATCAAGAAATTTCTATATTAAGTAAGATCTACAATTTTCTAAGTTTTAAGAAAGTTCTAACAAACTTTGTTTGGAGTGCTATTTATGCCTCTTTCAGAGAGAACTGTTGCAAAATCTGATATTAGTAAATTTTTGAGAAAACACTCAGCGTAGAAACTATTGTGTTTCAGTTTTATATTAAATAACTATTTATGTTATTGTTGATAATATTTGTAATATATGGTCTTTAGTTAATTTATAAATTAGAATCAAATGTTAACTAATTATCGACAAGAACAAGCTCAGTTGTTGCGCATGCAACAGGTTCAACAGCAGCAAAAAGTTCAACAACTGCAACAAGTTCAGCAACAACAAAAACAAAAACTTGCTCAAAGACAACAGCAACAGTTACAACAAAGACAACAGCAGCAAATGACACAGACACTATTAAAACATTTACAAGTATGTATTTAATAACATAAATTATATGTAGTAAGTTTTTTAAAATCTTTATATAATTTATATATAATCGTATATATATAATACTAATTCAAACTCTAAAATCCTTTATTTTTAAAAGTACGTAACCTTAATCAACTTTCAAATTGCTGATTTGTTTGGAACCAACTTTGCAATAACCTTCCTCTTACATTCACTAACCTTTTTTATTAAAAAGTGAATTGTATCTATTTTCTAAGATTTGCTAACAATTTTAAGTTACCAAAATATTGTGCTGTTTATCATTTGCTGTAATTCCTTGTAATGCCTGTAATTCATAGAACTTAAAAACATGGAACAATCTTAAAAACATGGAACAATCTTTCCTTCTCAACTAAAATCTCTAAAATAAATATCAAAATTTAAAACTCAGTTTTTAATAATCAGAAAAATATTGTTTATAAATCTTATACCATTCTTAAATTAATTATATTAATATGAGAATGATTATAATGAAATTAATATATATATATATATATATATATATATATATATATATATATATATATATATATATATATATATATATATATATATATATATATATATATATATATATATATTAGGGTACATCAAACGCCCCATACTTTCAAAATTTAATCTGTCTCTATTCTTAAAACCATCTGCTGGTTCTCACGAGACACTGTTAAATTTTTTCAAAATTGAATGAGATTTAGGGGGGCCACATTTAGTCTGAAACTTGCAACGAGACCCTAAACAGAAGAAAAAAAAGTTTTTCAAATGTATGTCATGTTGGGTCTCAAAAGAAGCGAAACTTTATAAAAAATTTCAAAAATAGTTATAATTTTTTGTTAAAAATACCTTGAAAAAAAATTTTGACCAAAAACCATGAAAAAATGGCTTTTTTTAATTTTTTGTTTAAAAATAATTTTTATGCAATAAAACTTATAATAAATATTAAATAAAAGTTTTATTGTTTTTGAAATTTTTTTAATAAAATTTTGCTTCTTTTGAGACCCAACATGACATACATTTGAAAAACTTTTTTTACTTCTGTTTATGGTCTCGTCGCAAGTTTCAGACTTGAGGTGGCCCCCCCTAAATCTCATTCAATTTTGATAAAATTTAATAGAGTGTCTTGTACCAATAGAAAGTTTTAAGAATAGGGACAAATCAATTTTTGAAAGTATGGGGCGTTTGATGCACCCTAATATATATATATATATATATATATATATATATATATATATATATATATATATATATATATATATATATTTATATATATATATATATATATATATATATATATATATATATATATATATATATATATATATATATATATATATATATATATATATATATATAATGCATAGTATAAATACAGGGGTCAAATGGGTACTGGCCATTAGGACCTCCAGGCTAAGGGGGCAACTAATAATTGTTTAGTTAATATGAAAAAATAAACAATGGTTATTTGCCCCTCTCTGATTTGTCTTGAATATAGTCTGAGGATCACCAATGTCCGGCACCTATATCAACCAACTATATATATATATATATATATATATATATATATATATATATATATATATATATATATATATATATATATATATATATATATATATATATATATATATATATATATATATATATATATATATATATATATATATATATATATATAAATCTGAGTGTGTGTATTTGCAAGGCTGTGCAGTAATATTTTGTTATCTGGAGTAGGCATACTTACAAGGCGCTTATATCCAAGGAGCCAAATAGACAAATTATGAAGGCCACCAACTTGTTATGAGTAAAAGTTCCCGAAATAAAAATACTAACCTGTATAACAAGACTGATTATTAATCTGGCACTAAAAAGAATAATAATTTGTTTTATGTATTCAATTTATTGTTATTTGTACATGTTTGTTATAATAAATATATGTAACATAACATATAATAACCACAGAGCCATTAAGAGATTTTTTGACAATAATAAATTAAAGTACCCTCTGTCATGAGACAGAGGGTACATGGATTTGGTTAAAAATTTCTGTTAAATTATTGACAAAAAATACTCATTGTAGTTAAAAGTATATTGAAGTAACAAAAATGTAATTCATGATTTTTAATAGAATAAATTAGACAAATATTTAGGAAGTTTTGCATTTGTACTATATTGTGAATATACTTTTATTTAAAGTTAACTTGCTAGTTTCCTTTTAAGCTGTTTTAAAAGCTGTTATAGTTTCCTTTTAAGCTGTAAAGTTAACTTTCTAGTTCCCTTTTAAACTGTTGATTAAGTTGCCAAATTCAAGGTATAGCAAATTTTGTGTTAAAATCGTAGCAAGACCTTTAAAATCTTTCTTGACTCACTGGCAGCCTTAAGTATTTTTTTATAATTTTTAATATGGAAAAACTGCTTTTCCGAGAAGCAACTGGTATCGGAAAAGTTAAAAATATTTCTAGACAAACTATAAAATTGCAGATATTAAAGTTACATTATTTATAATTACAATAGGCCGGCCATTAGATTCTATATCTAAATTACTTTTCATTTTACAAATTTAAGTAGATAAATCACCTAGAAATTTACTTTCCATCTCAAATACTTATTTTCTTTGTTTCATTGATGGGTTTTATAAAATGTTTATTCTCATGCTAATTGTTTAAAAATCAAAAATTCTTTTAAAATATTTTTGCAAATTAGTAATTTTTGAAGATCATATTATTTTTTGATACAATGTTTACTTTCAACAAAATGTTGTATCACATTATCAGGCTACAAATAAACTTAAAGTAAGAAACATTTGCTAATGCTTAGGGTTCATATTTTGTCTGATTGTTTTTTCTGTCATTTAAATGAATGTCATTTAAATGAATGTTGACATTCATTTAAATGAATGTTGACATTCATTCAAATGAATGTTGACATTCATTTAAATGTCGTAATTACATCGTAATTGTTGACATTCATTTAAGTGACAACGTAATTGTTAATATCTTAATGAAATTAAAATATTAGTAGAATCAAAATGGTTTTAAGAAATTTTTTGCTGTTTTTAAATATGACACCGGTAAATGAAATGATGAAAAAAATACATAAGTCTACTGGAAAAAGGCTAGCAAATTTCTCCAAAGCTAATCATGCATTGTTAATAACTAATTTAAAAGGATGTAATACCCAACAAACATAGATTTATTTTTTTTTTAATTAAATTTTTTGTAGAGTAGCATTTACAGTGTTTTTTTTTAACTCTTTCCAATTTCAAAAATAAATTTGCGATGATTCATATATTTAAATGATAAGTTTTAAAATTGAGACTACCATTAGCATTCTGGCTATTGCATGTTATTGAAAATACTAATTTTTTAAAGATTATTGCAGAATATGAAATTAACCAGGATTACACAACATGTTCCCCATTTGGAAATTTTTAATTGTTTTAGAAAGGGAAAATTTTTTATTTTTGATGTTTACTGGAAAATTGTCTATTTGCATTAGATCTTTTGTTACTAAAATTTGCTTTATTGATTGTCAAAGTTCTTTATTCTGCAGGTTTAGTGATATTATAACACTGTTTCCTCTTTATCTACTGTTAGCTCTAAAATTTTGAGATATTTTGATGTTTTTAGAATAGTGACCTCATTTTTTATTTAAAGTAGACTTTAAAACCTTTATAGGGTATTCATTAAAGTCTGATAAACCGCATTTTGACATTCTTCTAAATTTAATATTAAAACTTTAGAATATTCATTAGATGATTTAACTATATTACACTCATTTACATTGAACTTTGATTGCAAAATTTTTATTTGTTGGTTCATCAATACTGCAATTAGAATAGTTTAGATTTGATTTTAATGATTCTTGAATAAATTATAATAATTTTAATAAATTAAATTACAAACATCTGCCATTACTATACAATTAGTGCATATAAAGTCAAAATTGTAAAAGTATTTAGCAATAAAGTAATAAAAACCAATTTGAAAAATCTGAAAGAGGTATTTGAAGCCCAGACACCTTAAGCGATTGCTGTATGCCATTGCACAGCCTTGTATGTGTGTGTATGTATCATATTATACTGATTATGATATAAATTATGTATAAATTATTGTATAATTTATTTATAATACGTGTAATAAAGTTTAAAAAGTTCTTTTACATTCATTGCTTATTTTTATTGGTTCATAGATTGATAATCATCCCCAAGATTCATCAATTCAAGATCTATCTGTTTGGGGTGATATTTCAACCAACCATTCTCAAAGTCAGTTAACATTTAAATTTAGTTCAAAATTTTTTTCTTTAATAATATATACAATAGTATTTACCTGTACTAGTAAAAGTTAAACATAGATCAGAAAGTAACGCAGTCAATGAATCTTTTCAAAATATGTACTCCAAAAATGCAATCAAATCAATAAGTAGGAATTTTTATGTAAACCAATATGTTAGAAGTCATAAATTGAAATAAAAATGAAAGTTCAACTCAAAATTTAGGGGTGACACTCCTAAATCTAGCGGTAAAGTAAGGGATGTTATTAGTCTTTTCAGTTAAAAATAAATTTGAATAACTTATTTAGATGTCAATGCAACATCTGGAACCCCTTGGGTTCCTGGGTTTGAGAATGAAACTAATATTTGGAATGTCAAGTAAGTTTTTTCAATTGAAGTTATTTTAGATAAGGTATTTTTATTTATTGTTTTGAACAAAAAAATTGCATCATTGTTTTAATATGGTTGCTTTCATCCTTGCACAATATTAATCTTGTGCCAGTACATTTTTTTTTTTCAACTTTATCTTATTTCACTATTTGTTGCTGTTATTTCACTGTTCTTCGCTTTATTTTGTCCATCTGTTTGTTGTTATACTTCATAATAAATTATATGAGTGTGATATTTCTTTATTATTTTAAGATATTCCTTTAATTTAGAGAAGTCAAGTTAAGTTGTTAACTCAACATCTCTGTTGTTTAGTTGTTAACAAAAATCATCTGTATAGAACTAATACTTAAATTTTTACAGCAGTTTAATTTTTACAACTTAAATTTTTACTACATTTATATTTTTACAACTTTAATTTTTATAAGAGAATTGGAACTGATGTGTCTCTAATTGCAAAAATGTTATTCCCTCCATCGTTTTGTCCTTATTAATGTTGTTTTGCATCTTGATACTGAGAAATTTTTTTCTGGGTCTATAAAAGCCATCAAGGATTTTTCATTTATTTATAAAACCACTCTCATTAGTGTATATATTGATAATATGAGTTCTTAAATTAGGTTATCTTTTAGTGATTTTGATAGATTTAAATAATTAAGGAATGTACTTTCTACTTAAGTGATATATTGGTTGCGTAGATGTAAAGAAAAGTATTAATCTTATTTTTATTAAATACTTAAGTATTTGCTATTATGTATTATGCTACTTAAGTGTACCCGTACTTAGTTGATAATTTTTTAAAAGAAATGAGGTTTTTGTTAACAAAAAGATTTAAAAAACAGTTGCCAGCAATCCATCTGAAAACATTAAAATTCTATTAAAATATTTGAAAATTTTCTTTTTTGCATTTTGTTATTTTGTTCACATTAATTCTGTTTTATCGGTTATTTTTTGTTGTTTACCTGTGGTAAAATGATAGATTAAAATATATTGGTTGTGTAGATGTAAAGAAAAGTTTTTATCTTATTTTTATTAAATCAATTATTTAAATGTTCATTTTATAAGTCTATGATTTACAGTTAGAGGAAAAATTATAAGTACATATTTTAAAATTTGTTAAAACTTTAGATCACCTTCTGAAGCACTCATGTTAAGAGACATTGAAGCTGACCACAATAAGCAAGCAATGGTATATTGTATAGTTTATGAAATTGAATTTGGTTTAAAAATAAATTCTAAAAAGATGAGTTGGTGGTATCAAATCTTTTTTTTGTTGTTGTTGAATTAATTTTTACAATGGCTTTCACTGTGATTTCTAATTATTTTTTTAACTCTTTAACAATAACAATCTATAACATGTTTTTTTTTTTAAATATATAATCAATATATAATCATTAATCATTCGTTATTTTACATAAAATTTAATTTTATAGTAACATTATTTAAAACTTCTTATTTTTAGATTGAACACCAACATGTTTCCCAAAATGAACAATTCACAGGAGATCAATTGACTGTTGGAAATGAGAACGAAAATGAGGTTAGCTTTACTTCAGAACTGATTGAGCTGTAGATATATACTTAATTTGTAAGCTATATTAGTTATATGTGTGTATATACATTTATATAAATGTATATATGCACACAAAAATGGAGTGATATATACACACATATGTTATCAGTGTTAGAGAGCTTGCTTTGTAAGTTATAGATACAAAGTTTAAATTCACCATGTCCCTGAAAGTATCAAGTTCAACTTGTTTGTTTTTTTATTGGTCTTTTTTGTTAGGGTTTGTGTTTTGGATATTATTCTATATGAGAAATTCTTTTTAGGTTATATTGTTCAAAAATGAATTACAACATTTAAAAATAATGAAAAGAAGTTGTTATAAAAAAAGGTAGTCTTTGACTATAGTGGCCTTCTTGACCTTAGAGAGCTGTATAAACCTTATACAATTTCATAAAAAAGAAATAAAACTTTCTAAAAATTACTACTATAAGTAGTCCCAGAGGATCACAAGTATAAAAAATTCTAATTTGTTTACATATAGAAGGATACAGTCATGAGGGATGTGGAGCTAGAGGTTTTTAAAAAGAGTTGGATCTATTGGAGTTGGAGCCATTGGAGTCAGAGTTTTCGAAAGGAGCTAGAGTCATTAAAAAACTGTTAACTCCTTGGCTCTCTTCAGATTAAATTTTCAAATGACAATTTATCAATTGTTTAGTAGATTACTGGAATGGTTTGTATCTAGGGACCAGTTTTTGGAATGTGGTATCTGGGAACCAAATATACTGGAACCAAGCTCAGAGCCTTTAAATTTAAATTAATTTGGAACCAGAGCCATACATTTTTCTTCCAGCTTCTCATTTCAAAAATATTTTTATTTGACCATAAGGGTATGGTCACATTAAAATATTTTAAAAATAACATAAAACCTTTTTTTGTGCCACATTTATATCTAATAAAAAGAATGATTAATCTTATATAACCTTATATAAGTTGTTATAGGTTATTGGGTAGTTAGGAATTGCAGATATGACTTTTTCAGTATAAATTTCCAGTACAGAATAATATCATATATTCATATTTTGTTTTAAAAAAAGAATGTTTTATGAATGTTTTGATAGTAAAAATACTATCAACATTTTCAATTTTTAAAATATTTGACTTAATGGTTTCAAGCTCACATTTTTACTCAACTGCCCTCTTAGTGTGAATCTTTGTGCCCAGTTCAAGGCGTCAATTCCATGCCAAGGTCTTTAATTTTGGATTATATTGTGTTGCATTAAAACCACAAATTTCTCAAAAAAATTGTTTTCTTGATTGTCTAAAATTTTGCCTTAATACACAAGGATTGAATATGAAAATGTTGCAGCGTATCATGTTCTCAGACAAAACAAAAGCTAAGCAGTTTGTAGCACACAAAGTTTGTGTGCTGTAAACTGTTTGCTGGCCACCAAACTCACTTTTCAATCCTCAATTTGTTACACCTTTTGTTAGCAATGTCCAGCAATTATGATTTGGGATGCAATCACTACCAGTAGTCATGCTGGTTTACATCTTTTTCAATGTGACGTTGATTCCACAAATTACTTGAAAATTATGTGCCTAATTGGAGCGTATCATGTTCTCAAACAAAGCAAAAGCTAAGCAGTTTGCAGCACACAAAGTTTATGTGCTGTAAACTGTTTGCTGGCCACCAAACTCACTTTTCAATCCTCAATTTGTTACACCTTTTGTTAGCAATGTCCAGCAATTATGATTTGGGATGCAATCACTACCAGTAGTCGTGCTGGTTTACATCTTTTTCAATGTGACGTTGTTGATTCCACAAATTATGTGCCTAATTGGTTTTAAATAAGAAACTTTGATATTTTCATGCCTGGCAATTCAATTGATTTAAACCCCTCCAAAACTGTTTGTAAAATTGAACGCAGAGGTTTCTAAACAATACTTAAGCTCACTAGCAGATCTGCAAAAAGCCATAATTAAATTATGGTGTTATAAAATAACTCATTTAATATTGTATTTTGTTGCTAAAATGTCAAGAAGAATAGAGGCTATTTTAAAAGTTCAAAGAGCCCATACAAAGTACTAAAACATGTTTTATACTGTGACTTCTTTATTCATTTATGTTCATGAGTGTTGTTTTTTGAATTAAAATGTTTTCTAGTAATATTGTGTACAAAATACATTACAAAAATGATTTTTTGTAGTATATAGCAAGTGAATCTTTGGCTATAACTGTATATACACTTATCAAGTGGTTGAAATTTTGGCTATAACTGTATATACATTTATTATAACTGTATATACACTTACTTGAACTGTATAAAGTGTGCAAAATAAGGAATCGAAGGCGAGTGGTCAATTTGACCAGCTGACACTTGGAATTGGAGATCATTTGTTTTTGATTTTTTTAATAGTCTAAAAAAAAATTTTTCTTTGTTTAAATTTTTATCTTAGTAATAGTTTTTCATGACTGAATTTTATATATACAAAAATAACTTTACGCTTGAAAATTAACAAATTCATATTCCTTTTAAAACAATTTTAAATTGTTTTAAAATTGTTTCAACAGTTAAGTTATTTTCATATAAAAATAACTTAAGTATATATAAAATTCAGTCATGAAAAACTATTACTAAGATAAAAATTTAAACAAAGAAAAAAATAAAATTTTTGACTGTCAAAAAAAACAAAAAATAAATGATCGCCAATTCCAAGTGTCAGCTGGTCAAATTGACCAATCGCCTTTGATTTCTTATTTTGCCTTCAATTTCTTATTTTATAAAAATCTGCCAGGATTTTTATAGCACAAAAAATAAATGATATATCTATATGATAGTTGTTTATAACATAAATATTTTATACATACATGTTATGTTTCAAGCAAAACCTTAATCCTTCATTTTTCATAAATCGACTGACAAATAGGTAGAACATGCAAGGAGTGTACATACATTGACTATCAAATAGGAGTGCACATAAATTGGCTACCCCCTTCCTTACATGAATTGAAACACAACTATTTGACAAAGAAGAGAGTTTAGTTGTCTAACTAAGTATTTAAAACCTTGATTTTTAGATTATTATTTTAACAACTTATGTTACAAGTTCTAATTTACAAAATAAAATTTCATTTTGCAGAAGCATTGTAAAAGTCAAAAACTTCTCCAATAACATCCAATCAATTATAGTATTTAAACAAAAATTGACTGAAAAGATATATAATTTATTATATTTACTAAAAAAATCTAAAAGTCCCCCCTCCTTACTGGATGGCATGGATCCGCCTCTGATTAATAGTTTAAAATAACTCTAGTGCGCACAGATTTTTTATTCAATTTAAAAAAGAAGTTTGATAATATCCAGGTAATTAAATTAAAAATTTTGTATCATTTTATATCATTTTGTAAAATGCTTCTGTAATAAATACATAAAAGAAAAATAATATCACATTTAATATTTCTGCTTATTAAAATCATTTTATAAACTGCTAATGTTAATTACTTAATAATATTTAAATACTTAATATTAACTCTAGTGCACCGATACTTTTTAATACTAAGAAGACAATAGTTTTATAAAACATTTAAAATTACTTTTATAAAACATATAAAATTAATAATAAAACCAGATTTTTACCTAATATCTATATAATTATATATTATACCTATATTTTAATTAATATCTATATATTTTTAAAAATCCTATAATAGAAAAGAAGATAATGCAAACACGCTATAGATAATTTTAAATTTATCTATAAATAATTAATTCATTTATTGCAATTTGTGGCAAAAACTTAGTAAAAAATAAGAAAAATAAAAAAAAAAAACGAAAAGCAAAGTGACCAAGTACAGTTTGAAGATGAAATGTTCCTATTTAAGTACTGCAATTATTATTTTTTTATTGTTATTAAAGTTATATAATAAATCTTTTTTTTTTAATAACAATAATGTAAGAACTTAAATCATTTATGAAAAAAAGATTTATACCACCATTAAAATGAAAGTAATCTAAATAAGTAAAGCAAACAAGTTAATAGTTTACCTCTTTTATACTATTTATATCATAATATAAGTCGAATTAAAGTAGCATATCGTAAACAACAAAATTATTTTAAACGCATTTTATGATTTTATATTATGTTATATTATATTATATATTATATTATATTTGATTTTATAAAATTTTAGCATTTTCCAAATTACATCGTGATTATTAAATGAACCTTTTTTTTCAAAACTCTGAATTTTTTTTCAACTTGTCAATCATGACTGGGAAGATTTCATTTTGGGAGGTCAAACTTGAAATTCCTGGTCAAAGACCAGGCGGTCCTTGACCAGCCATTACTTTCCACTCTGCTATATAAATAAGTTTAACTATATATATATATATATATATATATATATATATATATATATATATATATATATATATATATATATATATATATATATATATATATATATATATATATATATATATATATATATACTTATGACTGTATATACACTTACTTTAACTATATATTCATTTACTTTAACTGTATATACAATTTCTATATGCTTACTCTGTAAGTTTATATATATGCTTACATTAGCATTAATTGCTTACATTATTTTTTTATTGTTATATTAGTGGTAAACTAAATTTTAGAATGAGAAAACTGTCCAAGAAAAAAATGAGATAAAGAAAGTAAACAAAAGCAACAAAAAGAAGTACAAAGAAAAGGCTGAAGAACAAGAAATTAGGGTATTTTGTATTCTTATTTAAATTCCTTCCATTAAAAATAAAAAAAGGCTTATGAATCTCTTTTTGAAATGTATTGAATTTCCATGCTTTTAGTTTTTTTCCAGGTGATATTTTTTGAGGTTTTTTTTCAGGGGATGATTTTTGCATTTTTACAACGTTTTTATAAACTTGCTTTCTTGTGAGTGTGTGTGTGTGTGTTTGTTCATCCAGTTAGAATCTTTGAAGCTATATTTAACCCACTTCCTGACCAGCTAGAGCTCTGAAACTTTCAGTATAGCTCAGAACCCGATGACAATGCGATTTAAAATCATTTTCAAGCTTCAGCAGTCAATATTTCTCTCAATTTCAACAAAATAAAATTTTATATGCAGAAAAAAGAAATAGCGACTTAATAGTGAGCACTTAAAGAAAAAAACAGTTTTTGAAAATTTTCTTTGTTAATTATTTTTTAATGAATGAGTTCAATACTTTTGGTTACGTAACTCTAACTAATTACATAAAATAATTTGTAACAAACAAAAAATATTTCAAATTTTTAAAAAATGACCTTTCCCCATAAAGCAATGCATTATGGTATTTGTATGTACAGTAAAATCAAAAACTCGCGATTCATAGTTTTTTCAATTTTTCATTATTTTGTGGCTTGCTCGTACATAGATAATAATTATTATCTCCGCAAGAGAATAACTGCATTGTAATATAAACAAATATTTCAACGCAGTTGTAGTTGAATTTCGTTAGAGAAGTTTGTTTGAAATATATTCTACAAGTATACATAAGTAAAAGAATATATAATTAACTCTATAAATATTCGTGCTGGATCTGAAAAAGCCTTTAGCATTCCACTAAATGCAACATTTTGTATAAAAAGACAAAAAGAAAATAATGTCTAAAGATGTAATTTAATGGTCAAAAAACAACATCTCTGTTTCCGATAACACATCAACATATATTTACTTATATAGTATCAGACTATATTTTGATAGAAGAGCTGCTAAACATAAAATAGCTGGTTATCAGTTATTTAAAGAGAACTATGTAAAATAAATTAGAGTTAAACAAAATATTTTATTATATAGAATTAAACCATGGAATGACAATCTCTGTGTTAATTATCGAAATTAAATTTGTCCAAAATCATTTTGTGAAATATTTACTAACGAGTAAATAAAAAAATGTTGAAAAGTTTAAGCCTAGATATAATGGAAAAATTTCTACACTGTCTGGACCATTTAATTAAAACTAATTTGATTGAGGAAAATTAAAGCTTGCCATAATGTTAATCAGTTTTAAGAAAATAATTCAAATTAAATCAAAAACTAAAGGTCAAAACAAAAACAAAAATGGGTTGAGGAACAAAATAAAAAACTTACTGCATCAAGTTTTGATACAGTTATAAACTGTAGAAATAATATTCCTCCAACTTCATTGTTAAAAAAGCTTATAAGAAACTGTGTTAGTAGTTTACAATCACAAGCTTGTTAGTGGACTATTGAAAATGAAGATATTGCTCATAAAAAGTTTAAAGTAAAAGTTAACTGTGATGCTAAAAAATGTGATCTTGTTATAAATCCTATGCCATGCCATGGCTGGTTCTAGTCCAGAATGGTTGTGTATTAACTAAGACAGCTGCAAAATAATTGAAATGCTCTATTTTAAAAAGAAATGTTTGTGTACATAAAGCTTGTAGCAGTAAAACTTTTGTATGGGAATAGTAATAGACAACAAAAACTAAAAATCAAACAGTTAATTTTATCAATGTCAAGGTATCAAAGCTTTTACAGAAAATAGCGAAATTGACTTTGTTCTATACAAAAATGAAGACTTTTTTTGTGCAATCAATTAAATTTGAAAATGAAAAATGGTTCAATAAGATTTACCTTGTTTAAATACATTTTATTTTCAGTTTATGATTAAAAAAATATTTGAAAGGATGTAAAAGTATGTAAAAATTATTCTAAGAAATTAGTATTTTTTTTATTCTTCAATATTTTCTTTGTTGGGAATTTTTTTTGTTGGGAAACAATAAATTGGTTGAAAAAAATGTTTTACTTAATTGCTAAAGCATTTAGGTACAAACATGTAAAATTCTGACTTCTTTTTTTGTTTGTTTTTTAGTTGAAAAACATTGTTTGGTGCACTTGTTGTTATCTTTTTTTTGAAGTCTTATATAGTGCAAATTTCACTCCAATAATATAGTTTTTAAAATTTGAACTAAAAAATTTAAAAGGTGTGAAATAAAATACACCAAAGTCTATTGGGACAATCTCAGTTCTTTCAATATTTAACATTTTCCTCAACTTATTTTTGTTGTTTACTTCCACATACATACAAATACCATAATGCATTGCTTTACGGGGAAAGGTCAATTCAGCACACGTATTGAACAAAAATTTAGTAAACAAATAATTAAAAAATAATGTAAGTGTTAAAAATAATTATTGCAGTAAAAATGTTAAAGAAATCGCATAGTGAATAAAATACAATTAAATTCAATAAAAAAAGTGTTAAGGATAAAAATTGTGTTAAGGATACTGAAGGTAGGAGTGAATGAAATTTAGAAATAAGTGAAATAATTGGATTTTTTTTTTCGTGTACAAAATAATTCAATGTGTGCGACTTATGCAAAATTGTAAATTTCACTTAAATACATGATAATAGTTGATTTTGGAAATTGATAGGCATAAAGAATAAAGTATTGAAGGTTAATAGAGAAGAGTAGCTCTAAACAATTGCTCTAAACTCTAGCAATTGCTCAAAGACTCTAACCAAATAAATCTAAAAAGTAAAAAATAATCTACAATAAAAAATGAATTTTTTGTAAAAACAGCGTTTTTCAAGCGAAGTAAAACATAAAAAATAATTTTTCTTTGAGCTTGTCAGAATGTCTGATTATATTCCTTTTATAATGATGACAGATTTTATAACAAATTTGATACACTAAAAACAAAAAATTTTAGCCGCATGTTATAAGATTGGTGATCAACCAACTTAATGGTTTCGTTAATCATATATCAGTGCAATATATCTACACTGATCATTAAAATGGCCAACTAAATTTAAATTATAATAGATACACTTAAATACATCCACACAAACAAAGCATTAAATCAAATTTTATACTGCATAATTTCATAATATTATCAAACCACCACTTGCGCCCAACATTTTTCGTGTATCAAATTTGTTATAAAATCTGTCATCATTATAAGAGGAATATAATCAGACAATCCTACAAGGTCAAAGGAAAATTATTTTTTACTATTTAGTTCGCTTGAAAAATGTTGTTTTTAGAAAAAGTTCATTTTTTATTGTAGATTATTAATTCATTTGTATAAGAGTTTGTTTTTTAAATGGTTTTTTGTTTTTTAAATTGTGACAACTCGGAGTTTATAACTATTTTAGTTAGTTAAATTTATAACAAAAATTTAAATTTTTATTATAAATTTTTATTTTAATAGAAATTTAAATTTAAAAAAGAAACCAATTATTTTAAATAAAAGTTAATGAAAATTTTTATTTATATTAAAAAAAATTTAATTATATTATTTATTATAACTTTTATTTATTTGTTTTATTTATTTAGTTGATTTATTATAAGCGGTAGATAAAGTTGAAAAAGAAACCAATTAAATAAAAGTTAATGAAAATTATTAATTATAAATCAATTACTATAAATTCTTTAGAGACAAATGGAAACTGAGCAAAGGCAAAAAGAAAAAGATGAAGCACAAAGAAAAGCCTTAGAGGCTTTAAAGCACCAACAGCAAATTCAGCAACAACAGAGAAATGCAGAACAAAAACGAATGATAGAAGAACAAAATCGGCGTGAAGAAATTATTCGTACAAAACAACAGCAACAGCAGATGCATCAACAAATGCTTCTTCAAAAGTATCATCAGGAACATCAACAAAAACACCAGGTTGGCACTTGATTCTCTAATTTCTTTAATTTTTACTTTAAATCTACATCTTGGGTGTTTAATTTTCATACCATAGCTGTATAATTTTCATACCAGAAGTGTACAAACAAATTTTCATTCCTCACAAAACTCTGAACCATTTTTGTAACAAAATGAGAACAAAGCAGATTTGTCAGGGTGTCACATTTGGAAATGTGTCTGCCAGATCAGGAAAATCAGGGAAAAATTAGAATTAAGATGTCTGAAAAAAATCAGAGAGTACGATTACTCACTGATTTTATTTTCAGGCGTTTGAATTCTCTGACTTTTCCCTGATTTTCCTGGCAGGTAAATCTGGTTGAATTTTTAAAAAACCATGAAGAAATCGTGGAAAATGTCTCTTCATCAAACTTAAGTGACTTATGTCAGTTTGTATATATTATACATGTAATATAAAGTTTTATTTGGTAGTTTTATGATCTTCTCTTGATACTTTCAATGTTTAATGTAATTGTGAAATTTTGCGTTACGTAATTTATGGACAATCCCTTATGTCTATTGTTGTTGTTTTGATGATTATTTTTAAAAATTTTATAAAATTTCCCTTTTTTTGAGATTCAACAAGACATACTTTTGAAAACCTTTTTTTTATTAATATTTATCAATAAAAAGGACCCATTGAGGTGCAAACCACAGATAATTTTCAAACATGTTGTTTTTTGTACCACCCTATAGATGATGTAATATTTGCTTGTGCCATATTATTTATTGATGGAACAAAAAGTATTATAGTGTCTTGTATGTTCACAAGGTTTCATAATTGCAAATCTTTTAACTTTTAATTTTCTATCTTGTTTTATTGCTTTTGTCCTGAAAATCTATTGAATTGTTGCTATAAATTGCTTTTGTTCAACATTCTGCCTAATCTACTGCTCAATTTAAAAAAATTTGCACCATTTTTATTTTATTGCATTTGTGTGCTAATGGTTGATGTGGTCTTGTTATTGAACCATTGCAACTTCAATGTTGCTATGGTTCTTTGATTTATCTAATTAATAATGAGTAAGTTTAAGTTAATTTAATTAATAAAAGCATAAATAACAATGAAAAACTTACAATTTCTGTTAAATTTAATACAGCAAAAACTAACATTTTTTTATTAAAAAATTTATTTTTATATATTAAACTTCTTTTTTTTTTTACAGATAAAAGTTTATTAAATGACTGCTAACTGTAGATTGCTCTTTTTTTTTTTTTTTACCTCATTTCCTTTTTTTTTTGTTATTACCTTTATTTTTTTATTTTTATTTATTTATTCTATTTGTTAAAATAATTAGAAATTAAAGAAAATAAATATCAAACTGTAGGTTTCTTCTAATCCTATATGGCAAATGACGCCCACATCTTCTGCACCTTCTTTAGCTGAGATTCAACGCGCTCAAGAGCGAAAAGAAGCAGAAGCACATGAACACATGAAAGCTATACACCAACATGAACAGTTAGTTCAACAACAACGAGCTCAACAAGCTCGTTGGGCTCAACAACAAAGGTACAGCTCTTATACTTTTGATTTTATCATAATTTTTTTTATAAAGTAAAGTATAATTATACTATTATATTAAATTAGTTTATTAATTAAAAATTAATAAGCTTATAATTAAATATATAACTTTAATAAATCTTTGTTTACTATATAATTAAACAATTATCATAAAAAAAGGTACATTACTTAGCTATAGTAACACCCTGTTGGGTTTTAGGAGCTTAAACCTCTTCTGTTTTTGGAAAGTTTAATCCTTTAATTGTTTTGTATTTTAATGACTGTATTTATTGACTTTATTTTAATAATCACATTTATCAACTTATTGCATTATCTCCTGAAATGGTTTTTAACAAATTAATGATTTTTTTTTATATCCCCTTTACTAGTTGTTTTCGAACATGTTTGTTTTTTTGTTTTTTTTGTTTTGCTTTTTTATTAAATGAATTTCTTTATTTTTCTAGCTAAGCTCACATCTAAACAACATAAATTTTTATAAGTTTTTACAAACATGTTTTTGAACTTTGTTAGGTTTCATGTGCAATTTACTTTGTCTGCATAATTATAAAAATGATATGAGATAATGTGGATAAATACTTACAATCTGTGCTGTATCAAGTTAGTATTTAAAGGTCTCGTAGTGTGCTATAAATTCAGATTTATTTTGTACATATTGTGCAAGCTGTTTTTACATGATTTGCTATTAAAAAGTGAATGTTTTTAAATAATTTAATTTGTAACAAACACAACAGCAGTTTACGTAAACAACAATTTAATATATAACAACAACACTTATTACAACATAAACAATATTAATAACAACAAAAGCAACAGCATTTTATAACAGCAAAATTTTTTCACAAGATCAGCACTCTACAGCAGCAGTAGTTTAGACATTTTTATCTGTTTTTTTCTTTTTTTAAATAGTTTTCAAAATCAGCATAAACAAAATTATCATCAAGTGAAACCATTGGTAGAAATTCAAGCTGAAGAAGCTCAAAAAGTTTTGCAACAACAGCAAAGACAACCTCAACAACAGCAACAGCAAGTTAACAATGTAAATTTTGAATTTGTTTATTTTTCTATTGCGGATCTCAAATATAAAAATATAAATATTTTATAATTTTATAATTTTCAAATCAAATTTTTCTTAATTCAACCATTTATAAAAACATATCCAGTTAACTTGTAAAAGAACAGTAATGTTTTTACATATTTTTTCTAGTATTCTTTTGGGCAAAATTTGATTGAAAACGAGGGGGTTGTAGATTTTACATGGTCACTGAAATATAATTAGATGAAATTGAAATCAGTAGATAAATTTAGTATAAGATAACTAAACAAAATATTTTTCAATTAAATCCCTTTTGTAAATTCCATTCTAAAGCTTTGCAGGTGTCTTATATATATACATATATATATATATATATATATATATATATATATATATATATATATATATATATATATATATATATATATATATATATATATATATATATATATATATTTATATATATATTTATATATATATATAAATATATATTTTTATATATATTTATATATATATATATATATATATATATATATATATATTTTTATATATATTTATTTATATATATATATATATATTTATATATATATATATATATTTATATTTATATATATATATATATATATATATATATATATATATATATATATATATATATATATATATATATATATATATATATATATTTATATATATATATTTATATATATATATATATATATATATTTATATATATATATATATATATATATATATATATATATATATTATATATATCTTATACTGCTGAGTTAGGTGAGCATGATGACGTCATACTCACCTAACGTCAAATAGCCTGCTACCGGGGGCTTCAGTACATACATCGACTGACAAATAGCCTGACTCGCAGTGGAGTGCTGCTACATCAACTGAGGGTTTGAAACCAAGTTTTGAATCAATTTCGTTTGATTTTCTGTTTGTTTACTCAATATATTGATAAGCTTGTTAAAGTTTTTCCTATTTCTTTTTTAAAATATACATCACTTATTTTAAATAATTGATGTAAATAAATTAATATTTGTAAAGAAATAAAAACTTTTAACATGAAGAAAACTTTTTTTTAGTTTAAACATTGTTTCTAGTTTGCATTGCAACTTTTTTGTTCATTAAATTTCGCGGTTTTTTTATTTATAAAATTCGCGTGTTTTTTTTTAACATAACAGAAGGAAAATCTCAAATGGAAGCTGTCGCATTTAACAACATTTTTAAAATGCCTAAATCAGATGCTGAAAGATCAAAAGCTTATAGAGCAAGAAACAGACAAGTGCTGTTGGAAAAAGAAAGAAAGAGAAGTTATCAAAGGAGACAGTTATTAACACCAAGAAAAGAAAACAAGCAAAAAAATCAAGCGAAAGTTCGTAACCGAAGGTTAAGAATGAAAAAAAAACTTGAATTTACTGCTAACACTAGTTTGAATGTTACGCCTGATAATTCTTATAACTGCAAATCGTCAATGACAAAAGCATTAAACAAGTATTTAATTATATTAAACTATATTTTTTAATGTTATTGCTTTTGCATAATTTGGGTTTTTTTATATTAAATAAAATTTTTAGAACAAAACGGGCTCTTCCAAAGCCTCCAAATAAAAGACGAACTATTGTAGAGCAGGTGCTGAATATGGCTTATGCACTACTGAAGAAATCACGCGAGTTCGCATCACATCAGAAGAAATTGAAAAAGTAAAAGCATTTTATGAAAGAGAAGATATATCAATAATGTCTCCTGGAAGAAAAGATAATATTAAAATTGACGGAGAAAAAGTTCAAAGGCGCTTTTTAGTTATGAATTTAAAGGAGCTGCACCAATTGTATTGTGAAGAGGGTGCCAGCAAAAATGTTAAACTAACTAAAATGTGAACTAAGGCCAAGATACATTCTTACATGCAAAAACGCACCACTTGAATCATGTGGTTGTGTTTATCACAGTAATTTTACTTATTTGTTTGCTGCTTTGGCAAGTAAAATACATTTTCCATTGTATTGTAATAAATGGTTAGAAAAATATGTATTGTGTAAGCCACCTATGTCCCAATGTTGGATTATGAAATGTTCGTTATGTAGTGATTGTAAATTATTTAAAGTTTCTTTGCCAGAAAACGGAGACATTAATACATTCATCACCTATAGTTGGTGGATAAAAGATGATCATCGCTGTGTACTCAGTGAACATAAAAAAAACATAACAGACGTCTATAAACACTTTTGCGACTATTTACCAGAGTTTATTGAGCATCATCTCACTAAAAAGCACCAGTCTGAGCAATACCGTAGTCAAAAGGAAAATCTCAAACCAGACCAAATTTTGATACACTTTGATTATTCACAAAACTATGTATGTGGTTATCAGGATGCTGTTTAAGCTGCTTATTGGTCGCAGTCTAGTATTATTTTGTTTACAGTTGTTATCTATCGTTACCAATTAGAGACAAAATCAGTTGTAATAATATCCGATGATAATGATAAAACAAAGCGTTCCCCTACTACTTACTTAAGTGAAATATTTGACCTCTATTGCATTGATTATATAAAAAAAGTTATATTATGGAGCGATGGCCCTTGCACTCAATTCAAAAATGGTTACATGGCCAAATTCATACAACATTGCTTTGTGAAATATCATTTTCAATCTATAGAGTGGAATTTTTTCGCTACCTCTCACGGTAAAGGAGCAGTTGATGGTGTAGGAGGATCGTTGAAGCGATTTGTTTGGAACAGAGTAAAATCTCGTGAAGTTATAGTTTTAAACGCTAAAGACTTCCTTTTAGCATCAAATGAGAGCAAAACTTATGTTAGAATATTCAACGCAGATGACATTAATCTAAGGTGGGCCATTATAGCTGATCAAATTAAAGAAGCGAAAGCCGTTAAAAATATTACCAAAATGCATTTTTGGCAAGTCAAAAATGGAAAGTTTTTGATTTCAAAGTTGTCGAATATTTTTCACGGGTTTTAACAATTTTAAAATTAATTTTCTTTACTGAAAGAACTATTTTATAAGCTTATGTTGGGACCAGGGAGCATTAAGAGCATAAACCATTAAAAATTTAGTAAAGTAATAAAGTATAAATAAATATTTGGTACAAAGCCAGGTTTTGGTTGCTTATTCCAAATTAAACGAACCCAGTATCAAAAAACCATAACTGAGAACTTCGATAATGTTATAAAATTCATACTTTTACATAGTTTTTATAAGTTTACATGGTTTTTATAATTATTCATCTTTTTTTTTTTGATTGCGTCGTTTTATTTGTTGTTTTTTAAAATTAGATTTTTCGTTACGACCGTCATGACATAAAAAATACAGAAATGTTTGTAAAAGTTAAAGTAAAAACTATGAAACTCTGCATATAATAACATCAATATGTGCTAAATGCACACAGCAAATGATTTTTATTTTTACCATGTCGTTCGCTGCATTTAGTCTGGCAGAGTTATTTTGTTTAGAAGCGATAAAAAGTAAGCATTACGACCGTCATGCTTTGCCGAGTTAATTTTTGAAAAAAGTTTAAGACTTCAATACTGCAATTTTTGCTTACTAAATTATATAATAGTATTCCACATTTCTGGAAAGTTTCAAGTTGTCTCCATTTTTGGTTCATTTTTAATAGCTTAAAGAACGTCAGATGTTACGACCGCCACTCTCGCGGAATTGCCCATATATATATAGGCTTGGACTGTGCACCAAGACACTTGGACAGAATGACATGCGATTGAGCGCTATTGCTGACCGCGCAAATGATTTTATTTCTTGACAACTTGACTACGGTTGTTTAAATGTTTTGATGATTTATAAATTTCAGAAATGCGCTGACAATGGAGAAATGCTAAGCTTAACTTAAACTAGGAAAAAAGTTAAAAAAAGAAACTAACAAAAAAAAAATTCCTAACGAAAAAAGAAACGAATAAAAAGTTTTTATGACAAAGAAATTATATAAGCACTAGAATAAAAATAAAAAAACTTAAGCGAAAATTTTTGTAACGTTTTTAATTACATTTGAAATAAATCTTTTTAAACGTTTTATTAAAGTTATGCAAAATGCTTTTAAATTAAGTAACAAATTGTTTAATAAATGAACAAATTATATCAAATTTATTAAAAGGTGTTGTATGTAATGTTTTTAAATTGTATAAATATTTTTTCAAAAAATAACGTAGTCTTAAAGTAAAATAGTAATTTTTAATAATTTCATGCTCTAATTAAAAAAAAGGTTTTCAACTTTTTTATTCGTATAAATAGGAAAAAAATAAATAAAATGCGCCAGCGATTAAATAAAATAAACTGCCAAAAAGCAGTTTAACTTAATTTTAATTTGAGCATTACAACTTTATTAATAAGCGCTTCATGTAACAAATTTAAAAATTATTATAAAAGATTTAAATTCATTTATTCCTATCGTAATTAAATTGTTAAAACCGTGGTCAAGTTGTAAATAATAGAGTGCGATCGCACGCCACTACTGTCCAAGCCTGTATATATATTAATTAGGGTAAGTCAACTTTAATTCTGCATATTGTGTAATATTGCAGTAGTTGGAGACTATATGATTACTCTCACAGTTTGAGAGATTTTGGATAATTTTTGACACAAAGAAAGACATGGCTCCCAAATTTTTTCAAAGAAGTAAAACCCTTTTGAAAAAATTTGGGAGCCATGGCCCCCTCAGGAATTAATAAAAGTTTCTCCGACTAAATTAAATAAAACCATTAGTTCCTTCGAAAAGTTTTATATTTTAATCTACTTCAGAAGATGCGAAACAAAACTTATGTAATATAAACAGGTAAAAAAAATACTCTAAATATATTACATTCATAAGTTATAACCTTTAATATTAAATGATTTCTTTAAATTGTAATTTTATTTTTTAACCTACTTTTAAATACTTTATATTTAATTTTAAAGCCAACTTTTAAATGAAAACAAGATACAATACTTTTATATTAAAATAAGAACTTTTAAATACAAAAAAGATTTGCAAAATCTAAATTTAATGCGTGTAAATGATTTAGCGAAAATTTATTGGCTTCTTAAAACAATTTTTTAAGAAATCGTTTATTGGTTACTTTATAAATTTGAAACAAGATATTTTAAAATGAGATAACTAGACTTAAATATTTCAACGTTTGAAATTAACTATTTAACAAAACTAAAGATAAAGACTTGAAATCCGCAAGTCATTTTTAAACCAGGAAACTTGAGATTTGGCAAAACCTCATTTCTAACCTAAACACAGTAACTGCAACATAACACAACTCAAAATTTAAAAAAAAAAAAAAACATAAATTGATCCTTATATATATATATATATATATATATATATATATATATATATATATATATATATATATATGTATGTATATTGTAAAATTTCTTGGTATTGCGCATGCATGTACAAAACATTCAATTAACCTTATGTTCATACTAAACATCAAAGAATGTTTCATAAATTTGTCAAAAAAAAAATTTCAACTTACCGGGCAATATTTTTTTAAGAATTCAAAGAATTTTTCAAAAATTTTGCTTTGGAGTTGTACTCAAAAAATTTCAACAACTGGAGTCGGAGTCGTTACTTTTTTTTTACGACTCCACACCCCTGTATATATATATATATATATATATATTTCAGTTTCTATATAATCTATATAATAAATGGTATTTTATGAGGTACAACACGTTTAGGGAGTGAGAGCAAATTTATTGTTGAGTTATATGTTTATTTATGAAGAATTTAGTGTACATATTAGGAGTGTAAAGTTTCCTTTGAAGAATGTAAAGAGAACTTTGATTTTGAATATGCTTCTAGCCTTTATTGTGCAATGTTGAGATTCATAGACTATATTGTGAAATAATGTATCAGGTGTCCTAAGTTTTTCCCTAAGCAATCCAGAAGTCTAAATATATTTGGAGGTCTTAGACATAGAAAACCAAGAATAAATTGAGCTTTTGTGACTTATAATGTGGGAGTATTGAAACTTCACATCCTTGGTAAGTATCACACATTGTTAGTCATAAGGTATTAAGGGTATTATCTTCTCAATTTAAAATTTGTATGTATTAAAATATTGGTATATTACTTAAAAAATAGTTTTTAAAAATATCATTTTCCCTATTATAATTTTAATTTTATAGTAATTATATCAATTTTTTCTTTTTACATCATATTATATTACCTTTGTATATTGTACTTTTTTTTATATGCAATATTAATAATGCAGTTTTTTATACTCAATAATATTATATATTAATTTTTTATAACATTAAAATACTTTTAGTTTTATTTTATAATTTTTATTATTATTGCTACTTTTTTATTTAGAATTTTAATCAACTTCCTTGGAATTCTTCTGGACAACCTCTTGTTGCTAAAACATCTAAAAACAATAATTCTATGTTTTGGGATGATGTGCTAGGAAGTCCTTTTACTTCAAGACCAAATGGCAAAGCTTCTATCCAACAACAAATGCAATATCAAGCTCTTCAACAGCAAAGAAAAGGATACAAGTAATTTTAATATGTATATGTTAATCTATGTATGTGTTTCAGAATTGTTAATGTTAACAGTTTTTTAATTAAAGTTTACAGTTTAAAAATTACATGTTACATATTTTTATTTGTGAAAAAGTACTATGGCTTTAAGTCTTTTGCCTAATTTAACTTTAAAAATTATAAGAAAATCAGAATTATAAGCAAACTTAACCACGAAAGCTCTAAATCTTTATGACAATGTGTTGATGGAACTTAACAGATGTAGTGATGGGCAATGAAGCATGTGGACAAAGGACAAAGTTAAATTTAAAAAAAAAAAAAATTCCAGATAAATTTGATTTTACTTAAATAAATTTACAAAGAATTTCTTGTTTGATATTTGATATTTTACATGAGAGTGTAATTGTTTATGGTAAGGGCAAATTTTTTTTAACATTTTGGCTTTAACAAAATCTTTGCATACTACTCATAAACTAGTTAATCCTAATTAATTAAAGCTAATTGATGTTTATTTGTTCATTAAATATTATTATTATAAGTTAACTCTTTTGCTACCAGTCGTTTTAACAAAGTTCATTTCGCTGTGACCACACAGCGAAATGAACTTTGAATAAAATTAGGAATAAAATTAGAAATTTTTATTTGGTCATCCTAATTTTATTCAAAAAATGTTTTTTTGAATAAAATTAGGATGGCCAAATAAATAAATAGTTTGAAAAGTAAATCCTTTTAAAAGCATAACAAACTGTATATCAATAGAAAGCCAAACAAATGAATTTTTCAATTGTCTTTAACACGTTGTCATTGAACAATAAGAAATGATTAAAGCCATTATTTTTATAAGTAGTAACTAAAGCAGTCCAAAACAAAACTTATTTCATGTATAAGTGAATGTTTTTCTTCAATCTTTTTCTTTGATCTATTTTCATGGTGTCAAATGTCATTCTGGACAAAGAAATAAAAAAGCAAGTTCGAAAAGCTGTTCACTGCAAGAACTTGAATGCCTTTATAAACCATATTCTTTCAGTAAAAGGACATACATCACATCATTTAGTTAAACTTGGTTCATTCTTCAAAATTATCCTCAGCGTAATTGACACATATTCCAATCAAAGTTAAACTTAAAGATCACAATGTCTACAATCAATTCTTCTTCAGGTGGTGTAAAAAAACAGCTGATTGTTGCTGCAGCAGAAGTTATTCCTGAAACATATGAAAATCTTAGGACAATATTAAGCCTCATACAAATTGAAGATGTTTGACATAATTTCATGTGACATGAAAATAGTCAATATTTTATGTGGTGTCCAGTTTTACTCTAGCAAACATCCATGTTACTGGTGTGATGTCAAGTCTGACGACCTTACAAACTCTGGCTAATCAAGAATATTTAGTTCTTTATGCAATAACTATACTGGATTCCTCTCTTCAGGCGCAAAACTTCATTAGGCTAATTCTAGTGTTGTCCATCCTCCATTAATTAATCCCTACAGGCACTCTGAGCTTATTCTTGATGTAATTACTCCAATGAAACTCCATTTTTTTCTTGGAAGCTTCAACCATATTTTCAAGCAATCTTTGAAATATGGGATCAAACACAAGAATGGCCGAATCGCTTGCACTTTCAAATGCAAGCTTATCATGGGGGACAGTTCAATGGAAATGAATGCAACAAACTGTTGAAGAATGTTGACATTCTTCAGGGTCTTGCCCAAAAGCAAGACCCTTTATTTTGAAAGCTTTAATCTGTTAAAAAAGCTTGTTTTGGAAAGATCTTGGAGGCACGATTCTGTCAAAATATTTTAGAATTCAAAATATTTTAGAATTAGAAAGCATTATTACCAAGCTCTTGGAATTTCAGTTATTCCCAGAGTGCATCCCAGAATGCAATTTCTCATCACATTAAGGAATTTGTTGAAAAAAATGAAACTAGGCTCAGATTTTTCAGTAAGCAAACCACTGAATCAATGCATGCCGAATTCAATATCCACTGGCAAAGGTTTAAAAGGCAACCTTCTCATCCTGAATATGGGGACAAACTTCTGAGTTGTGTTATTGATCTTAACAGCAAACACATTTGAAATTAAATTGTTGTAGATTAAAAACTCTTAGGAGAAAAATCTCAGAGTATATTTTTGTGTTTGTAATAACTTATTTTTGTCAGAAGATCTACAGTCCAAAACAAGTAAACTTATTTCATGTATAAATGAATGTTTTTCTTCAATCTTTTTCTTTGATCTATTCATAGTGTCAAATGTCATTCTGGACAAAGAAATAAAAAAGCAAGTTCGAAAAGCTGTTCACTGCTCACTAACTTATTTTTGTCAGAAGATCTACAGTCTCGATATCAAAAGAATATCTAAAGTCTCAAATTTGTATTGGTTTAAGCTATTTTATAATTCAGTATATATATATTTAGAAATATTTTATTCACATCTTTTTGAAAAAAGTTGTTTTTTAATCATTGCTATGCTTAAGAATAAAATTTTAATATCAATTTCTTTTGATTTTTAATCCTACTAAAAAATCAAAAGAAATCTGATACACTATATTGTATATTGATATACTAGTATTGGAATGTATATAGAAATATTCTTTATTAAAACATAATTTTGAATCTATTGGATATTATTTTATGGTTTTAGTAAAATTTAAAGCAAAACAAAATGTTTTTTTGCCCTAAATTTTAAAAGACCTGCATATGTTTTGTTTTTTTTAAAAACTGATGCGTAAAGCGAAATAGACTTATTGATAAGAGCATCTAAAAATGTAATTTGATTATCTTGTTTTTCATAGTAAATTTTAGGTTTTTATGTTATTTAGGTTTATTTTAGGTTTTTTTTTTTATTAAGATGTTAAAAAAATCCTGAGCTTCAAACTCTGAATAAAAAATAGCGACAATATCATCCACATAATGTTTATAGAAATATCATCCACATAATGTTTATAGAAATATCATCCACATAATGTTTATAGAAATATCATCCACATAATGTTTATAGAAAATCAGTATGGAGGAAGAGCAGTTACGAACTGTTTGTAAAACCCAATAAAAACATTATTATTATTTTTGTTTGAAAAACCCATTAAAAACATTATTATTATTTTTGTTTGTAAAACCCAATAAAAACATTATTATTATTTTTGTTTGTAAAACCCAATAAAAACATTATTATTATTTTTGTTTGTAAAACCCAATAAAAACATTAGCTAAAGTTGGCGTTAAAGGAATCTAATTAACTATAATTGTTTTAAAATTTTGGATACTGCTCCTAACATAAACAAACTAAAAATTAAAGAAGCACTCCATATTAAATGGTATAATCCATCTTTAAATAAACAAATTGCAATCTTTATATAAACAAATTGCTGGTTATAATATAAATTTGTCAATCTAGTTTATTTTGTTTACTTATTATTTTTTATGCTATTTACAGTATCATAATTTGTATTGTAATTTTTATTGGTTTGTAACAATTTTATTTGTCTCGTAATATTTCTCTGTCTTCAAATTTATATTTTCTATTTCAGAGTTTTAATTGAAATTTTATCTTTTGAAATTGTAGTGTGTAAACTCTGAAACATGTCAAGATTGAAAAATATTGTTTTTCTTAAAAATATTTTCATATATATATATATATATATATATATATATATATATATATATATATATGTATGTATGTATGTATGTATGTATGTATGTATGTATGTATGCATGTATGTATACACACGTATATGTATATACACACAAACACACACACACATATTATAATTAAAAATTTTACATAAAGTTACATTTTACATTGCGGCCCCCCCCCCTATCTGCCCTTCCCACCCCCATCTCGACTGTTTTTAGGATCTGATTTGTGGTGACAACAAACCATTGTTCATTTTTACTGAAAAAATCAACAATGGTTTGTTGCCCTCTTCTAGCAGGTCTAAAGAATGGTCCAAGAGGCAGCAATGGCTAACCTTTAAATTGAGCCCTGGTCTAATTTTTTTTTAACTTACTAATATCTATTTCAAAAATTATTTAATAATTTGTTTTAATAATTAAGGGGTTGGGGTTGGGGGTTAAAAATGTTAAAAAGTGTTTCTTTTTTTTAAGTAAATGATACTATAGATGTACTTTACATAGACATACTATTAATATGATTTATTTATTTATGAGAAATAAATAAAAATAGATTTGTTTGTTAAAAAAGTTGAGTTGTTTGGGCTACAAAATTAAAAAAAAAAGTTAAAAAAGGAGTCATATAATAGTGGTCCTTTGCACAGTGGGAATGTTTAACTTTTAATTTTTTATTTTTTTTGTATATATTATTATTATTATTATTATTATTATTATTATTATTATTATTATTATTCAACAGTAGTAAAATCACTAGCATTTTCTAAAAAGAATTGTCTGCAGTTTGTTATCAGAATTTAGTTCCATCCATTTATTAACTTACATGGTTTGTTTAATCACTTTTTTTTAGTTGAAATGTCTTTTATAACTTTTATAAAGAATAACCATAAAGTAATAAAATCTTGATTCTTCGCTGAAAACTTTAAATACAAATTATCGAGGAATTAAGAAACTAGTATGAATTATCATTATGTAGATAAAATTTATAAATACAGTTTATTAAAAATTACAAAATAAAGCCATATTTAATATAAAATATACTTTTTTACAGTGACTTTCCTCCTTTTCAAACTGGAAATAAAGCAAGTAAAAAGGAGAACAGAGATCAGGTATATAGTCCTAATTTTATTGCACTTTTTTATTTTATTAAGTTCACCTCCCCAAGGCTCCAGACAGGGTGGTCGACAGACGCTACAGTCCAGAAGGCTACTTTATATATATATATATATATATATATATATATATATATATATATATATATATATATATATACACATATATATATATACACATATATATATATACACATATATATATAAATTTTATATAAACTTTTCTTAGGGTGTAACTGCTGGAAAATTTGAGTATGATTATATGTGTTTGTTGGATTAAAAGTTTTTTAAATGAATTTTAGTATAAATTGTTTAAAGATTTTGTTTTGCTTTTTTAATAAATGGAAAGACATCTTACCAACAATTTTTGTGTATTTATTTTGAATAAAATTTAAAAAGGTTTGAGAAATATTGTTTAAAATTTACTCAAATTTCATTCATAAAAAATAATAAAATAAGTAATTTTTTTTTAAATAATAAATAATGTCTTTTTTTTTTTTTTTTTTTTAAAAGTTTTAATTTTTATCAATTTACACTTGTTACATTGTAACAGTATACATCTATTGCATCCTATTAAGTTACATTTATTAAACATTAATGATTTTAACTTTATTATTAGTTATTGTTATTAATTATTTTAACTTTTTAGTACCATCTAAAGTTTAAAATGCAAATTTTATAGTCAGTTTTAATATGAAATTGATTTTAAAAATTTTAATGTCTTTTTTTAAATAACTTTTTATTTACTTGTTTTTTATTTATTTAAAGGAAATTGTTAACCGTATTTTCCAAGCTCCTACTCCAAGCTCAGACTTCATTAATTGGGTTGAAAGAAATCTACCAGCTGTAAAAAAAGCAATAGATGGTAAATGGCTTTTACTGTTTAGTTATTACTGAATATTGCCATAGTTTAACAATTTTTCAGAAAATCTCAAAAATTATTATAAGTTATATTTGAAATATATAGAATGTATTCTAGTTGTCCGGACATGTAAAATACGAACATTTCTATACTTATTCCTTACTTCAATATTTTTTAGTAAACGGTAAAAAAACTATACATATTGATTACCTTTTAAAATTATGAATAAAATAATAACTTGTAACATAATTAACTTTAAAAAAATTTTAAACGCTTCTGTAGTTGTTGTTAGAACCACTATTTATCAGCAGTTTGAAAATTAGTATTCAAAGCAAGTATTCTAAATATTCAGAATACTTGCTTGCATTCAATAGAATACCTGCTTGCACGCAATTGTGTGCTTATTGTGCAATTACCTGCTTGAATTGTGTTGATTAATTACAATTGGTATAAAAAGTTTATAAAAAAATTGGAATTTGACTTAAAAATGTGGAGTAATGAACTTACCATGACCCATATAAT
This sequence comes from Hydra vulgaris, assembly GCF_022113875.1. Taxonomy (NCBI): domain Eukaryota; kingdom Metazoa; phylum Cnidaria; class Hydrozoa; order Anthoathecata; family Hydridae; genus Hydra; species Hydra vulgaris. The sequence goes on along the minus strand of NC_061163.1, from coordinate 14,249,756 downwards.
ATGGGTCATGGTAAGTTTATTCCACATCGACCCTTACTATACTTATTCATTATATAGTTGTTTTAATTCAATAATTTTAAGTAAGTGATAGAAAATAAAATGTTAAACTTTATAACTTTAATGTTAAACTTTATAACTTTTTTTGATATTGTAAAATTGTAAACTTCTATAAAAATAAAATGGGTACGGAGTTATAAATTTTTTTTAGTATTATTAGATTTCTGTTAAGTTTTTATTTTAAATTCTTTTCAAATCATCTGCAGCAATTAAAAGCAATTGCTTTTAATTGCTTTAATTTAATCAGTAATTGAGTTTTATGCAAATAAAAACTTCCGCAATTTTGCTCAAACTTTTATTCACATAAAGGTAAACAATTACTCAACGTTATTGGAGTAAATTGCTTAGCTTTACATGAATAAAAATTTGAGCAAGTTTGTTAAAATTTTTATTTGCGTAAAGCCGAACAATTACTCCAAAAATGCAGAGTAAAAGCAATTACTTTTTTATATTCACTCGGCCTATTTTCTGATAAAAAATGTGCTGTGATACTTGCCATTAACTCTGGTGTGGTGGCTGCAGTGAGTTCTGTAAAAACAACCACAAATAAGTAACAGCATTAGGTTAGCAGGATTAGGTTCGATATTAAAATATAAAATTTAGTCTAATCATTTTGATTTAAAAGCTTCGTGTTAAATTTTGAAGTAGAATTAAATATTTAAAAGTAATATAAATAATAAAATAATAATAATTGAAATAGTATTGCTCTATAATATTGCTGAACTTAATAGTAGTAGTAGTAGTAGTAGTAGTAGTAGTAGTAGTAGTAGTAGTAGTAGTAGTAGTAGTAGTAGTAGTAGTAGTAGTGCCCTTTCAAGCGTGTTTGAAACAAAGCTCTTTGCAGCCATTGCAACCAAGGTAATAGCACAAAAGAGTCGCAGCATTTTGTTTTATAAGAAAATGTGAACGAAATTGTATGCAAATATCTAACGTGCGTAAACTTCAACTTATATAATATTAAAACATACTTAAATATATATCGAGTTTTACAGTTTGACTTTCACTTGAAAATTGTTTTGCATCAACCTCTCCTTAATTTTAATATATAGCATTTATTTCCATTTAAAAAAGTTATTATATAGTTTTAAAATTACGTTAGTCAATGTACCAGGGTGACTGAGTGGTTAGCTTCTGAACAAAAGAGCCATTGTTCGAGTCCTACGATTAGCAAATTTTTTTTTTTAATTTTTTTATATTTTTTAAAATAAAATATACTTTTGAAGTTTTACAAAGATTATATACAAACATATGTAACGATATTATACACTTAAACAAACAAAAAGTTTTTTAAAAAAGCTAAAAATTTTAAAAATATCAAAATAAAAGGGGGGAAATTTTGTGCGTATGTGTCATGATTGAGATATGTTATTTGATTGAGATATGTTTGAGATTGAGATATGTTATTTTAGTTTTACATTTCAAATTTTCTTTATTGAGTTGAGTTCATACAAGAAAAATGAACATACAACATGTTTGTATATAGAATATAAAATCTAAAGAACTGTAAAGTTGTTTTGTTTTGCATTTTAAATGACAAAAATTAAAAAAAAAAACAAGCTGATGATTTGAACTTGCCAACCGGTGACCTTATTTTTTTTTAAAAATAAGGGGGTGTAAAAAGTTTTTAATTATACATAATTGGAAATTTTAATTTTATATTTAAATTAAATCATGTTATTAAATTTATTATTTTTAAAAATAATTAAAAGTTAAAATTATTTAATATAATGATATAATGAGGAATAAATAAATTGATATAATGAGGAAATTTAGAATTTTACAGCCATTTTACCACGCCCCCATTACACATTCTAAACCGAGTGTGCAACAACAACAGAATTTAGATAACCATCAAAATAGTATTATACTCCATTATTTTTTGGCTTAACTTTTAGATTAGGAATAGGCCATAAATTACGCAACGCTAAACTTCTTTTAAATTTTATTGAAAAAAAAAATAAAAAGATCAAAAGTTTTCTTCCGCAGAGTCAAAAGTTAAATAAAAAATTAAAATAGCTCATTAAGTTTAATGAAAATCACCACCTAAAAGAACTTAAGATTTCCTTCTTTTTTAAAAATAAATTTAGCGCTGTGTAGTTTGTTGACGATCCCTTAGCGTTTTATTTTGTTATAAATATTGCTATAAATATAGCAAAATTGAAAAAATTTATATATATATATATATATATATATATATATATATATATATATATATATATATATATATATATATATATATATATATATATATATATATATATATATATATATATATATATATATATATAAGGAAAAAGCATAGAAAAGGTCAGTGTGGAATAGACTTACAAAGAAGATCATTTTTTTATGGGTCAGATTAGCGAGTATATAAATAGTATTATAATTTATATTTTATTTAAATTTATAATTTATAAATAGTATTATAACAGACTTATTGATTTATTATAATTATACAATTTCATTTTAAAATAGAATTTAGTGAATAAGTAAAATGAATGTACATGAAATTTAAAATTTTTACAAATGTTTTGCTTTGATTTTGCACCGACTGTTGTCAATAACAGTAAAAACAATAATGTTTTTAAAAAAGTTTTGCATTTACAACTCTTCTTTACCATATTATTTCTTCAAAACTATTGGCACTGTCAAATTAGGGTATTGTTGATTTTTAATTATTTGTATTGATGTCCTTGTATTGATGATGCATTTTAAACCAAGTATAAATTGTGGGGTACAGTTTAACTAGCAAGCTGGTGTTTATCTGACAGGGTAAATTTGTTATTGGTGCTAAATCTCTATGCCACTAATAATAGAGGCAATTCTAAGATGTTTGTTATCTTTTACAAAATAAATTTAGTTAATAGATAAACAATGTTTTTTACTTTTCTTATGTCCTATTATTTATTTTTGTTTTATTTTGCAATGGTAATTAATAAAAATAACAACAATAATTTTGTATATATTTTAAAACCCCCTAATCCCATATGGTTTTGAACTTATATCATTATAACTCACTCATTATAAAAGATTCCGGAATAATATTTTTAAATAAATAAACTTCATAACAAGTCAAATCAAATGATATAAAAAAACTTTATTTTTGTAATTTAAATTTAAATTTTATTTTTAAAAAGCATTGTTTTTATCCGGAATTAGGTATCTATGTTCCTAATTCCGGATGCATATAAAATATAGAAAAACACACACACAATTAATACTAACATTAAAATAATTTATTTAATCCATTAAAAAATGGAATTGTTTAATTAAAAAAGAAAATATATTATTAAATTCACATTTGTTACAAATAAATTCCATAGTTGGACGATAATCAACAACACATGCATTGCATGACCAATTAGAACATTGCTCACATGCAGACCATTGGTTATCTAAAATATTTCCTCAATGACTTTTGCAAGAATAACAAAGATGATCATCAGTTACTAAATGCTATTTGTAGTTTGAGGTAAATATGGATCTTCTGATTGATTCTTTGTCTTTCGACCTTTTTTACCTGGTGTTTTAGCCGACTGACTTTGTAAAAACATGGTTAAACAACTTTTTTTTTCCTTCTTTTCTGTGCATTTTCTGCTTTTTAAGTAGCAGTGATAATCATTTTTTTACTCTCTATTTGGTTTCTTTGCAGCTTGTTCATCTAATTTTTTTTTATTTTTTTTTATGTTTGTTCAGCTTCATCGTAAGCTATGGCATCTGCTGAAGTCACATTATGATTAACTGGTCGCTTTATTGTTTCACCTTTTTGAACTCTTTTATTTAGAGTTAGTGTCAATTGATCTTGATGCATATTTAATACTGATTTGTTTTTTCTGATTTGAAAATACTGATTCCTTTATATCTTTTCTTTCTTGTTGAACGGCATTTTATAAAGTAGCAAAGCTTTGAAGTGAAAATTCAGGATTTGACACTCTTGACAGTGTGTTAAGTGTATTGGTAGTGTTTCCCAAAACTAATGGACTGAATACTGTTGGAAAATCAAATAAATTTTCGATAATGTTGTTTTCGACAGCGTAAAACAGAGTACAGATGGAAGTTTGGTTAAAAGAAATTTGTGAACAATCGAGTGGAAATATACCATTATTTTTGATGAGATCCTTAAACATGGCCTGAAAATGTCAATTTGTCAGCCTTCACAATTGATTTTTATACACTTTGCACCAGTCTTTCATAAAAGGTTGACCTTTATAAATTACTTGATGAGGTAAATAATTGTGAAAGCGTTGCAACAAGTCATGATTGTCGTCATTTGCTTTTCATATGATGTTGCTAGCTTTTTAGGATTTTTTGTTCCTTTTCTACAACTAATTTCGACTTTCTATGATCAAATTTCAAACCACACTCATCACAGTTGAATATTTTATTTGGCTTATCGCCTAAATTATGTTTATGCTGCTGCTAAATTGCTCAAACTAATTGTCAATTATAGCTGGCTGTGTGGTCACAGCTCTAATAGTTTGCACGCCGCTTACTTTTCTTGGGTAAATTTCTTTACGATGTTTATTCATGAAACCGGAGTACCATTTTCTAGGCGGTTTGCCGTCTTTGAATAAACTATTTTGATTTGATTCTTTCAAATAATTTTCAACAACAATAAACATGACTTTTCTGTTCAAGCCAAAGTCTATATCACTCATAAGCTTTAATAAATCAACAATAATAGATTCAGTGAATCAGCTCATCTTTCTTGGTCATTTTGTTCTGCCAAAAAAAGTAGATTTTGCCACATAACATTTAGCAGCTTGTACATATGACTTTTTTTTTTCATTAATAGCTTGAATAGCTAGCTGGATTTGACTCTCGCTTTTCTTTTTGTTTAAATTTATCCATATTCTATAATACAGTAAAAAAATTAACACTTTTGCATTAACTTTATGCACGTTAAATAATAATTATCTCTATAGGATTTAAGTGTCAATTTGATTATTGCTGGTGGCTAATTTATTTTTTTATTTTTATATTTTTTGATTTGTCTAGTATAGACATTTATTAATTTAAAAAAATATTTCATAAATTGATTATATTAAGCAAGTTATGAAACTTTTTACTAAAACCATCTGGAATTAGGTTACAACTGGAATTAGGGGCTTTTATGGTATATATATATATATAATATATATATATATATATATATATATATATATATATATATATATATATATATATATATATATATATATATATATATATATATACCATATTTCTCTTTCTCTCTTAACTCTGAAATACGAACCTTAACAAACAAGGCTGCTGCGCGAAGAAACAAGTTGATTAATTTATACTACTCTTCCATTGGTTTTTATTTTTGTCTGGACTAAAAGTAAATTAGGATTTATTGTTAATCCTTGTTTACTTCATTTTTCCCACAAGATGCTTCTGAATGACAATTGAACAAATTTTTACGAATGTTTTGCTTTTGTTTAGTACCAACTGTTGTTTCATTTTTACAAGATATTGAATCCCCTTATGAGGTAACTATATTATTTTTTATTTCTTTAATTGTGTTTTATAGTATGTACATTGTTTATATTGGAGATATTAAATTTGTTATGCATAATTTTTAATTGTTTTAATTTTTATCATCTTTTTTTTTTTTTTTAATAAGTTTTAATTTGTATAATCTTTGCTATACATAATTTTGAGTAGAAAATTGTTTCACAACCAATTTTGTAGTTATTTTAGGAAACTAAATTGATCTTTTTTTTTTTTTTTTTTTTTGTCATCTTTTTTAAATTGTATTGTAATAAATCAGTTATAATTGTTTGTTTTAATGTAGATTAAAATGAATTATTTAAAATTCAGTTACTAATTTTTTTTTTCATTAAAGTACATTATTTAAACAATATTTATAATAGTCTAAGACCTTATCTGGTTATATAAACATAATTTTTGTACATTATACTATATATTATTGATCTCATTTTATTTACTTTGATTTAGTATGCCATAGGGTGATTCTTAAGACTAATGATTGACCGAAAATGATATTTTGTTGGAACCGAAATAAAATTTTTATTATTCATAACCCGAACTAGAATTAAAAATAAACTCAAACCAGAACAGGAACCAAAACTGGAACCAAAAATCAATAATAAATATAGTTTTTTAAAGTTATAAATTAAATAAAACAAATTGCTCTTCGGACAATCATTAACAATTTGCTCTTTGGACAAATATTAACGATTTCAATAACAAATTCTCTTAAGGCAATTGTAGTGTTAAAATTATTGTTTAAACAAAGTAGTTGTTCAATTGGACATTTTTTGTTTTTGAACAATCAAATTTGTGCATAAATGCAATTAAAAACACTTAAAAAGAGTTGATTGAACAGATAATTTTACACTTGATAGATTATATAAAATGAGATAAAAGTTTTTTTATTTAATTGTAATATTTAATTATATTAATATCTTTCATAATAACGATAAAAACCATTACAAAGTATAAATATAAATTTAAACAAAAAAATTTAGTGTTTAATTTTTGTATTTTTTTAAAATGATAATAACAATGCAATGCTAAATAAAGCTTTATGATATCTATTTTCAGTAACATTTTAAACCAAAATTCCGTCTAGAACCGAAATCTTAAAGGGATCCCCAACTGCAGAGACAAGTTGTGTTTATATTAAAGAAAATGTTAAAAAAAAAACATTTAGGCTAAATTTTTTTGATTAAAACTATTTAATGAATGCACACCATTAAATTTAAAATTCACGTTTTAGTTGAAGCTTGTCGTCTCCATTTTTTTTTGGTTCTCGGAGTCTGTATAATGTTAGCTGCAATCTGCAGACTTGATAATTTATTCCATACGTATTTAATTCATAACAGTTTGGGTATATGACGTCAGCGTATAAATTTTTTCTTTCAAGATGTCATGTTATTTTTTTGCCAAAATCACTAAATCATGTTAATTGTATACCTTTTTACTAAATCCCTAAAAAAGTTTATGATGCAATTAAAAATTAAATAAATAAAAATTTAATATATAATGAATATTTACAGTAAATGTAGTGGTTTAAACTAAATATAAGCTAGATACTGAAAGAATAATTTTACAAAAGCATATAATTTATACGCTTTTGTTATAATTTATACTATAAATTAATTTCAAGTATAAACTGAAAAAAAAAAACAAGTGACTTGAATAAAACATATAAACTGAACTCAGTAGAAAATAAATATTAAACAACTTATTTTACTAATAACCGTTCAAATCAAACTAAATTAAAGTTTAAACAAGTATTTGTACTAAAATATACAAGAAAGTGTATAAAATGTAAATATAAAAACAAAGAATCTCATTAAATTGTTCGCTATCAGCCAAACAAAAATCTTTTTGTAGCAACCGCTAATTTTTTGAATTACATTTGAATAGAATTTGAATAGAAAATAATTTGAGTACATTGACAATTAAAACATTTAGTCCAAACAAACCAAAAATAATATTTTTTCTTCAAAATACTTTGGTAATTACTTAACTAAATACTTAACACTTCTACAAGTTAAGTTTTGCAGTGTTAACGCTGTTTTATTTTATAACTAAATTTAAAGTTTTTGTAGAGAATTAATTAAACCTTCAGAACAAACAAATTCTATATGTCTAGAATGAAAATTTATGTACAAAACAAGATAAATTGTAAAGCATACTCAAAAGCCGCTCCCACTGACTTGCGGTAGTGAAAGAGTTAAACAACAACTAAAAGTAAATTAAACATAAAACGAACAACTCTATTGAACCATATGCCTGCGAACTCTAATAATCACAAAATATGTATAATTGTGTCATGATTTTGGCTGGCTTCTACGATAAATTAATAATAACAAATTTTTAAATATATATATATATATATATATATATATATATATATATATATATATATATATATATGTATATATGTATATATGTATATATATATATATATATATATATAATATATATATATATATATATATATATATATATATATATATATATATATATATATATATATATATATATATATATATATATGTATATGTATATATATATATATATATATATATATATATATATATATATATATATATATATATATATAAGTATATATATATATATATATATATATATATATATATATATATATATATATATATATATATATATATATATATGTGGCTGGCGGTTAACTTGTTAAAATTTATTACAAAGTTTTGCAACCTTTAACTAAAACACTACAAGCATATGTTTTTATATGCTTTTAAAAATGTTTACTCCTGTGTTTTAATAAATTAACAATGAAAATTAAAATAGTCTTAGAGTTATGATGGCCCTTTGGCTTGTTATGAATATGAATAAAGACTATTCATATTCATAACAAGACAAAGGGTATATTAACAGAAACAAGGTTTTTCAGATTTTCAAAGATATAGTCATAATTTTCTACATCTTTATGTAAAACAATAAATTCTCTATTATAAAATAGAGAAAAAGCTAAAAATTATTTTTCATTAAAAATCCATCTAGTCATCTTTGCCTAGTATTTTGTAAGTTCTAAGTTTTTTTTTTACTTCTGATATCAACCAACTTGGTGTTTGTCAACAAACTTGGTGGTGCCTGTATGAGAAGTTGAACAATAGTTTTTTCAAAACAAAGAATTTTCTCTGTTTTGAAACAGAGAGAATTCATCTCTTTTTTTTTAAGTTTTTTTTTCCATAACATTTTTAGAGTGCTTTGAGGTGACTTTAAATTTTTCTAGTTATGTTATTTGCCATTTCGTTAATGCGTTTAACTTTTTGCCTTCTTTTTGAAAGTATGTATTGATGCCTTAAAAGATTTTTGAAGGTATTAAAGTTTTAGATATCTTCCTCATCATCTTGTTTACCCTGACTTTATACTACTTTTAAAAAATCACTTCTAGCAATCTTTTGTTTACAAGGTTTGTAGAGTTTCTTCCCAGTAATAATATTCAAGCTGTTTCTAATCATGACTTCTAAAAATATTTGAATTTTGCAAAGTTTGTTCACAATTTTATTTTGTTATGTTTTGAAAAAAAAATGTATATGTGTTTAATGGAACACAAGCTTTCTGCAATGCAGATAACATTTTCAAAAAATTTCTAGTTTGTCTTTCACAAATATTGTTAAATTTAATAATTCAATATTACATGTAAAGATGAAATTAATTTATCTTCATTTCTTTAAGTTTCAATAACATCTTGTTGCCCTTTGCATGTCTCATGTCACTATCCCAATGAAACACATCTTAACAAAATACTTAGTATCAAACATAAAAATAAAGTACTTTTTAAAACAACATAATAAATATCTTTCCTAATTAACTTTTGGTCTAAAAATGTAGAAGTTCATATTTTTCCTTCCTTAGCATGATTTTTCGCATTGGTAGATATTGTTAATTTTTATTTATATATTTATCAAGTTGTTAGTTTGTTATATTTTCAATAAAATTTCACAAATGAATGTAGTCCTAAAATTGAATTTTTTATAAACTAACTTTTAATTGCTAAATATTAATTAAAAATACACACTTTTACACAACCCACATCAATAACTCACTTGGTCATTTTATATATAGAGAAAACAAAACAGTTTTTTAATAGTTAAGTTAGTTGAAAAATGGCATTATTTTGAAATTATATAATATAGTTCCATATAACAGGTGGTTACTAAAAATCCGGACTAACTTTAACTGACTTTTAAA
>NC_061163.1:14219982-14237482 GCF_022113875.1 Hydra vulgaris | reverse complement strand
ACGTCTCATTTGGCAATAAAGTTTTTTTTGTCTAAGTTCTTGGTTTTAATAAGTTTGGTTTTTTGTTGGTTTTTTGACAAGCTAACCAACAGGTATATATGATTGAAATTATTTTATAAAATATACGTATAATTTCATATTATCGAGGATTTCACTGTTCAATTAAAAGTTTTTTAGCTACTGTAATTAAAAACCTTTATTCTAATGCGATAAAGGCACTCATTTATTTTTTTTTAATTTTAACAATGAATGTATTATCTATATTGTTTGTTCAAACCCCGATCATGTACATACATGCAGTATACAGTGCTTTTAGAGTCAATGAGGTAGCCTGGTCCACACACCAATATAGTATTCCAGTAAAGTTTGGTTTTTTTTTACATAGTTTTGATTTAGTGTGATTTTTTGTCACCTTAATTTATGTGTTTGATTTTTCCGTGCGTTTCAGATTTGTATTTCTGTTATATTTGCCTTAACCCTTTTTTTTTTTTTTTTTTTTTTTATATGTTGTATTAAATTATTCAGTTTTTTTTGTTTTCATTCACTTTTTAGCCAACGGTTCCTTTACAATTAAATCAAACGCAAAGTAACAACGAAGACCAAGCTGATTTTGACGATAAAAAGTCGAAGAAAAAAAAAAAGATGCAAAAAGTTGATCCTAATTTGTTGGGTTTTCAATGCAATGCTGCTCCTGATGTATTGAATCGTGTTGGTGAAGTTGAAAGTATTGATTACACTGCTGCCAAGACAAAAAAATAATATTTTTAATATCTTATATCTTGAAACGCCTTGATGTTTCTCGAAGCATCTTCATGTGTCTTGATAAACTTAGTTATTACCTTTTTATACCATATTTGAAAGAATCTTTATATTAAGAGTGTTTGATTTATGTCATGCAAAAAAACAAGGAAGATATCCGCGTTTTATAGATTATTGTTTTTTGCATTTATTTTTTTCGTTCTACTTGCCTGCTTTTTAGAATTAAGGAGTAGGTACTACATAAATTAATTTTGTATCTTTAGAATAAATTTATTAAATAATTCCGATTTGAATTAAAAAACTTTAAAAGTCACAGTCGATAGGATTTTAAATAATGGTGCATTCATAATGATCTCATTATATACATATACATGTAAAGTTTATTATATCTTCATCTTTTAAAACGTAACTTCAAAGATGTAATGATATTCATTGACTTCTTATAATTTTTGGCTGTGTCCAATATATTGTAAAGAGTGTTTATAATGCTCTTAGAGATGTAATATGTTTATTTTTATCGTTACTTTTTTAAACTTTACAACTCTCCAGAAAGTGGATGTATTTTTTTTTTGTTGTTTAAATTTTTTTTTTTTTTTTTTTTTTATTGGACTTTTCAGATTATTGATAATAATAAATACATATATGGTTAATTAAAAAATGCAAAAAGTAGTACCATTTATTTAAATATGTTTTTATACATTTTTATCATTCAATAACTATTTATTGAAAATAAGATTTTAGGATGCCTAAAAAAACTCACCTCCAGTTTTTGACGTCGTCCACGCAGTGAATATGCTTGGGAGCTGTCCATAAATGATGCCAGTGATTTTTCTCAATTTTTCGACCCCCTTCTCCCTTTGTCAAACTGTCAATTTTTGGCCAACCCCCCACACCCTTATATATCATGTCAGTTTTTGTATTCACCCCTCGCCCTCCTTCCTCTAAAGTAACATAAAAATGTGTAAACACTATTGATTTTTTTCTAGTTAAATATATAGTAGTAGATCTCATATAGTAGTAGATCTCGGCAAGTTATATTATAAAACAGTTGATACCTCATCAAATAATAAGCAAACTAATCAAAATTTTATTCTATATCTATAATATAAATTCAATCACTCATTATCTTTCCATGAGTTGTTGAAGAGATCTTCGATAATAATGACAATTGTATTTTAAAAAATAACAAATGACTTTATGTGTTTGCTTTGAAGCACATTTTATAATCCGCTAGGGATCGAATAACGATTGTTAAATTTATATTCAAATTGTTGATATTTGTAAACAATTAGATTTTCAGTCAAATGGTAATATTATATAAATGGTAATAGAATAATATAGTTATTGTTAGTTATTAGTTAGGTTTGTATTGAGCTTTGTAATTTTTTAATAAGAATTTATTTTCGTGGCGGCACGTCGATATTATTTTGGATCTTTTGTTAAACAGTTCCTCAGGTTTTGGATACGATAAAATAGCAAATTTCTTATATAGACATGTGGGCATTTTTTGGAAATATTTGAGTATTCAGACTTCAGAATAGACCATGTTAATATAATGGTTTTGTTAAAATTGTTTTTGAAATCCCAGACGTATTTTGATATATATATATATATATATATATATATATATATATATATATATATATATATATATATACACACTAGTGTAAATTTTCACACATTAGTTGAATATGCTGACACTATTATAAAAAGAATTATTCAAAATTTTTTTTATAGTAGTGTATAAAAAAATATCAAGTTACTTTTAACACGTCTAAATGGTTGAAACTCTGGAAGTTACTTTATTAACAAAACTAATATATTTTAGGTGCCCAAAGAAGTCCTTACGGTCTTATCACAAAGCACCGCGGAAAAGCATTTGAAAGGAAGTTCACACCCCCTTCCTTACAAATGTGATAAAACTTGCCTAGAGGTTGCGTTGAATCACGGATCTCTAGCTTCCGAGGCAAGCGCGCTAACCACTGCGCTATGGCTGCACATATTGATACAGTACCGGATCATGGGGGGACTATAGCCCCGGGCCCCGCAAATTTAGGGTCCCCTAAAAGTTATAGAGGACTTTAAAGGACTTTTTTTTTTAAAGTCATTTTTAGGCTCTGGTTCTTCAAAAGCAAAAATAGCCCTGGGCTCCAACAAGTCTTAATCCGCTACTGTATTGGTAGTATGCCTTACAGATGCTAAGTGATTATCTGTTGCAAAAAGTTGTATAATACCAAATATACGACCATATACTAAAAAAAAATAAATTAAAAAACAGAAGACTTCATGAAAGCTGTATTACTCAAATTTATCAAGATTGCTTATATCAACTCTTGCTAGAGTTAATAAAATCTTGATAAATTTGAAATAATTAAGTTTAACATGTCATATATAAGTATACTTATATATGACAATAGGTCATCATAATATTTATTAAAACGTAATCAATTTTCTACGAAATTATGAAAGTTTTACATTGTCCAGTCAAGCAAGGAAATTTTTACAGATTATCTTAAAACAGTCAAACACCTATATTAAAAGGAGGTGTAACTGATGTTACACACTGTCAACTGATTTCTGTTTGCTTTTTTTTTCTGAAAATTTGGAGAGAACTAAAATAAAGTTATCTACGATAATCTTATAATCTTTAGATAATAATAAATAATCTTTCTTCTAATTTTTTAAAAATTTCAAAAATACAAAAAGTTTTTAGATATTTACGAAAGCGATAACACACAATAAAAAAAAAGAATATGATGTTACTTGAAAAACTATTTAAGCAACTGTAAATAGTTTTTTTACGGTCGATACAAGTGTGACAATGAACTGTAAAAAAATAGTGATAATGTTCTTTCCGTTTTATATCTTTATAAAGCTATAAATTTTATAACAAAACGTTTGCTAGCGATACTAATCTTTTTTTAACCTCCTAATATCAACACATCACTACTTTATAAAGCGAATAGATTTAAGAAAACTTCTGATTGATTTAAAACCAATAACCTCATAAACTTTTTTTATTTTCTTATTTTACAAAATTCAAATAGAAAAGTAAATTTTTTAGACATCGATGATAACGTTAGTTGGAAATACCACATTAAAACTGTAAAAAAAGTGTAGAAATGTTGTTTAAAGTAAAAAGCGTTTTAAACATAGTTTAAAGCTAAACTAACATATACTAAATATAAACATAGCTTTAAATACTTTATAACAAGAGGCCATCCTTAAACGATGTCAGTAAACATAGGAAGAGGGGTTACTGAAAAGTTTGAAAAGAATTGACAATGGGGAGGGGGATGTTGAGACCAAAATGATGTCAGTTTGAAGAAAAAAAAAAAAAATTAAGTTTATACGAGCAGATTTTAAATTTACATTGTGGTATAGAAATGGCATATTTGCTTTGTGGGGAATTCGATGTAAGTTTCTCGGAGACGTGAAATAAAAAATTAACCAACGTTTTATTATTGTATTAGGTTGACCGGAAAGTAATGTCGTTTTTGCGCATGTTGACATTAGATAATCGTTGGCCAGTTTATTGTGTATCTCGAACACGTGCACAGGTTATTTTTATATTAGTGTGACTTGTTTACTTCTAAATTATTTAAAATTAAATAGTTTTCTTTGCGAATTGGAGTGAAATGGCATACAAAATACAGGAAGTGCATATTCGTCATTGTATGCTTTTTGAATTTCGCAAGGGTAATAACGCTACAGTTGTGACTAAGAACATTAGTGATGTTTACCCAGGTTCATTAGATGTTTGCAAATGCCAAAGATGGTTTTCCAAGTTTAGATCTGGGAATTTTGATCTTTCTGACGCCCATCGACCAGGAAGACCAATGTCATTAGACAACAACGTTCTAAGGGCAGAAGTTGAAGCAAATCCATGCCAAACCATTGAAGAATTGTCGAACACCCTTAACCAACCTTGGTCGACCATCCAAGAACATTTACACCAGATAGGAAAAATCAGCAGAGAAGGTGTTTGGGTCCCCTATAACTTGTCAGTGCAAAACAAAGCCAACAGATCAAACACGTGCAATGCATTGATTCAACAGCACCATGCAGAACCGTTTCTTGATCGTTTGGTCACTGGAGATGAAAAATGGGTCCTATACGATAATCCAAAACGCAAAAGTCAGTGGCTCTCCCCAAATGAACCAGCACGCAGTACTGCAAAGCCGGGATTACACCCCCAAGAAGGCGCTCCTGTGTGTTTGGTGGAGCATCCGCGGAATCGTCCACTTTGAAGTGCTTATTCCTGGACAAACTGTTAATGCGGACCTTTATTGTCAAAAATTGGATCGAGTGAACCAAACTCTAGTTGAGAATTACCCGGCTATCGTCAACAGAAAAGGTGTCATTCTTCAACATGACAATGCAAGGCCACACTGTGCACGACGGACGCTAGAAAAAATTAATGAATTGGGATGGGAGGTGCTGCCCCACCCTCCATATTAACCTGATATCGCCCCTTCAGATTTTCATTTGTTCCGATCCTTACAGCACTTTCTGAGTGACAAAAAATTTCAAACTTTGTACTGCTTAAAAAATGGCATCTCCAGATATTTTGATGACAAACCAATACATTTTTTTCAATCTGGTATAGAAAATTTGCCCGCTAGATGGAAAAATGTTGTGGAAAATGAGGGTGATTATATCATTGATTAAAAATAAATATTATAAAAAAATTATTTGTTTTAATTTGACGTAAAAATACGACATTACTTTCCGGTCAACCTAATACTTCATGTTTCCTTAGGCTAACTAGTAAATTACTCACATACACAGCAATTGTAATATATTTCATAATTTTTATTACTTGACTTAAGATCGTGTTATGCTAGCGTTACCCTTAAACAGATGGAAATATACTTACATTTTTTATAGGTGCATTTGCATTACAAATACATTTATACTTACATTTTTACGTAAAATAAATACATTACAAATAAATTTAGAATTTTTATGTAACTGGTACAAATATACCTACATAGAAAAAACTTTGGGAAATATTCTAAACACGCACCAAGTGTTTGAAAGGTGGATGGAATGGGAACCTGAAGAACAAGCGTAGTTATCATACATTATGATGGAATTAAGGTATAAAGAAGTGAATCAAGCACGTGCAATTCTTGATTCACTTCTAAATACCTTAATTCCTTTATACCTTAATGCAGTGTATGAAACGTGTGGTTTTGTGTCATTTTAAGGTCTAGAATTAGATTCGATTTGGAAGATTTAAAAAAAGTCAATGCAAAATTTGCAAGTTTTTCTTTTTAATTTTTTATATTTCAAATATCTTTAAAACTTTTTTTAAATATGGTTTTTGACTAAGTTACTTTTGTTTGTTTTAAAAATTTCAGCCAATATATTGGCTGAAATTTTTTTTAGCCATTGCATTGTCATAAAATTTATATTATCGATGCCATAAAATTCAACAGCAAGTTCACAAACAATCTGAGCATTGCAATGTTCGGATTGTTTGTGAACTTGCTGTTGAATTTTATGGCATCGATAATATAAATTTTATGGCATCGATAATATAAATTTTATGGCATCGATAATATAAATTTTATGGCATCAATAATATAAATTTTATGGCATCGATAATATAAATTTTATGGCATCGATAATATAAACTTTACGGCATCGATAATATAAATTTTATGGCATCGATAATAAAAATTTTAAGGCATCGATAATATAAATTTTATGTCATCGATAATATAAATTTTATGGCATTGATAATATAAATTTTATCGCATCGATAATATAAACTTTACGGCACCGATAATATAAATTTTATGGCATCGATAATATAAATATTAAGGCATCGATAAATTGCTCATTTATATAATCATTGCCAATTCATTGCTTTTGTAAGGTTTAAAAAAATCAGCACAAGGTATGGTTAAGATTAAATGTTTTAGAATTTTTAACAATAATGTTTATAATTATCAGTTTACATTTAATATTATTATTTATAGTTTAAAAGAGAATTATAGACCACAGATTTTCGTTTGGATTATGATCATTTGTTTGTGCGGGCCACTTAGGTGTAGATATTCCAGCATTTCATGTATATCTTTTTTTTTTATCCTTGTTTTATCTTTTGGGTTATTATCTTTTTTTTATCTATCTATCTAATATAAAGTAATATCTACCTGGAACTAGATAAGTTTACTTTTTCACTTTTTATTGTAGCACAAAAGGTGATTTATCTGTCCATCTAACGCTTCCATTGACCTAAAGTCTAGTTCAAGTAACCTTTTAGATATCTTCTTCTTACAAATAATGAACTTTGTGATGAATAAAACTTGAAAAATATCTAAACTGTTACATAGTTATTTCTCTAAATTGAAAAAATGCAGCACTTTTATATAAAGAAACTAAATTAGCATTATTTGGTTGCACTTGTTTTGTCCGATACTGTATATATTAAATTAAAAGTAAATTTTTTTGAAAAGATTATCCGATCTTCTTTTTGGTTCTATATACTTTAAATCTAGACGAATGAAGAAAGTTGTGCTCAAGCTTCCAAAAAAAGTGAAAAGGGTTTTAGGTTTAGAAGTAGACAATAGGGAATCAATAAAACAATCACAACTAGAATTATCGGAACCAACAAGAGTTGTTTATTTAGGTGATAAGCGATTAATGAACTATTATTGAGCGATTTAGAAGATACCAATAAAGATTATGTATAAAATTAAAACACTGATTTGTGAACAGAGGCAATTTTTACGAGGGGGAGGGGATGCCAAGTCGGGTATTTGACACATTCAAATGAGGAAAATTGAAATTAAAACACTGATTTGTGAACAGAGGCAATTTTTACGAGGGGGAGGGGATGCCAAGTCGGGTATTTGACACATTCAAATTGGGAAAATTTGAGTTTTGAGGACTTTTTTTTTTTTTTTTTTTTTACGCACCAGTTTGCAAATTAAATTTTATAATATTATTTAAAAAAAAGTGTAACAAGTTTAAAATTTTGAAAAATTATTACTTTTGCACCCTCTTTATACCCTGCAGTATTTTTTGAAAAGAATTTTTTTTTTTTCGTTTCTAATGCAAATAAAAAAATATTAATCCTGAAAAAAGGATCCTTAAATTTTGCACATTTATAAAAATGTCTTAATATTGTTCTGAAACCTAGCGTCATCAAAATTTTTTAACTAAAAAGCTAAAATATTGTTGTTTAAATAACGAGAAGATCAAAAAAATTTTAGTTACTGTTTTTAAATAAATTATATTTGGCCACTCATTTGTATGGCTGGCCTAAATTAATTTTTAGCTTATACAAATGGCTGAAAATCTTCTCTGAGTCTTTTTTCAAGTTTTTTTTAGCAGTTGTAAATGAATTTAAGATATATTCAATATCGAATACTGAAAATAAAAATTACGCTAGTCGTAGCCATTTCAGGAAACTGATTGTAAAAATCTTTTAGAGGCTCGTTTTTTACGGAGTAGGATAGAATAAATCAGGCGGATGGAATAATCTACTATAGTAGTAGATTCAATTCTCTTCCATTATTACATGACACCCCAGCCGGCATTATTACGTTGTTTTAACGTTGAAATTCGGTTGAAGCGTTGTTTCAACGTTGTTCAACTATGTCACAACGTTAAATTAACGTTACCGTTTAAACGCTGATTATTTAAGGTTATTTCAACGTCATTATTTCAATCATTGTTGACAAAAAGTACGATATAAAATTTATGCGCGCGCAGAAATGGAAGTAAAAACGTAAACATTATTTCAAAGGTTAAAGTTATAGAGATTTATAATGGAAAAAAAATGTAAATACTGAACTTATATCATATAGAATTTTCAAGAGATCGAAAATATGTTCAGACGATTTTCCTGAAAATACATTATCGTTTAAAAATTGATATTTTTCGTTTAACTTGGGCTACAATGCTCAAAGACTGATATTATTAAATGTAAATATAATACAACTTTTTCAAAAAATGATCCATTAAATTATGTTGAATTTAATGCTAAGCGTTGTTTTTTAATAGAGCATCAAGAATTAAAAAAGGAAATTGATAACTTTAAAAAAGAACTTCAGCCCGAAATAAAAAAATAAAGATTTATATGAACAATTAACTTCAACCACATCAGTTATGTATGAAAACAGACAAATTTGTATATAAACATAATCCAAACAAATCGTGTTATTGCAATTTACTTGTATACAAACATTTATTTTAAAAATAATAGATCTTGCGACTTTTATACTGGCCTTACATCTGTCAATGTGTTTCATCAGTTAGTGCAGTATCACCATTAATCAAAAGAGATAAAGTGATATTAAAAAAACATTTACTTCTGTTTTTTGAAATTTAAAAAAATCCTTAACTACTTGGACCAAAATAAATGTAATGCAGCAAAGATGAATTTTTAATGATGCTAATACTTGGATTATTGACAGCTGATTTTGCTGACAGGTTTAATATATTTTTAGGATTAGCGAATGCAATATTTTCTTCATTGTTGAAAGCTTCTAGCTCACTTTTAAACCACATGGTTTTTGTTCCAAGTAAAGATGTTATAAGACAGGCAATGCAAAACAGATTTTAGAAATTAAATTATTCAGACTAACACTAAATTTCAGCTATAACAGAATTTATTATGGAAACACCTTAAAATTTTGACTTACAAAAACTAACTGGGAATGAATACAAACATTACAACAATATAAAAACATTAGTACCCGTAGCTCCAAATTCATCAATAATTTCTTTAAAAAATTTCTAAAGCTTATAGAAGCTAAATTTTGGATAAAAAAATTACATATCGCAACAACTATTTAGATTGTATTACAAAATACTCTTGTATAATGTATGATTAATGCTTTAATATTAATTTGTTAATACAAATGAAGTGATTTTAATTAAATCCATTTTTATCAGTCACTTTAAAAATATGATGAGTATTTGTATAAAGATAATTAAAATTTCAAACAATAATATTAGCTTTATTTATTGTTTTTTTTTAGGTGAATCAATTGCAATTGATGGAATATCTTTAAAATGCTGAGGTAATCGTAATAATTTTTAATTATTCAGGAATTTTAAGGATTAAACTATTTAGCAAAAAAATTGTTTGATAATGAGTTCAATTTAAATAAAAAAAAAAAATTAATATTAGTTCTCGCACAATTAATATCAGTTCTCTTATCTATGAAAATTTAGAATATTTTCCAACAATTTTGTGACCTCCATAAATATGAAGGGGAAAGGTGGAAATATGCTTTAAGAGCACTAATTTATACGGTGTAGTGAAAGGTATACCTTTATAAGATATGTAAAACTTTTTTATTCTCATTTTTTATATATTCAAAAATTTCTCCTTGTGTTTTTTTTTTTTTTTTTCCAATTCTTTTTTATTAACAGCTTCTTCTATTAAATACGATGGAGCGACTGAAACTTTAATTGATGGCATTTTGTCTAACTTCTAAAAATGCGCTTTATTTCGAAAAGGTGGCGGAAAAGAAAAAAATTTAGATTGATTGATAAATTTTTATTTATAAAAATCAATCTAAAATTTCTTTATTGAAATATTTACATATATTTCAATAAAGAAATATTTTCTTTTTGTCTGCTAATATTTTTTTTTCAGTGTTAATTCAACATTACAAATTAAAACTCAATTATGAAAAAAATCTAGGATTTAGTTGACGCTTTAAGTGAAATAAGAAAAGCCCAAAAAGTAACTGATGATATATATTTATTTTTTAATAAAAAAAAATTCTAATAATGTTAAAAATTGGTATTAATATTATTGATTATTAGATGAATATGAGTAAAAAATAAGTTACAAGTTATTTTTTGGTCTCTAAAATTGTTTGAATGATAATGTATTATTTATTAAAATATTTTCTTTTTTAGTTTTTGTTGCTTTTATATTTCAATCAAAAGTAGATATTATTGTATCATATATTATAATATACCTTATATTATACTATTATATTTTACATTAATAATGAGTATTTTTATATTTTTGTATTTCTATTTTTGTTCAATATTCCATAATTATTTTATGTAGATGTTTATGTTTTAGCAACCTAGTATTCTTTCATTATTTGTCTTTGTTATTGAGCCTTAAGTTATTTGAACATAATATATTCAGAACTCTGCTGAATAATAGAGTAATAAATTAATTAATAAAAATGAGTTTAAAATATAATAAATTTATAATATAAAGAAAATCTTATCTTTGCTTATAATGTCTACTAATATTATTGTTTAGCAAGTATCATGGTTATAAAATGTTGAAATTTAGCTAGTTTAATTAGGCCTGTTAGTACACTTAAATTATGGTTTCTTCATTTTATATTAGTTCATGTAATTTTTTCAAAATCGAATACGCGGAAAGGAGCTGTTTAGAATGAAGATTTACAAGAAGAAGTAATTCCATCTAATTGGATTAGTGATAAAACTGTTTGTCGGCTTCCAGGTACCAAAGCATTGACTGCACTAAAATGCAGAGAAGAATTGGCAAAGAAGAAGAAGTTTATACAAATAAAAACTAAATTCTCTTCAGGTATTACATCTATATATTACAATTATTATTTTTTAAATAATGTGGTAAGAAGAGTTATTTTGTTGATACAAAATATATAACTATTTGTATAACTATTTCAATTCTAAAAGAAAGCAAACAGTATTGTGAAAATTTTAAATTCACAACTACAAAAGAAAAATGTGATAATGAGAATGTTGACAAGTGGATGTAAGTTTTGCACACAAGTGGAAACTTGGATGCAAATTTTCCACTTGTGTGGTTTGGGTGGTTCTCCACAATATAATATATCTCCACAAGCATAATATTAGATTTACTTCATGTTTTTTTACAGATAAATCAGTTAATTGGTGGAGTTACCTCATTTATAATCAGGGTGTCTGCAGCTCCTCTAAAATCCTCTAAAGTCCTTTTTTTTTAAAACCACTTCTAAAATCCTCTATTATCCTCTAAAAAGGTAAAAATTTGATCAAAGCTCCTCATTAATTCTTCCTTTTTTAATTTTTGATGGATGTATAATGTTCAAAATAACCATTCAAAACTGGTTAACGCCTTAAAGTGCATGGAATTGTGAAAAATTGTTTAGAAAATGCATGCTATTTAACATAACAAATGACATTATTTGATCCCTGTCCAAGCCCCATAAGTGTATAAACATGGACGTTAAACCATTAAAAAATGGCCACATAAAATTTCTTATAAAAATTTTATGTGGCCACCGCGAAAATTATTTTTCAATGCTAGAAATGTTTTATATTTTGATTATTAATTTATTTTTAATATATTAAAAAGGTTGTTTTGTTTAAATTAAATATTTGAAAAAGTTATTAATAACCAACTAACAGTTATATTATTTTTTAAAAATTCAGAGTATTTTCGAAAAGTTATATGGCCTCCATGGATATGAAGGGCAAAGGTGGAAAAATATGTTTTAAGAACACTAATCTATATGGCGTTGAAAAAGATATACCTTCATAAGTTGTAACACTTTTCCATTGATTATTTATTTTTAAAATCTTCCCTTTTTGTTTTTTTTTAATATATTTTTTTATTTACAGCTTCTTCTATTGTATTCAATGAACCAAAAGAACCTTCGGTTAATGGAACATTGTTTGACTTTCTAAATTACGCTTTATTTCAAAAAGGTGGTGGAAAAGAGAAGAAATTTGTGTAGATTTTATTCAATTACATGTAAATATATGTAATATTTGAATATATTTTTGAATAAAACAAGTTTTATCTCTTTCTTTAATCATACCTAGCTATTTTAACTAAACTAAACTGAAAAAGTTCTAAATAGTCTAAGTATAGACTATGAATAGATTTAATATCCATAATATACCTTGATAATGTACAGCAACACTAATGTACATGCATAGTACGTTTTGATGGTGATCATATTTTGACGCACATAGCATGTTTACATACATATATACATTTTGACATACATAGCACGTTTTGATGGTGAAAAAGTGTTTTACAGTCGTTTAACGTTGATAAATCAACGTTAAAAAAACTATCATTTTAAACGTTGTATCAACGTAAATTCAACGTTGTTGTAACGTTTTTTCGCGTCGAATCAACGTTGATATAACGTTTGAATCTAACGTTGATTTAACGTTGAAAAAAACTTTCATTCTAAACGTTAAATCAACGTTAATTCAACGTTAGGTTTCAACGACATTTCAACGTTATTTCAACGTTATTTGCCGGCTGGGACTGCTACTACTATTACTACAGTAGATTATTAGATCTACGATTTTTGATATCTTTTGTCTCTGTAATACTCTTTCATGAATAACAAACAGAAACAATTTTGACTTTATTACATTTGCAATAAAAAGTTTAATATTCAAAAGCAACACAACTCTAAAAAATTAGTTTTTTTCGAGATTTGTGACTAACACACACACAAAATACTGTTAATTTTTGTCTTGCGCATCTTGTGGTTCTCGCAACTCCTGGCTCAATCTTTTCTACAACCATTATAAATGATACTGCTAACAAGTATTTGAAAAGTATTTAGAACTTTTAAAGTATTTAGAACCATGCGCTTTTCCTTTTTCGCTTTATATGGTGAACCGGTGAGTATAGCTTTTTTCCCTTTTTAGCATCGTTTTCAAGGTTGCTGAGTTTAAACATTCGGAATACTTTCAATTTCTTCGGGTGTAGCAATTGTGAAAAAAGCCATAGATGTCGAGGCCAATGTTTGTGGTTGTTAAAAAAATATCAGGGATAGAAGTGAGCAAAACCAAATATCCGTTACGGTTTGTTAAAATTGGATTCAGATTTTAACAAACCGGACCAGATATTCGGTTTTGGTCACCCCTAGTTAAAACTTCCAAGTTGGAAGTTTTAACTAGTAAATATAATATTCTATTCAAAATAAACATTATAATGAACAACTTTTCAGAAAAGCAACAGGCACTCTTTTTGACATAAACAAAATGAGGGTAACTGTTTTACGAACGCAAGGTATGTTTGTTGCCATATTAAATAATATTTATCATAAGGAAATGTTAAAAAACGGTTGTGCTTCCATATGCGGTTATGCCCCCACTTCCTAATACAAAAAGCGCAATTTTAAGGAGCAAAGTTACAGTGTATAAATTAATTAATGCCTTTTTTATAATATATGTATTGAAAAAAGTTATGAAGAAAAAATACTTTTTAATTTTCTACAGTAGAATATTCCCATTTTGTTATCTCATTACTATAAAATAAAGCGCTACATACAAATGTCATTAAATTGCATTTTTCAGAACATAACATCAAAATATATATAAAGTTTATCTAAAAATAACATTTCCTATCTGTATCAAGAACATAAAATATCTAACCCACGCAGAGTTTTTTGATTACCATATTGTTATTTCATTATTTAAAAAAAAATTGCTGCATACAAATGGCATTACTGTTGTATTTATGCGGAATACGACAAATAAATGTAAACTTGTGCTCCTGTTATAGGATATATATAAACAGAAGATTTTAGTAACTTGGCTGTGTATACTCCGTAGAAACATTGGCTGTGTATACTCCATATATTGGCTGTGTATACGAACCTTTATTTGTGTTTTTGCATCAAAAGCTACGAGATTATCATTTTAAATCTTTTGAGGTTACTATTTTCAGCTTTTTATATATCCCTACTAACAGAATCCTTGTTTCTTTCAAATTAAGTTACTTGAACTTCCTTATAATAGGAACTATTGTATGGCTCTACTATATAATACTGTTCTTTCTTGTCAAAAATATTTTTTCGTGGTGGTGGTGATTTATAATAGCTTCTTTATTATAATGGTACTTCAGTCATTTCTAGGTGTTTATAGTTAATTGAAAGTAACAATATTAAAAAATTTGAAAATGTTTATAGAATTATTAGGTTTTTGCAAATTCAAAAATGATTTCAAATATTACATTGGTTTAGATAGCAGATAACCAGTTGTGAATTTTTTTTTTGTGTGTGGCTTAAATACGTCATTAGCAACCTTAAATTGCTTTTTAGATTATTTAACCACATATAGCAATCAAAAACGTAAATATATAAAAATTGCACAAAATTTAATAGTTTGGAATTAAATTTTGGGCAAGTTGCACGAAATATGGTGCCTTCAATAATTCGTGCAGATTTTTTTTTTGGATCAAACTTTTAAGTTGTAAACTCTTTATATATATATATATATATATATATATATATATATATATATATATATATATATATATATATATATATATATATATATATATATATATATATATATATATATATATATATATATATATATATATATATATATATATATATATATATATATATATATATACATATATATATATATATATATATATATATATATATATATATATATATATATATATATATATATATATATATATATATTTATATATATTTATATATATATATATATGTATATATATTTATATATATACATATATATATATATTTTCTAAATATATAAAGTGATTTGAAAATGTTTGATAAAGTGGTGTGAGAAACTTGTTTTAAAGAAGTTTATTACAGTAAAATTTAGAAGTTAATGGATTGTATAACCGATTTTAGCATAAAAAGTAACTCGATTGAAAATGATCTCATTAACTGAAACGTAAAATAATGTGCAATAAAATTAAAGGGATTGAGTTCTTTTTTGATGCTAAATGCTGTTTGCAAGAAATTGGTGCCCAAACTTCGTCAATTTACCCTGCACTTACCAACAATCTTAAAATAATATTTTCATTCATTTTTTACAACAATCTTATATTATTTTTTTGTTAAATCGGCACTTTGCTTATTTAACTTTATTCATTAGCCCAGCCAACAAGTCATATTGGGCCCCACATGGGCTCAAGTGGGCTGTTTTACGGGGCCCAAATGGGTTGCCCACATCCCACCCAAGGAAAATTGTCGCTGGGCATGAACTGGGCCCAAGTGGGCAGCCCATATGGGCTGCATATGTGGGACCCACATAGGTTCCATTTTTTAATTTATTTAAATTTTTTATAATATTTTGAATAATTATTTATTTTTAAATTAGATACATATAATTTAATATGGTGTCATAAATATATGACTTGAGTCTAGCTTTATAGAAGTAATACAGGAAATCAAGTATAGGGTATAGAATAAAGGTATAAATATAGAAAAAGAATAAGTATAAATGTAAAAATAGGTATACATATAAAAACAAATTGGTATAAATATAACAAAATAGGTATAAAGCAAATAAAAAATATATATAGAAAAAAAAAAAAAATAGATATAAATGTAGATAAAGGTAAACAGTAATAAACATTAACAAATATACCACAGTATTTAAATATTAAAATAGCAAAAGTAATAGTCAATTAAATAAAGATATATAAACCTTATATTCCCATTTCATTAACTCTGAATTGTTCTCTTTAAGACGTGTCATTTTATTAACATTTTTACTTGTGGAATTATAAAAACTCAAAAAGCGTATATACTTTCAAAAACTTTTTTATACATAAAAATTTTTTTTTTTTCAGTCTTTTAAAACTGACTTTGTAACTTTTTTTGTTTAAGTTCTCTTTAATGTTTAAACAAATAATTTTCAAAAACAATTTAAAACTCTTTTACTACCACTAATACATGGCCTTAATAGCAATATTACAGAGTCTTTAAAATGATTTGACTTTAAATAAAAAGAAGATTTTTCGAAAAAGATTTATTTTGAATTTAGTTTAAAATTCGAGAAAAGCTTTGAGACGTAATTACATTTGAAAAACGTAAAGGGGTTTTCATAAAGTAAGTGTGGTATTGTGATTAATACTCCTCCAGCTAATTGCCTAGCGGAGTACTCATACCATCACGCGCACAATCGGATGGGATTTAAATTTAGAAAATCAAATGGAACTCAACGCTTTTTTAAATTCATATATGGGCCCTAAATGGGCCTCATGTGGGCTAACCCTTGCATTCAAAGTTTTGTATTCAAGGGCTAGCCCACATATATAAAGTCCACATAGGGCCCACCCATATGGGCCCCAATAGGACATGTTTGCTGGAAGGGATCTGACTATTTTTAAAAAATTATATCTATATTATTTTTAAAAGATTATCTCCGTATTATGTTTTTTGTGGAGTTTTTGTGTAAGAACAGAAAATGTCAACTTGCAATTAGCATTTTCTTGCAACTTTTTAAAAAAATGCCACACTCCAAGTCACTCGATGATATGGTAGGCGCCGAATATTTCCAAAAATATTTTTTTTCCCCAAAGTATATCAAGTTGGGTCTCAATCACTTTTCTATGTTATTTCTGTTTAAACTTATATTTTTTCTCTTTTTATAAGACGAGGAATGAAAATTAACAATAAAATATATTTTTAGTCATATCTATAATATTCAGTTTATACTACATTAAGGTTTACTCTTACTTTATATTACATTAAGTTTTACTCTTTAATAAAAAATGGCCATTATGAAAGTTTAATAAGGTTTTGTAAAGTTTTTTATCATAGCTATTCTTTAAAAGTTTTTCACCCCTATGCAATAGCCAAAAAATTACTTTTATTAAAAATTTTATATTAAATACTTTTATTAAAAATTACTTTTATTAAAAATTACTTCTATTAAAATTTAAAAAGCTACTTTTATAAAAGAAACTTTTAGGTTTAATTTTTTAACAATAACGTCTTAAAAATGCGTCGTTTTAACGCATTTTTAAAGA
>NC_061163.1:14172482-14214982 GCF_022113875.1 Hydra vulgaris | reverse complement strand
ATTTTCTTACTAAATTCATGGAAAAATTACGTTTGTAATTTTTCCATGAATTGGTCGACAGACTCTGATTCAAGTTGTTTTGTTGATCTTAGCTTGTGATGCATCATTATAGGTGTAGTTTTTTTTGAAAATTTATTGTCTAAAATAATTAATGCATCTTCAAAGTTCAATTGATTCTCGATGATTGGGAAGGATTTAGCACCACATAGAACAAATAAAACATCTAATTTATTTGTATCTAATACTTTAGCTTTTAAGATAAATGTTTGTAGCATTCTTTTCCAATATAGGTATTCAAGATACCTATACAAGACTAATACAAGTAATTTAGTAGTAAGGTTTTTATTATATTATCTAAAATATAAGGGAACACTATATACATAATATAAATATAATAACGCAATATTGCAATAACACAATATCACACACACACACACACACACACACACACACACACACACACACACACACACACACACACATACATATATATATATATATATATATATATATATATATATATATATATATATATATATATATATATATATATATATATATATATTATTGCATGTTTTGGGTAGCAATATACTGAAATAGTGAGCTGTGAAAGCTACAGTATATAGATCGACTGACATAAAGACAAATAGAGAGCGACAATGACTTTACTACCCACATAGCTAGGGAAAACATACAATGGAGTACCAAATTGAGTGTAAGAAGTGTAGCCCTACAGTTTGTAAAAACCCACAATTTATTTCACATTAAAACCTGGAAGTGCTAGCTTTAAAATATTTTTAATTGAGTGACCTTAAATTACCTTAATAACATATTAGCAACTAGAATAAAAAATTTTTTTATTCTAGTTGCTAATATGTTTTTGTGCAAAAATTTAAATTTATGTAAATATTTTATTACCTATTTTTAATAAATATTATGTAAATATTTTTAATGATTTCATTGTTTAAATCAGGGATTATCTTTTTCCGTATATATCCAGAATTCCTGATATTTTTTTCAGCTTTTGGTTTTTCTGGATTTCCAAAATCATCTATAAATACAAGTTTAAATAAATATTTTTAGTGCAACATATATGTTTTTAAACTTATTTTTTTTTTTAAAAATCATTACCCATAAAATAAAGAAAAAAAAAATTTGAAAAAATTGGGATAGCTATTACTTAAGACAAATATGAGGGAAATAAATTCTGCCTTTTTTTTTTTTGTAAAATTTTTTCTTGATTTATCAAATATGACCTAGATGACCTCTGTTAAATAATTTTTAATTATATACAATTATTTATATTTATTTCTATAAAAAAAAATTTTATAATTGTCTCAATTAAAAATTTTATAATTGTCTCACTTGCTTTATAAAAAGTTTTTAATATTTAATAGATATAATGATTTTTTAAAGATAAAAATATCCAATATTTTGAACACACATATTGATAACACTTTGTACTCTAGGTTAATTTTTTTAAACATTTTAGTTAAAATAAAAAATTAAAATGTTTATCATTTCTGAGGGAAAAACTTTGCTTTGATGATTCAATTTTTTCGAAAAGCGATAAATACATCATCTATAAAAGGTTTGTTTTTCTTTTATTGTAAATATTTGTTTTCATTATAAATATTTTTTTTACTCTGTATACATTTCTGTATGTATAAGTTTTTTAAATTTTAAAAACAAATATCAGATAAAAAAAATCTTATTCTAAAACTTTAATTCTAATATATTTTTAGATTGGATAAATACTACTATTATTATGATTATTATTGTTATTATTATTATTGCTATTATTATTATTATTATTGTTATTATATATATATATATATATATATATATATATATATATATATATATATATATATATATATATATATATATATATATATATATATATATATATATATATATATATATTATATATATATATATATATATATATATATATATATATATATATATATATATATATATATATATATATATATATATATATATATATATATATATATATATATATATATATAAAACAGGCCTCGGCGGTAACAAATGAGCACGAGAGCTGAGAAAAGCTCTCCTAAAACGAATTTGGGGAGCTGTGCGAGTTGCTCCTCATTTAAATTAGCACTCTTTTGTAATTTTAATTTTTTTTTGCAACAATGATGCCTTTTAAAAAGTATTTGCAGTATATTATTTAATTTTTTTTTTTTTTAATGACATTTTGGTTTTTATTTTAGTTACATCAATAATTATACCTTCATCAGAAAAATTATACTTTTGCGAGAGCCGTAAATTGCTACTGTAAACTGTTTTAGGGGAGTGTGGGCGAGAGCGAGAGCTAAAGCTCTCGTTTCCTGCCGAGGCCTGATATAATATATATATACATATATTATATATATACATATATATATATATATATATATACATATATATATATATATATATATATATATATATATATATATATATATATATATATATATATATATATATATATATATATATATATACATATATATATATATATATATATATATATATATATATATATATATATATATATAACCAGTTTATTATTATAAATGCTTGACAGCTTGCATTAAGGCAAATTGTTGAATAGCATAACTTTTTTTTTCATGCACTTTAAAATGGATATAACCATTTTAAAGTTAATTTAATTCTCTATAAATTAATTTACTTATATTAAAATATTTATTTAATTTGAGAAAAAAATGATCTAAATGCAAGATAACAGATTTACGAGTAATATTTTAATATTAAATACTAAAGATAAAACTGTATACCACTTCATTGCTAAACAAATTTGACTACAATGACTTGGCTTTGACCAGTTTGCCTTTCTATGAGGCAAGCTGATCAAAGATTTAGATGCACTTGTTTATATATCATTAAAAGGCTTGCCAAGTTAGACATAAAAAGTAATTTTCAATACATATTAATTTGGGCTAAAAATTACTTGTTTTGAAAATTATTCTTGTTACACCCTTAGGTTTGTTCTATATAATAAAATAACACTGGGTTTATGAAACTATTTTTTAGAGTCTCTTAGGATGTCAATCTGGTACTCAAAAGCAAAATTTTGTAAAAATTTCAAAATTAGTAATTACATTTTATAAAAATGTCCAAATAACCTTTTAAAAAATGTTAAAAAAAGATAAAGTTTAAAATAATTTGTTTTATAAAAAATGATTACTATTTTTAATATTTTCATAAAATTTCGCTTTTTTTTAATAATTGGTGGACATACTTTTTTGAAATTTTTAAAGATAATTTTAGGGACCCATTAAATATTTAAAGATGGAATATTTAATGGGTCCCTAATTGGTTAAATATTCATTGGTTAAATAATCAGTGGAGACTAAATATAGTGTTCCTTTATTATATAGAACAAACCTAAGGCAGTAACAGGAGTAACTTATCTTAGTATTGTCACAAGTTGTCTTAGAGTTAGCACAACTCGTTTTATCGTTGGAATAACTTCTCTTAGTATTGTCACAACTTGTCTTAGAGTTGGCCAAATCTATAGAAACTGGCTGGTTTTGAAGACAAATTAGTATAAACCAAGAAGTAAAACTCTATTTGATAATATTTTTGTTTATTCTAGCTAAAAACTAAAAGAGTAATTGTCAGTCAGTGTCGTGTCAGCCTGGATTTTTAGTAACTACCTGTTGTTATAAATGTTAAAAAATAAAATTTCACTAAATCATACCTCTTGTTTAATAAAATACCTGTTAGTTAAATTGTTTATACTTTTATTAGATCCAAGAAGTTGTCTCATCAAAGATGAATACAGGAAAAAAAGATTAAAAGAGAATCTTCTTACACAGATTAGAAAGGTTAAACTTATGGTTAACTGATAAAGTGTCATTTTGAGTTTTTAAATATAAGAATCTATAAATGAAATATAAAAGAACTAAAGAAGTTTATAAGATTTAGTTTTGTATAATTTTGTATAATTTTGTATAATTTTGTAATAAATTTATTAATTTAATGTTTAAATTAAGAAAACTTGAGATTAGTGATAAAATAATTTTTATTTATTTATAATATAATATAAACATGCTAACAATGGTTTAATTTTCAAAATAATAATTAGCTTTTATTTTGATTTTTTTAGAAGAATTTTAGAAAAAAAATTATCTTTTTTTTTTCTTCTTTACTATAGCTTCAAAAATCTCATGTTGGAAATGAAAATATTGTTGATAGGTTAGTTCAATTACATTTTTGGAAGTTTTATTTAGAAATATTTAAGATATAAAAATAGAAGATCGTTACTTAAACTTTTATTTGAATGTTTATTTTCAACGAAAATTTTTTGAGTTTTTATTTCAATTTGGCTAAAACTAGGTGACTTTTATTTGAACTAAAATTATTTGACTAACTTTCAACTAAATTTATTTCAACTAAATTTAAAGTTCAACTAAATTTATTTTAACTAAATTTAAAGTTCAACTAAAATTATTCAACTAGTTTTTTAATCTAACTAATAATATATTATGTCTTTTATGTAGTAATTAATTACAAAAACATTAAATGATGAAAAAGTTTTAGTCAGCTAGTTTTAATTCAATTAAAACTAACATTAACTCTCATCCCTAATAAACATTTTATTAACATGAGGAGGGTAATTTTATAATTTTTTAAAGTCATTCTTAAGACTAATTTCTTAATTAAGTAAAAAACAATAAAAAATACTTAAGGGAGGATGGGTAGGAGTGAGCGAAGGATAGGAATGAATCGTTGATCCTATTGCTAAAACAGGAAATAAAAAAGATTCAAAATTTTCACCAAGTAGTTACATACATATTGTTGTTAACACAATCTAATTTTTTTACCGCTTCTTGGTGCGGGTGTCTGTGTTAACATTGTAGGAAAATTTGTAGGAATATACTATAATGTAATAGTTATGCCACAATACAGCAATCATACAATAATGTAATAGTTGTACTACCATACAATATTTAATCAGCAATCACAACAGAGTATAAATTGTAAAATGCAACAAAAAAATGTAAAATAGACATGATAATAGGTAATATTTATCATTTTTTGTAGGAATGATGAAGATGCTGCATCTTTATGCATGGCATTAGAAGCTATTTTTTTGCATGAAATTAATTTAAATCACAAGGTTAGCAAATTTTTTATTTTTAAATATTAATTACTTATAGCTTAAGTTTATTTAAAAAATTACAGCAGTTTAAATAATGGTTGTAAAATAAATAGTTTCAAAAAGTTAATGACCCATAAAATCTGTAATAATGATATTGATGCTTTCACTTTTTTGTTCAGAGATAAAATGAGAAAAGTAAAATAAGAAAAGTAAAATAAGAAAAGTAAAATAAGAAAAGTAAATTTGTAATTTTCCAAACAAATTTGAAAACTCAAATATTGTTGAAAAACTTAATAATTGTTTTGTTTTATAAAATGACAGGTTTGTTTCACCCTCATTCTGTCAATAAAAAATCAATAAAAAAACAAAGTTTTAAATTATTTTTAAATGTTGTACTGTTAAGCATAATTGGTTACATAGGTTAACACGATGTTTTGACTTTTCAACTGAAAGGAAGATTAAGGCAAAATAATTTTTTTTTTTTAATATAAGTTACAAAAACAGAACTTGTTTAATTTTAAAAATTAATTAAATTAAAAATAAATAAAAAATGATATCAGCATTTTATTTTACAAATATATGCTGCAAAACTAGATTTAAATATCAATTTTATTTTGTCTGTTTCTAGAAGATTGTGAAAAAATATCCTACAGCTGAGGTCATTTACAAATAGTTTTAAAAAGATTTAAGTAAATACCTTATGTAAATGTACCTAATGTTAATTATAATAAAATTATATATATATATATATATATATATATATATATATATATATATATATATATATATATATATATATATATATATATATATACATATATATCTTATACTGCTGAGTTAAGTGAGCATGATGATGTCATACTCACCTAATGTCAAATAGCCTGCTGCCTGGGGCTTCAGTACATACATCGACTGACAAATAGCCTGACTCGCAGTGGAGTGCTGCTACATCGACTGAGGGTTTGGTATGGGTCAGCAACATTTTCATTCATTATTCTTCGTTTTCCCTCATTGTTTTCTAAAAATGCTCACTTAATTTAGGCTAGCAAAAAAAGTGAGTATTTGCGCATATAAATATGCTATAGTATATATATATATATATGTATACATATATATATATATATATATATATATATATATATATATATATATATATATATATATATATATATATATATATATACATATATATATATATATATATATATATATATATATATATATATATATATATATATATATATATATATATATATATATATATATATATACATATATATATATATATATATATATATATATATATATATATATATATATATACTTATGACTTAAAAACTGCCCACCAGTCTTAGTGTCTTAGGTCGGCATTAATTTGCCGACCTCAGAATTTTAAAAATTAGTTTTATTTGTTACTTCAAATAAATTAAAAATGACAAAATAAACAATTTATTTAAATTCTGAATAAAATTATTTAAATAAAAATTGTAATTATTTTATATAGTTGTTCAAACATTTTAATGAAATCTTGAATAAAATACTTCACAAAAAAAAGTAAATTGAAGAAAAAAAAAAAGGGAAAAAATTAGGTATTTTTTAAATTCCTAATACAATTAATTAAAACTAGCAAAAGGCAACCCGTAATACGGGTTTTGGTCGGTCTGTTACATAATTAATTTATAGTAGCTGTTTTCCACAATTTAATCTTGCAAAACCTTAACTAATACCCTTTTAGAAAATTGCCTTCAGCTTGAAAAAATTAATCCATCTGTAAAATTAACATAAAAA
The DNA here is from genome assembly GCF_022113875.1 of Hydra vulgaris. Classification (NCBI taxonomy): domain Eukaryota; kingdom Metazoa; phylum Cnidaria; class Hydrozoa; order Anthoathecata; family Hydridae; genus Hydra; species Hydra vulgaris. The sequence continues at coordinate 14,208,051 of NC_061163.1, read as the reverse complement.
TTATGAGGAGGTAAAATAATTTACCAACTACTACTTAACATTATTAAGTAATTTACAAGTGGCACAGGCCATAACAGTGTAAGGCAGAACCATTTTCATCGACCTTCCTAAGTTTAACACAATACGTTTTTAGTTACTGACGCAAAATAATAACACTTGGTTATACTTTAAATTGACGAAAGTGTCAACTAAATCCTTAAAATAATTTTTATAACACGAACCATTAAGATTAAAATGAAGTTAACTTATATTATACAGGAGTTATCAATTTTTTGTTATCCCCTTGATTAATTGTTCTTTAGAAAAGAAAATTGTTAACTTAAAAATGTTAAATGCACACGTTTAAATAAATTAATAAAAAATAACAAAGTTTATTATACTACGCAACTGAGTACAAATACCTTTCAAACAAAAAAAAATTTAATTTACGATCAAACATAGGTATAACAAATTTTTTAATACATTAATGCATCATAGAACAAACTAAAATAAAAATTATAAGAGATAAGTAGACATAAAAGTTTGTAAACCAAGCTGACCCGACCCGGGTCTTGTTAAGTCTGTTCAACACAGACCATTTGTATATTATTTATTTGGCCTCTTTATTTCATTAAATTTTTAGTAAACGGTAATTTGCCACCATTTACTAAAAATTCCTTTTGTAACTCGAAATTTAATTTTTCTAAATATTTTGGCTCTAATAAAGAGGTTCCTTCCCTCTTTTTGCTTTAATGGTGGCCTGGTGAATAAAATAAAATATTAAAATGTAAAACAATGATCTACTTATATAAAAATGTTTTCTTTCTTTCCTCAAAAGTGTTGCAAATACAGACTAAGCTAACTAATTAGTTAAACACATAAATAAAACTTAAGTAACTCGATATTAATGCGCAAAACTACAATATTCTCCATATTTTTAAAGGTTTTTAGTTACGACCGCCCATTCAACCCATACGACCCCCCAATCAATTCTCTCTCTACAATTCTCAATACTAATTCTTATTTAAGTCTCATCTAAGAGAGAGAGGAAGTGTTTTAAAAACACCATGTTAGAAAAAGTAAAAAAGTCATGCAATAAATAACAGTAACTGGTTTTATTATGCTACCAATAAACAAAATTATTTTTACCTTAACTAAAAGTTAATTTCCAGCATTTCTTAATTAATTTCCAGCTTCTCTTTAACTGTTGACAAATGATTAATATTGTAAATTTCACATCATATTAAATTTACAAAATTAAAACCATGTTTCAACAGTAAGCAAAATAATCAAGTGATGACAAAAACAACTAAAAAAAAAATGAACAATTATATTAAGATTACAAAAGTAAAAAAAAAAAAAAAAAAATCATTTAAAACTGAAATTTTTATTATTTGTTACTATAAATAGTAAAGTTCATACTTTGCTTTATTTTAAAGTGTCTAATGTAAAGTCAAATAATAGACATTAACAGCGCTTGACACTGAATTCTGCCAAGTAAGTTTTTGGTTCATCAAGCAAAATTTCTTATATTTCAACGACAATTAATTTTATCATGTCTAGATCTATTTCTTTCATATGACAACAATTTCATGTCACCTATAACCATTTACACTAATAACTTCTTCGAGCCTAATATTATAAATCTGTTATCATTAAATATATATTACCAGTTTTTATGCTACTGTTACAACTGAATAAATGAACGTTTTATATTTTTACTACTGAAAAATATAAAACAAAATTTATTTACATTATTTTAATTTAGCAAAGAATTTAGAACACAGTGCAAAGTTATTTGCATTGTGTTCTAAATTCTTTGCTAAATTAAGAAAGCCTTCAGACACAATCTTAATGCACAAAAATAATAAATGCAGAATCTTGTATAAAAAATGAAGCAATGTCAGTCTAAAGTAATATATATGTATGTATATATATTCAAATTTTTTCTATTCTTAATTTTTTCTTTGAGATAATATTCATATAGATTCAGAGAAATATAAAATATTCCGATATATAGGCACATTTAAGTATATAAACTTACCTGTCAAAAATTACAGTCAGTTTTTCATGTTAAATACATAAAATATATATCTAATATAAAATTAAACAAAAAATTAAACTTACTCAAATCAGTAACAGTTCGACTGTCTAAATATTTTTATTATTAACCCTTCTATTTAAAAAATAAAAACAAATGATTTGAAGTAACTAAAAAGCACTTTAGCTCTTTCCAATTGCACTAAAAAATAAAATAAATCTTGCTTGCTAAGTTGCCTAATTCTTAAGAATCTGATAACAAATAAGTAAAAAACCAAGAACAAACAAACATTTATTAACTAAAACTACTCTATTTAAATAAATTAAAGTATACAGAGAACAACATTGATACTCCTTGAAAGCTGAAAAACTTTTTATCTCAAATTTGCTTGTAGACCTTGCTTATGAAACCACTTGAATAAGAAAAGCATCAAAAAAGCCTAGAAGCTGGTATATGCTACATTGAATTTTAAATGTTGATTGGTGTAGATATTTTTAAAAAAATTCAAAATGATTTGTTCTTCTATAGCAAATAAATACACCATAAATCTGAAGTTAAAAATGTAATGAATAAGTAAATACAAAGAAAAACATCATATGTGAATTAAAAATCAATGTACCTGATAGAGATAAGCTGCGGTGATACCTGAGTAGTATCACCACATACACGTATTTATCAAAAAAATTTTAACTTTGATCATAATATAAATGCAAACATATATGCAAACTTTTAACAACTATAAAAGAACATTTATTAGCATCAATTATTTTTAATGTAACAAAGAATGCAGACTACAATGCACGACATTGTTAATAAAAATGAAGTTATGTCAGTCAGTATATATTTATCTAAAGTAGTGAAAAAGAATAAACCATTTAAAAACAAAATTAAAAATTTCTAATGAATATATATTTAGATACCTTAAAATGAAGCATAACACAACACTCTTTTGACAAATTCCAGAGCAAATTTTTTAAATTTTTCTATTCCTTATTATTTTATTCCTTATATAGATAAAATACATATTAAATGCCACATTCAACTAATGTAATTAATACCTTTATTAGATCTCTTTTGATTAACTAAAGAATTTAAATTTTAAATAAACTCTAACTAAATTTTAACAAACAAACAACCAAAATAAATCTTCATATTAATAGTACGTTATTAAGTTGATTAATAGATCAAACAATTTAATCTACTCTAATAATCTACTACCTTATTAATAAACTTTAATTTTTTTTCTACGACTCAGTGTAACTATAATATAGATATTTTTAAAGTAAAAAAGAATTTAATATTATAATATATATGATTTTAAAAACCTTAAATTTTAAATCTACCTCGAAAAAAACAGATATATATTGAAAAGTATTTTTATTTCTTTTTAAAAATTTAAAAATGCTTTATAACTTACTTGTTTCGATATTATCACCAACGTCTAAATAGATAAACAAACAAACATTCAAGTCGACTCATTCTTAAACCTTATAATATATATGATTTAAAAAACCTGAAATTTTAAATCTACCTCGAAGAAAACAGATATATAATAAAAAGTATTTTTATTTCTTTTTAAAAATTTAAAAATGCTTTATAACTTACTTGTTTCATATTATTACCAACGTCTAAATAGAAAAACAAAGATATATGAGTTATATATAAGATTTTAAAATATATATGACTTTAAAAAACTGAAACTTTAAATCTACCTTAAAGAAAACAGATATATATTGAAAAGTATTTTTATTTCTTTTTAAAAATTTAAAAATGCTTTTTAACTTACTTGCTTCAATATTGTCATCATCTAAATAGAAAAACAAACAAACATTTAAGTCGACTTATTCTTAAATCTAGTTTAATTTCTTCAATAATAAAAAAAATTTAATCTTTGAGGATTAAATTCATTTACAAAAATCCGTTTAAACCATTTTAACATTGTAAAGTTAATTTAAAGTTTTAAAAAACTGAAACTTTAATTCTACCTCAAAGAAAACAGATATATATTGAAAAGTATTTTTATTTCTTTTTAAAAATTTAAAAAGGCTTCTAAACTTACTCCCTCCAATATAATTATATAATATATATAGTATATATGATAAATAAACCTCCACAATATCCTTGGTTTAACAACTCGATTATGATTTATAACAACTCTGTAAACATGAATTTTCTAATAACCTAAATAAATTACAGATAGAAAACATAAACTAACACAATTAAATCCTAAACCAAAATTCATTCATGCAAGACAAATAATTTTATATTTATTGAAGAGCCAGAAACATATTTTTTTTCAAAGAGCTAAAGTATTAACAATATTTAAGACAAATTTTATTTATAACAAAATTTTCAATAAAAATTAAATTAAGATAAATTTATAACAAAATGTTGTCATGGCTTTTATCCCTATAACCAAAACTAAGTGAAAGCATGAAACTACCCATAAATATATTTTAACGCTAGACACAAATTAAGAATTAAAGTAATCTATAACACGAAGCTTTAAATTTAAAATTACAATTTAAAAAAGATTACAATAAATTAATTACTTTTAAATTTAAAAAAAAATTTAGATTACCTCTAATTTTAAGCTACTAAACATAATCTACTTAATGTCAACTTAGATATTTTGAACTCGTACCATGAAAGGTTGAAGGGAAATCTGTAAGTAAGCACGCGGTAAAGAAAAGTCTAGAAACTACTTAAAAAAGTGTATTTTACAGATACAGAACCGTACCGTAACTATAAAACAATACGCGTAACTATGCGCATTAATATTCATAGGCTATTAATTATAGGCGATAAACTTTTATTTAATTTGTAAACACATATTGTAATTACATATTAATTGTAATCACAGTTGCATATCATATCACAGTTGCATATCATATCATATCACAGTTGCGTATCATATCACAGTTGCATATTAATAAAACTATTGCAATATTAACATTACAGAGATCTTATGCTATGAGTAAATTTTATAAACATTCCTTCAATATAAGTTCATGTCTACTTAGTGATTTTTTCACTGCTCAATGTGCTGAATTAGAAGGTAATCTCCAAAAAATGAACCTTAAAAACCTGTGCTGAAGTCTACTTTCAAAACACAATTGGTATTTAAGATTTCTGTTTTATGTGCTGACAAATGTTTACCTGTAGATCAATTATGTGAATTAGCTCAGCTAAGCCAGATATTTATATGATGGAAAAACTAAGTTCTGAATTTTTTATTGACAAAATTTAAAAAGTTTTTTATTTAATGATTTTGTTAAAAATTACATTACATGAGACAGAATGGCTGAAAACCAGTTCATCATACTGTCATTGTTCTTCTTGTTGTAAATTACAGTGCAGAACATGATATTAAATTTGCCTAATACTTTATTGAAACTTTCAAAAAGAAAAGAAGCCAAGCTAGTTTAATAGTTGTTGTTTATCATTTTCTTAAATTTAAAACAACAGATAAAAATCTTGAAAACAAAACAAAAAATTTAAAATGGTATTTTTTTAAACAATAAATGTACAATATAAAAATGTTTTATATTTAAAGTACATAGCAAAAAAATTTAACAAGTCCTTCACCCTTCCCAACTTCCAGAATAAATACATTATGATTTCAAAAGGATAGGAATGACCATTCCCATCATCTTTACCAAAAAAACAAAATATAATCTAAAATCGGTTAGATTAAGTTACAAAAATAACTCTCATTGTATTTTTGAAATATTTTAATGTAAAAGTGCCACTCATTTATACTTATATATTTGCAAAATTTGAATTTTTTGTATTTTCAGACTGTTCAGACTAACCATTGGAGGATCCATTAAAAAATTTCTAGATTTTGAAAAAATATATATAGAAATAGCACTGTACACTTCCTGACCAACCCTGTGATCGCACTCTATATCTGATCATGCATAAAATATTTAGTTGTGACAACGTGATCGCAGCTTTTCAAATGTTTTGAGAAAATTTTAAAAAGCGCAAAAAAAAAAATTAACTTGACGGGAGACAACTATTAAAAATTATAATTAACTAAAAAAAGAAATAAATTCTTAACGAAGAAAAAAACTCAACTAAAACAAAATAATTTACATTTAGAATAAATTATTTCTAAACTTATCTCTTTTACATTATTTTTTTAAAATTAAGTGACATAAAAATATTAACTTACTAATGATCTTTTAGCAAAGAAACAAATGTTCCTCAATTTATCAGTGTATAGTATAATTCTTTATTTAGGTATCTATGTTTTATTTCAACAAGATTCTAATAAAACTATTGGAAGTTGAATGATATATTAAATAAAAAAGTAAATATATTTTTATAACCATTTCATGCTTTGTGTAGTTTGCAATATATGATATAAATTTGAAATATATTTAAAACAATTCTTTTTAAGTAAGATAAACAGAAGAAATAATTAAATCATTGCGTTACTATAAAAATATTATAACAACCTTTTATTTTAGCAGTCTTTATAATGTTTAAAAAAATTCCGTAAAGCGCCAGACCCCTGAAACAGCGGTCTATTATGATCAGTTTCCAAACTGTGCACTATGTATACATTTAATAACTTTATATTTTACTTAAGTCCATCGGTTTATTTTACTATAATATATATTATAAATTAATATATAAAAGGCATATTACATTCTAAGTAAATTATGATTTAATTTTGTCTTTTGCAAACTAGAAGCACCTTTTTATTGCATCAAATTATTTAGAAAGCAAACTTTAATGTTAAACTATATAAAAAGGTAAAATATATTTATGAAAAAGAAGCGAAACTGCTTCACAATACCGGTAATGTATTTAGTAAATATATTTGTATGTTTTTGCTTTGTATGGAACGCTGGGGCGGTGCTAGTTCACCGGTAAGTCACTTTATATAAATGTATGTTTGTGTTTTGTTCGACCTTCTGTACAGTGTTCATCCACTACTAATTCACTATGTATATATGTATGTTTATGTTCAGTCGCCTGTAAGTTCCTGTTTATTTGATCATTAATTTTATAAGCTTTAATGATTATTATTTTTTAATTTTTATTGAAAACACAGTTGTTGAAAGTCCTATTTTTATAAAATTGATCGTACAAACATTTAAAAAAACTTAAAAGAATAAAAAAAACTTAAAGAATAAAAAATTAACCTATATTATTATTTATATAATTGTTTATTATAATTCTTATAAAAATTATTTAAATATATAATTTAAAAAATAAAATTAAAAATTTTCTTTTTATAAACGATCAATAAAAGTAAATCATCGCTTAGTTTAAAAACACTTTTCTAATATTAAAACATTTAATTACACAAGATTATTTACAAATTAAATTGTTTTAGCGTATCAAAAAGTTTCGAACATACATGGAAACATACATGAATTTAAATCTTCTCAAAACATCTACAAAACAGTGGCCAAGTTGTTGCAACTAAATATAATTTGCATGGTCTAGTGCTATCGCAACCCGTTTTCCGACCAAGCCTGTGTACACTTTTTTAAACTTTGAGTTTAAATAACTTAATAAATAATTAAATGTCTTGTCATATTGTCATCTTATGTTTCTTGATTTATATATTAACTGTTATCAGAAAAACATTTGCTCAAAATTTTAGAAATTGGTTATTATTTTAGACAGTCAGCCATAATATAAAAACAGTCTTTAAAGTTAACTTTCACGGTGCAGTAATAAGATTTGAAAAAAAATTTTTGGTTGTGGAGATTCTAAAATAAAAGTTTCTCAATTCAAAGACCAGCATTTCTTGACGTATCGAGCTTTGACAAACAATCAAACGATCTATTTTATTTTTTATTTTTTGTGTTTACTGTGTAAAAAAAAAATTTCGTTCTATAATGTAATTGGATTTTTAATTTAAAATGGTTTGGAGACAAAAAAAAATTCAAGTAAAAACTTGTAAACAATATTGACTTTACCAATTTATAGTTGATTTAGACCATAAAATAATATTTTATAATTTTATTCTCTACAAAAAAGCGTTTTAAATCATTTATAGGCATAAGAGTTAAAAACTATTTGGTAATAGAATTTGATCTACTGTCTATTTTTGATAATGGTTTCCATCTCGGGCTTATACAGGTTAGCCTGCTGGATATTATGCATGGGTCCCAATGAAATACAGTACTATAAAACCGTAAGTATCCCATATAGATTTGCAACTATAGTCAATATGAAAAACTCTCCGAAAATCCGTTGGATTTTGGCTGTGTTTTACATGCAGAACCATAAGGTTTAATCCTTATGGTTCTGCATGTAAAACACAGCCAAAAATGTTGAAAATTATTTTACGAGCTGATGATTTTATATATATATACATATATATATATATATATATATATATATATATATATATATATATATATATATATATATATATATATATATATATATATATAAAATCATCAGCTCGTAAAATAATTTTCAACACCAAATTATCAGCAACATCAGCTCGTAAAATAATTTTTACAAGCTGATGATGCTGGTAACCATAATCCAGCGAAAATTTCTAATAATAAATTAATAATTGTATTAAGAGAATTCGTATTAATTGATGTTTTCTGACTAATATAACATATACTCTTATACACGATATCAACACTAAAGATATATCTATATGTATATATATATATATATATATATATATATATATACATATAGATACATATGTGTGTGTGTATATATATATATATATATATATATATGTGTGTATATATATATATATATATATGTGTGTGTGTATACATATATATATATATATATATATATATATATATATATATATATATATATATATATATATATATATATATATATATATATATATATATATATATATATATATATATATATATATATATATATATATATATATATATATATATATATATATATATATATATATATATATATATATATATATATATATATATATATATATATATATATATATATATATATATATATATATATATATATATAGTCTTGCATGGTAGTCACAAATTTTTTTTTTTTAAATGATAGACTGCCTGCCCAAACCAAACCCTCAGTCAATGTAGCAGCACTCCCTTTCAAGTCAGGTTATTTGTCAGTCGATGTAGCAGCACTCCCTTGCGAGTCAGGCTATTTGTCAGTCAATGTAGCAGCACTCCGTTGCAAGTCAGGCTATAAGATAGTTGATATAGCAACACTCCCTTGTAGCAGCAGGCTATAAGATAGTCGATGTAGCAACACTTACGCATGTTTTAAAAATATTTTTTAATAAAACAAAAACAAAAACACCACTAATTAAAAAAAACTTTCTAGTCATTATTATTGCGGTTTTTTTAAAAAACAATAAAATTTAATGTACTTCCGCATTAATTTAATTGCTTTGGCATTTCTATGACAATCAAATACAGCTTAAGCAACGAGGTAATATAAAGTCGAAAGAGACTTTTTTTTTTACCATAAAAGTCTCTTTCGACTACACTATAAGGATATATATATATATATATATATATATATATATATATATAATATATATATATATATATATATATATATATATATATATATATATATATATATATATATGAGATAATTTTACCTTGTTCATTTACTTCAAGTACTATGTTAAATTTTTATAAGTATTTTTTTGCCTTTTAACAAATTCTTCTTCACTTGATGATGACGAATCATCTGATCCTAAGTTTTCTCTAGGAGATATAATCAAACCGTTATCATTTGTTTAATTGTTTTTGTTATGATTTATTTCATTGTTTTTGGATAAAAAAGATTCAAAGGTAAACTTTTCCTTGCGTTTTTCCTTTTCTTAAGATTGTTGTTAGAAGCTAAAATGCTAATCCGCTAAAACAAGGTTTTCTTGTTCTTATTTTGCCATCAGGGTGTTCTGCCAAAAATGACTCCATTGCCTGTTCATATTCTTCATTTGAGAGTACCTTATCATAGTTTCTTAATTGCAGCAATGCTTCGATAGTTTCATTGCAAAACTTTTTTCTGTCTTAAATAAAATTTCTAGTAAATGAAGAAAAAACATGTTCAGCCTATAAACAATATATAAGTTTTAATGTATTTTTTTGCATGTATTAGTTTACTAGCTAAAAGTAATACATATGACTAAAATAAACCTCTGCGTTTAAAATATAATGCATATCTTTATAATATGCAGAAAATTCTTTATGTTTAGCTTTTCCACTAGTTGGAACAAGCATACCCAACACTTGTTGGGTGTACATGAGTTTAGAAAACAACATTTATGCGAAGGGGCAGTTTCGATTTCCAAGGCTAAATAAAAAAGTAGTTAAAAATACTTGGCTAATCATGCAATTAAAATGAAAAGCAATAAATAAAAAAGATTAGAACCTAAACAAAATTCATATACCTAATCGATCTTCTTTGAAGTTGTTTTCTTCTAACAGCGACTTGAACTGTTGTACTAATATCATAATGGCGGATATTAAATCTGCATAAATTCTGCAACTATAAGATCTGTTATCAAGATGTATTGCTCTTGCCGAACTTTATTATAAAGAAATTCATCAGGACGCTGTTTCAAGCATAAATTTATATTTTTACATATTTGAGAAAAGGTGGTCAGGGCTCCATTTAAACACAATTCCAAACTACCTCCGTGCATTGCATATCTGTGAAAGGTTGTCAGTTTATTACTAACATCTTTATCTTTAAAATTTTTGTTTCAAACCATTTTTATGTTTGCAAATGCAACGTTTTTTCAGAAAATTGTTGATAAGGAAGGATTTCGTTATTTAGTGTAGGAAAAAGATCTCGTTTGAAAACGGCATTTTCTTCAACTAAATCACATTTTTTGAACACATCTTAGCTATGTTTCAATAGCTATAACTGCTTCTGATACTAGTAAAGACGTTTTCTCAAATATAAGAGATAATGGAACAGTATAACTCAAGATATCCCATTGTAATGCTTGATAAACTAGTAATTTCATATCTGATGCATCCTTTTGAACGCCTTCGATTCTTGATTGATCTTTCTTTATAGTTGTATTGTATGAATTTTCTACTTGTTCGTTAGTCATCAATAAAACAGGAAGGTTCTGCAAATGAGTGTCAATAGTTATTACCTGATGACTAATCCATCTTGTTCCATCTGGGCGTTTGTATCTAAATGATTTGCGTTCAGTAAAGTCTGCGCAGCGTTTAGACAATCTCCACTTCAAAGTGGCTTTTTTAAAGAGTATATATTCTGACACTAACTAATTGTGTGCATCTTTTTCAAGTTTCACGCCACTAAACGCTTCTTTCAAAGCAATTTCTAATTTGTGCGACAAACACCAAGTAAATAATAGGTATTGACCAACTTCTTGCGTTTCCGGTTTTACAAATCTTTTATTGACAGCAGCCCCATCTGCACTGATGCCAAATAAACGGCGATTTCTTAGAAAACTAAGCACTGTGAAATGCTTTTCATTGTATTGTGAAGGTCTTTAGCATCTGTGTCAACTGGCTCTTGCAATGAAAGTACATCAAATTTTGGCATGCTGTTTTGACAAGTTTTTATCAGGTATAGCTCTTTTTCATTGTATATCTTTGAAAAAGAAGATCTGTCACATAAAATACTGAACTATGTATGACTTAAGTTATTTAATGGCTTGGTGATATTTTCTTGTAATAGAGGTTTTTCCAAAAACACAACCATTTCTCAACAGCTTTTATGACTTGAATAAGCATTCCCTGTATCTACCTGTGATTGTTTTTTTCAAACTCGCCAATTTGGTTATATATTTGAAATGATAAATTTTTTCTCACAACAAAATGTGCAAGCTGAAACATTTTTAACAGTTGCTTTCTCTGAATAATGTTTAACTGTCGCAAAGGGACTAAAATACTCTCCTCGGTTGATACTTATAAAGCATTTGGAGTTTTTTGGCCTCAGTCATATCCATAGCTTTGGTTGATTTTTGATTCACTCCTTCTTTTAAAATACAGACAGCTTTGAGGTGATGTTTAGCATTTGCTATATGATCTGCGGCATTATTTTTCTTTATTGTAGACAAACCTTTAGTCTAATTAGATACAACATTTTTTGTAATTCCCTTAAATTTTATTAGTCTTGCTTTTCCGCTATTATTGTCAAAGTAATACTCTTTGCATATTTTGCAAAATATTGCATTAACATTTCTGTTTTCATCTGCCTTAACTCCATTTTTAACCATTTCTATATTTATATACCAAAATCTATTTTTTTTAAATATGTGCAAAATAGACTATATAAATAGGTGTAAGTAAAAAATTATCCCAATTTAATGATCCTATTAAAGTGAAACTTGTTTAAAAGATACTTACATAATACCTACATACATAACACTGCGTTAATTACCTACATAACATAAAGTTAATATGGTGCAGTATTTATTTGAACTGAAATGCCACAAAATAGTTTAAATAAAAATTTGTATGCACAATTAAGTGGAATTCCATTCAAATTTAAAAAAAAACTCTCTTAAAAAATATTTTGTTTTTTTATAAAAAAATGAATGAAAATCTAGTTATTAAAATTTTTTAAATTGTTTTTTTAATGAAACATAATAACGAAGATAATTTTATTTGATAAAAATTATCTTAGTTATTATGTACAAACACATTTTGCTTAATGAAAAATTCATTTTTCATTTGTGAAGACGAAAAATATAAAAATTAGATTACCATCATTTATCAAATGCTATGCTTATTTATGTACACGTGTTTACTGAGATTTTTTAAATGAGTTTAATCGTTTTAATTGGTACGAATGTTATATCATAAAAATGTAAAAGTTACAGTTGATATTTATTTTAACATAATTATGTTACAATAGTTTACAATTTACCGGATCATTTATATATGTACGAATGTTATAGTGTAAAAATGTAAAAGTTACAGATGATATATATTTTAACATAATTATGTTACAAAAGTTTACAATTTACCAGATCATTTATATATCCTGGAATTATTCCAGGGTATTTAAAGTAAAAAATATATCTACATACATATATATAATTTTTACTTTAAATACTTTTTATAGTTAGATACAAAAATATTTTATAGATTTCTTTTGAGTCATTTGAAAGTATTAAAAATGAAGACACACTATCTATTGTAAGTTTTTGTATTAAATTTTTTTAAATTAGATTTTTTTCATTTTTTAAACGTTTTTTTATTTACAAGGCACAAAATTATTTTTCTGAAACAAACACACAAACACACAAACACACAAACAAACAAACACACAAACACACAAACACACACATATTAGTGCAGAAGAATAGCATTAAAAATTAATGAAATTGTATACAAATGAATACAAAAGCATTTTCACTAATTATTCAGAAAATTATGCTGATCACTTTGAGATCTTTGATTGCAAAGCGTGGCATAACCATAAATAATGATTATTGATTTGGATTTATTAAAACTTTATTTAAACCTGTTCAACTAATTTCTAAAATCGTAGGGAAGTCAATTATATTGACCATTATATATGTTAGCTTACCGGAAATGACCCTGGGTGCAAAAATCAGAATGTAATGGCTATTATATGAGTGACTGCCACCATCTTTGATTATACATTTTTGCCTGGTGAAAACACAATAAAACCACATATTATAGATAATATAGACTCAAAAAACATATTATAAGATAATAAAGCACATATTATATGATAATATGACTCAAAAAACTTGTTATCATTTAATAGAGATTTTGTAGAAAAATTAGTATTATTACTCATCCTCCTTTTACAACTGGTCTGTGTATTATTACTCATCCTCCTTTTACAACTGGTCTGTGTATTATTACTCATCCTCCTTTTACAACTGGTCTGTGTATTATTACTCATCCTCCTTTTACAACTGGTCTGTGTATTATTACTCATCCTCCTTTTACAACTGGTCTGTGTATTATTACTCATCCTCCTTTTACAACTGGTCTGTGTATTAAAAGTTTGTTAAAATAAAATGTTGCTGCATTCTATTTATTGGTACTTCACAGCTGCAAAGAACATTTACAGTGGCTCTTGCTTCTAAAACAAGCACTCTAACTATGCTACAGACGCTTAAATGATAACAGTTACTTTTTTCTAGCTTCCAACTCTAGTCACTTAGACTAGGTAAAGATTTCGATACTATCAACATTTGACTCCAAATATACACCAATACACTGTACATTTCACATGAAGCATTATTGAATCACATGTGTGTGGAATGTTGCCAGTCTGCCAGTTCTTTTGAGTAAAAAAAATACTTCTAAGTAGTATTCACATTTGTTAATACATTTGATCATACAATATAGTAACAAAAGTTTCTTGCAACAGCATTGTTTTAGCTGTTGTTAGATTATAAGCTGCAGAAAGTGCCAAAAAAACACCAGAGACATCATCAAAATAGGGCCAGGTAAACGCAGTATTTTTATCCTAAGCAAAAAGCTTAGGTTGTATCTCTACTAGTAAATGCATAGAAAGCTGGTTATGCTTTTGATTTTAATGGTTTAAGACAATGTCAACATAAGTCAATATAATGGAAATGCATGCCAGTCCACATGCAATCCACAGCTGAAACTAATACAATATATATAAAAAGAAAACATCTGTATCTAATATCCTATTGGAATAATTTTGTAACCAACTTTTGCAGCATGATATGCATATAAATTGAGACGAGTGTCAGTTTTTTTGTAAGAAAACGGTTTAAGATTTTTATAGGCACAAGAGTTTGAGGACATTTCAAATCAGACAGCTCTTAAACGAAGAGCTTAAAATATGAGATTGATAGGGGATATGACTGACTTTAATTCTCAAAAAGTTTTCAAAGTTTCAAAAGAATATGATTGACTTTCATGCTCAAAAATTTCCAAAGTTTTCAAAAAATGTTTACCACTATTTTAGCAATAATGTATAATCTGGAAAATAAATCCTTTTCATTTTAAGTACACTTCAAGCGTTTTTAAGTAAACTTCAAGCGTTTTTAAGTAAACTTCGTTTGCTTTGCTGTTTATTAGATTGCAATAGTCAAGTTCTCAATACGAACAAGTTGTCTGTAAAGTCCTAATAACAAAACCATCTTGAACAAATTCGTTCTACTGAGTTTAAAAAAACTATGGTATTAGTTTGTCAAACTATCAAAGTATAGGTCTAAATGAGAAGTACGCAGAGACCTGACAAAGATAAACAGAATAAGCTTGATTTTCTTAATTGAACTCCAATAATCAAACTGTTAATTATTATTTCCTTTACGCACCAGCTAGTGGAAGTCAAAGGTTGAACACTGTCATCCAGCAAACTAAAATACAAATCGAATGTCTGATAGTGTAAGAAACATGATATGCAGAAACAGAAAACCTCCTGTACATATTGACAATATTTAACATGGGATGCTGATGAAAGAACTTCACCAGATGCCAGATGTTGCAATCCCAGCTGCAATAACAGCCTTAACCCAACCACTTTCCTTTGATAAGATACCAAGCACTTTAAGAAAAGCTAATTCTATTTGGAGACCACCCACCAAAACGACATATTTATCTTCCCCATACAGATCAAGCCAGTACCATTATTCAGTTTTAGCAATTGCATACAGTATATCATCAAATGTGATAACAGAAATCTGTTTAAGATTAAGACGATTAATCAGGTTAAAATGATGCATTTTATTATATTCATTGAGTATTGGATCACGGCAACATTATTGAAAGAATCCTAAAAAAGTAGCAACAATGAAACTTCGGGCTGCTGAGCTAATGAAATAGCTATGCTATGAAATCCTTCATGAGCTATTGTTGCTATGGGGTTATGGTCAATATTATTAGTAAACAATTGTTTTTTCAGTTGCAGTTTATGATTTGATCACTGTTATAATAACCATACACTTTATTACCTAATTCAGTTGTCAGTGCAAATATAAAATCATATGATACATTTTTAGTTGTATGCATAAGCAAACTAGCATGTATGGGTAATAAAGTTTTTTGTGATTGAATTTGTCTAGTGCAATCAACAAAAGAGTTATATTACCCTGATTGCTTGTGCTTCACACTATTAAAAGTAAGTAGTTGGCTTATAGTGAGTGCAGCTATTGTGTTATTTGGCTTGGTTTATATGTCAATGCTTTGACCTTCGAGTATTATAGTATTGAGCGCAAGGAGGTTTTTTGATACTGACCTTTTCTAACACTCTGGGTGATTGTAAAAGACATAGTGGTGTCAAAAGGTCAGGTCAGGTTATCCTGCTACTGGTAACATGTAATCCAGTACAACCTGCTTCATGTCTTGCTGCCTTGTAAGATTTTTTCAGGCAAAGACTAGGAGAAACCAACTCCGACTTAAAACACCCCCTGCCTTGGGGCTCTTGGTTGAGTAAAGGCTAGAGATGGTGTCTTGATAAAAATACTCTTCTTGGGCAGATGTTAAACGTAATTGGCTACTGTCTTGTAGAAGGCCTCCTAGGCAAAGACTTAAGGGGTAAACAGATTCTATCTGTTGACCAGCTCTGGACCTCTTCTTCATCTATTAGGCTGGTGCAGATGTATTTATAATACATTGTTTCCAGAGGCTGATTCCATCAACAACTGAAAAATATTGAAGTATTAACAGTGCCATGTTGTGCATGGATGTACTTTTGGTGTGCATTGTCAAGGCCTCATTTGGAGCCCTAAACCTATCATTCACTAATACTCATGGTCTTGGAAGTAACTTTTTTTCTTTTGAGTCTTATCTCTTGCAAAATTCACCAGACCTACTTACTCTATGTGAGACTAATTTGAGTTCAGCTGTCTCATCTTAGTTCTATATCACTTTCCTTCATCTCAAGGCTGCACTCTCTTTGATATTGTTTCTGATCAAATTGACCAAGCCCTCTCTCTTTATTCATCAGTCAATTTTGATGTTGTTGGTGACTTTAATACTCATCACACTAAATGGCTTGGCTCTAGTGTCAGTGGCTCTGCAGGCATTAAGGGCCACTACCTTTGCCTTTCTCAATCTCTAACTCAAGTATTCAACTTTTCAACTCTCTTTCCTGACAAGCGGAATTATTTACCTTCTTTACTATGACTTGTTTCTGATCCTAGTCAGCGCTCAGTTTCTCCACATTCACCCTTAGGTGCTTCTGATCACAGTTTGATCTCTCTAAAACTATCATCTCATTCTTCTTCATCGTCAGAATCCTCCTATCATTGTACCTCTTACAACTACCTTAAAGCTGACTAGGATTTTCTGTGATTTTCTTTGTGATGACCCTTGGGTAGAAATCTTTCGTCTTCCTGCTGAAAAATATGCTTCTTACATAACTTCTTGGATTCAGGCTGGCATGGAATCTTTTATTTAGGTTTTTCTCACATTGTGCTGCTGCAATTTCCAATCGAAACCATTACTTCCATATCTATCAGCAAAACAGTTCTCCAGAAAACAGACCTCTGTTTACTATTGCTAGAAACCATTGTAAAAAGGTTTTGTCTAATGCCAAAGCCCAGTATTTTAGGTCATGAAATCTTGTGTTTCATCTCAAAAGTTTCTCGTGACTTTCTCGTGAGAATCTTTAGCAATAGAAATCAATAGAAATCAAATCAAAATCAATAGAAATCAAATCAATAGAAATCAAATCAATAGAAATCAAATCAAAATCAATAGAAATCAAATAAAAAAAAATCAATAGAAAGGGCAAATCTATTATTCCAACTCTCTCTTGTATTGTTCAGATTTTGTCACGTCACCTAAAGACAAAGTTGAATTGTTTGCTAAGAACTTTTTATCGATATCTTCTCTTGATTCTACTAGTTATGTTCTACCTGATATAGCCCACAAACAGGTTGATCCATTGCTTGACGTTCATATCACTTAAGCTTCTGTATCTAAAGTGATTTCCTGCTTAGACTCTTCTACAGCATGTGGTCCAGATAACATACCTGTTGTTATGCAGATGTGTTCTTTGGAACACATCTGCATAACAACTGCTGTCGTCTATACTTTCAAAACTATTTAACAAGTGTCTATTGGAGTCTTCTAGCATGCTGGAATGGCATCTGTTCTCCATATTTTTAAAAATTCTAGAGAGTGATCTGACTCGTCTAACTACCGTCCCATTAGTGTTCTTCCTATCATAAACAATGTTTTTGAATCTTTAATTAACTGATACTTAATCTCTAATCTTATATCTTACTTTCTGATCATCAATATGGATTTTGATCTTCTAGTTCTACTGCTGATTTGCTAACAGTAATAACCTATAGATTTTATCGTGCATTAGATAGTGGTGGAGAGATTAAGGCTATAGCTCTTGATATTTTTAAAACTTTTGATAAAGTTTTGCATGCTGGTCTTCTCCATAAGCTTTCTTCTTACATTGTATCAATTAACCTCTTTAAGATTATTGAATCCTTCCTTTCCAATTGTAGTATAAAATTTGTCTTCGATGGACAACACTCTTCATATCTTGTAACTTCAGGGGTTCCTTAAGTTTCTATATTTGGCTCTATACTCCTTTTAATTTACATTAACGATCTTCCAGATATTCTCACATCTAAGGTGGCATTGTTTGCTGATAATACTACAATTTATTCTTGTCATGATAAGAAACCAACACTCTCTGATTGTTTAAAGGGGGCATTTGAGCTTGAAAAGGATCTCACTTCTACTACAGCATGGGGCTCACAGTGGCTGGTGAACTTTAATTCTGATAGAACTCAATTTTTTTTAGCCAATTGTAATCGCAAAAATTTAGATCTTTCTTTATATATGAATGGAAATGTACTTGATGAGTAATCTACCCTTTATCTTCTAAGATTAATTCTTACTTCCAATCTTTTTTGGAAACCATATATCAAATTTAAAAAAATTAAAATCTGCTAAGGTTGCATCTCTTTATTGTGCTCAACACTTTCTTACTCCGGATGCTATTCTTTATCTTTTTAAATCTCAAATTTGTCCTTGTATGCAATACTATTGCCATATCTGGGGCAATTCTTCCAATGATTCCCTTTCTCTTTTAGACAGGGTGCAAAAACACATTCTAAACATAGTTGAATCTGCTCTTGCAGCCAACCTTATCACATTGTTGTAAT
This sequence comes from Hydra vulgaris, assembly GCF_022113875.1. NCBI lineage: Eukaryota > Metazoa > Cnidaria > Hydrozoa > Anthoathecata > Hydridae > Hydra > Hydra vulgaris. The sequence goes on along the minus strand of NC_061163.1, from coordinate 14,188,936 downwards.
GTTGCTTCTCTTTCTCTTTTCTACAAATACTATAATGGGCACTATTCTATAGAGCTAGTGTCTCTTGTGCCACCTTCTAAAATTCATTCTCATGTTACTCGTCATTCAATTAAGTCTCATCCTTTTTCTGTGACTGTTCCTAAGTGCTCCAAAAACTCTTAATCGCTAGTTTTTTTCCTCAAACATTAGTTCTTTGAAATTCACTTCCTTCATCTTGCTTTCCTAATTCATATGATTTGCAATCTTTCAAGTCATCTGTCAATTGTTTTCTTGCTCTGTAAATTTCTTCTTTTCTCTTCCATTCTAACAGTCGTTGCTTCTTTGTTGGAAACGAATATGTTGAATTTTTTTTTTTCCAACATATTTTTTTTCCAACATATTTGCTTAGCTTGTGAAGTGAAGAAGTGTTGGACCAATGTCTTCATTAAAAATAAGTAATCATTAAAAATTTTTATTAAAACTATGTCAAACATTTTGTTGCTTATGCATGTTAGGAAAATGGGCTTAAAGTCTTTCTTTCAATCGTGTATTATAGATATGCTGAGTTGGCGTATGTAACATCAGTTAGATGAGACAAGCGATCGAGTCTAGCTAGATCAGCAAGTTCAAAGATGGGTTCTTATGCCTGACCTCTTTTCTTTAACGCAAGCTAATATCTAAGAAATACATATTTACACTCATGTTATACAGTTGGTTTCATAATCTGCTTGGTAGGTTTCAGCACACATGCGTCTATCAAAAGCACGTTTTTTTGTTGTACAGGTCATTAAGTATGATACTTAGCCTCTTGACCAATTAAGTTTATGTTTCTTAAACAATAATGTAGAATAACGCAAAGTAATGACACACTCAGTTACTTAAATATCCAGGTCCACTGTTCTTACAATGTGGACACAAAGCGTGTTTAAGACATCTACAACATATAGTTATACGTTATTACGTATTTTAAACGTCTTAAACACATCTTGTGCTAAAGAGACTCTATAGATATCTTTTTGGAAATATACAACCAAGATTATGGTGTTTTATAGAGTTAATTTATTTCATATATTATCTTATGTAGTTAATTTATGTCATATATTATTTTATTTTGTTGTGTAAAAAGACATAGTGTTTGCCTTAAATGTTTTTTGTGTGTGTATTTCTTTCATTTAAAACACATTTTTAAATATTACTCATATAAGAAATTTCATTTGATATCAAAATTTTTGTGTTATAATTTTTCATATGCTAATGTAAACATTAAATGCCAAGTAAGTCACTTTTTTTTTGCAGTCATTCTGGGAGCTACTGAAAAAAGTTACTCACAAGGATGTTCTTACTCAACTTCAACAGCTGGTTGTGAAAACTGATGTTGGTCTATGTCGAGTAATATTATTTTATTTTTTATTTGTATACCTTAAGGTTGCCATACAACAACAATACTAGTAGTTACTAACTCACTTAATAGTACTTGATAATATGTGATTCACTTGGTGATATTATAATGTTTATTCAAGTTGAAAAATAACTTAATAACTTGAATATAAAACTTAATAAATTTTTTATTAAGTTATTGTAATCATTATTTTTATTTTTATTAATAAAGTTAAAAAGAATATGAAGAGAAACAAAACTAATTTAACAAATTTTTTTTTCTAGTCATTTCTGGGAGCAACTCAAAAAAGCATGAGATTTAACAAAAATTTTTTTTTATAACTATCAATAAAGGGCTGTTCATAAATTACTAGCAAAAAGCAACCCGTAATACGGGTTATGGTCGGTCTGTTACATAAAGAATTTATAGTGGCTGTTTTCCACAATTTAATGTTGCAAAACCTTAACTAATACCCTTTTAGAAAAATGCCTTCAAATTGAAAAACTTAATCCATCTGTAAAATTAACATAAAAAGTATGAGGTAAAATAATTTACCAATTATTACTTAACATTATTTGAGTAACTGACGTAAGTCATAACAGTGTAAGGCAGAACCATTTTCCTCGACATTCCTAAGTTCAACACAATACGTTTTTAGTTACTGACGCAAAATAATAACATTTCATCATGCTTTAAATTGATGAAAATATCCAATAAATCCTTGTAGTAATTTTTATAACATGAACTTTAATTAATTATTAAGATTAAGTTAACTTATATTATACAGGAGTTATCAATTTTTTGGTATCTCTTTGATTAATTTTTCTTTAGAAAAGAAAATTGTTATCTTAAAAACGTTAAATGCACACAACTAAATAAATTTATTAAAAATAACTAAGTTTATTATAAATAACTAAGCAACTGAATACAAATACGTTTCAAACAAAAAAAATTTAATTTACAATCAAACATGTGTATAACAAATTTAAAAAAATATGTAAACTTTGATCTTTTATATTGCATTAATGCGTCAAATGACAAACCTAAAATAAAAATTGTAACAGATAAGTAGACATAAAAGAAAAGAAAAAAATAACTGGAAAACAATTTACCTGCTTTTGGTAAGCTGTTGTGATACTTCAGTTGTTGTCATGATGCAGCAGTTCTTATCAGTGTTGTTTAATGATGTTATTTTATGTTGGCTTTTAGCAAACTTTAGTTTAATTTAAAAGACATCACAATGGATTTAAAATATTTTAATTAAAAAGCAAAATATTTAATACTTTAAGTAGCCAAACTATAAACATGAAAAATAAAAAAATCAAATTGATGAAAAAAAGTTGCATTTATATAGCTAAATAAATTGTCTTGGATTATAGTAAATTTTATTAGCAGTGCGTTTAATAAATGAAACTACTAATTAATTATTTTTAACAAAAGCATGTTGCATCATTATATTATGATAATTGGATAATGAATCAGTTTAACTATATTTAAGTTTAATTGGTGAAAAATTATTAAAATTTTAATTAAAAAAGACCAAAACAATTCAATATACAACGTAATACATTATTAAAAAAAAGTTACAAATTAAAAAAAAAAATTACAAAATTATAAAAAAAAAAAAAAAAATCACCGAAGAAAAAGCGGCAACAAAAAAGTTATAAATATCTTCACTGATAGAAGTTATTTACAACTTTTTGGTAGCAGCTTTTTCTTCGGTGTCTCCCAACACCCTGGATTATATGAGCCCTCCATTTAAAGGAGGACTCATCCATACCGCCATTTCTACGCCACTTATTGGAGGACCTCTCTGAGAGGCCCTGGGTGTTGGGAGCGATAACTTTGATATTGCTCAAATGTTAACGAATCTAAAATTACAAATAGAAGAATATAATAAAAAAGTATAAATAGTTGGAATTTTATTTAATCAAAATATAAATCATAACCTCACCATTATAACAAGTGACGAAAGATGAAGCTAAAAATATTAAAAAAAAAATGAATAAATTAAATAGGATTAAACATTAAAAAAAAATTATTTTAATAAAAATATGAGTATAAAGCAACCAGTTAAAAAATGTCATATTTATTAAAAATTATAAACATTTGCAATTTTATTTAATTAAAATATAATCCATAACCTCACCATTTTCACTGTTAACAGGTGATGATACTAAAAACATTAAAAAAAAATGAGTAAATTAAAAAAGGTTAAACATGTGAAAAAATTTTTTTTAATAAAAATTTAAGTAAAATGGGAACAGTTAAAAAATGTCATTTTTATTAATTAATTCTTTCACCTATTGCACATATTTCTCCATACAAAATATATATAAAATATAAAACACAGCCCAACCATTTATGCTTCTACCAGACACATAAGACAAAAAAAATATACCTCCGAATAATCAATAAAATAATATTTACATATAAATAACATTAACATAAATAAATTTTTTTTACCTATTCCCCTCATTTCCTCCATAAAATTTTCTAGATTAAAATCTATGAATTCATCAACAGGCAAATTATAATCAGCGTTTAGATATAGATAGCGTTTTACCACTTTGATTAATAATCTTTTCGATTTGACGAAGAGTAGCTTGTTCAGCTAATATATATGGAACTTGGTGATGAATGAAATCCTCTATCATAAAAGCTTTGTATGTATTCCAAAGATGCAAAGGGTTGTCAGGTTCACAAAAGGTTAAAATAATTGAAAACAGCTGTCTAATTTGCTTAGGCATTCGCGTTAAAACTGCCTCAGAAAGAGTATTCTGCCATTCGGTGTCATCTTGCAACAAACCTTTTAAAACACATGCTTCACGAAAGGTTTCAAGAACAATTCCATTAACAGTATGCAAATCCTCCCAAGATATTGTCCCTTTCGCCTGCAAAAGTAACAATCTAAGAAAAAATAATTCTCCTGTTGGACTAACTTTATACATTCTTACTATGACCTTATTTTCACCTTTTTGTCTAACCTTCCATTTACAATGTTTATCATCAAATACATAGTGATATGGAATGTCTACATATGAATAGCCATGCGCTCCTTCATTTTCAAAATTCAATTTAAACCATGCCATAAGGTGTGTATCATGTTGAGCAGCACGATCTAAAGCCACTTGTTCTTCTCCTCTAAAATACACAATCTGATTCTCAGGAAAATGAACCTTAAGACGGATAATAGTGTGTGACATATGACTTATGAGATACTCAAATATTCGCCACAGTGCTTCAGGTGCACTAACATAACGACAATCTAAAAAAGTGCTTACTTCATCGTGATTAACTTGTTCATTTATCAAAACATTCGCACAATCATGCCCTTTGTATATATATTTGTACAAATATTTAACAGCCTTTACAGACATGCAAGCTTCAATATTAATGTGGGCTTAATATTTCTTAGATAACCAAGGATTTTAAGGTACCACCCAACGGTTATCTACATTGTTGCCTTTAATATTGATAACCAAACTATTTTCATGACGCCTATAGCGTGGATAGCCATTGTGAATGGCTACTGTGTTAGCATTAAGTTCTTATGGATAATTTTTGCTGCACACCCCATCTTTCATGCAGGGAGGAATCAGTATCCCATATGGGCCTTGAATCATGCAAGTTTTAATAATATCATAAAGTTCAGGATTACCAATCGGATCTGGAATTTCTGCACATTAAATTATTGATATCCTGTGTTACCTCTTGGGTAAATAGCAACTTCCCTGGAAGTTGGGGGAGCACCATCTTCACCAACAAATACAACAGCAACTTCATCATGTGAAGGTAGATTATAGCAACGTCTATCACCCCCTTCAAGTAAAGACATTTTTACAACAGAAGCTGAGCGACCTTCTATAGCTGCTTGACAAATTTCTTCATCTTCTACTACTTCAGCCATGTTTTTAAATGCAAGAGCAAACTATAATGCATGCAACAACGTGGTAATGATTTTTATTTACGTGATTTAACGTTTCAAGTGCAAACTATAATTACTTTGTTATAGTTTGCAATTGCAAACTATAACAAAGTAATTATAGTTTGCAATTGCAAACTATAACAAAGTAATTATAGTTTGCAATTGCAAACTATAACAAAGTAATTATAGTTTGCACTTGAAACGTTAAATCACGTAAATAAAATAACATACTATAATTACTGAACAAACTATAATTACTTTGTTCAGTAATTATAGTTTGCACTTGAAACGTTAAATCACGTAAACAAAAATCATTACCACGTTGTTGCATTCTAAAATTTACTGCTGCAAGTGGATCATATATATATAGTTGAGAATATATTGGTGGAATATTTTGATCTGGCCTAAGATTACTTACACAATGATAAATCTGGCCACATATTTTAAAACATGGAGACCCATGATTTATTGGTTGAACTACATTTGCTTTAAAAGAAGCGAAAGAAAGACATGCATTATAATTTTGAATATGTTTTAAAAAATTACCATTAGCATTATGATCTACATAACTCCCTGTAAATAAATCCTGTAAAGCTTGTGTAAATGGCAACATAGAAAATGTGTTTCATCTGGAAATTTCTTAGCACCACAGTGCTGACAAATTTGATTCATTTCTCCTAAATAATTACAATCTGGAATAGCATTACCTCTTGCTATAGAATACATTCTTCCTGGTCTTGCAGCATTTCTAACATTTTGGTGAAGATTAATTTTATCTCTCCTACCTCTATCTCTATCATTTTTGCGTTGATTATTTTCAATTTGCATAACTGCATTGTCCACATTTGGGTTCAAATTATTTTCTGCTCGTCGAGCAGCATTTCTAACATTTCGTAGTTGATTAATTTCATCTTAGCAATGCTCTATCTCGAGCATTGCTAAGACAATTATTTTCAACTCGCTTAACCACCCTTTTCCTTCGTATACCAGCTTTTCTTACATTTTGTTGACGATTAATTTTATCTCGCCCAAGTCTGTTTCTTTCATTTCAGCGATGATTATTTTCAACACGCCTTATAGGATTAACATTATTTTGTAAATACAAATCATCATCACCCATTTCAATGTCATTGCTTTCATTAAACATATTTATTAAAAAGAAGACAAATTAATTAAAATTCTTATCTCTTTTTGTGCTACTCTAAATTGCACAATAGAGTAAATAATTTAATTAAACTAAAATTTTAAAAATAAATCTTCCTTACAAAATTAAAAGAAAAATTAACAAAACTAATATAAACATTTTCTTTCTAGTAGCTAAAACAATATATCTATAGAGATCAAATAAAAAAAATATAGATAAAGAGATCAAATAAATAAAAAAATCTATAAAAAGATAATAATCAGGATCAAAATCTCTCTCTCATTTTATATATATATATATATATATATATATATATATATATATATATATATATATATATATATATATATATATATATATATATATATAGTCAGCGAAATTCAGGTTGGCATTTGGCAATGCCGACGCAAAAGCTGACCTATCTTTGCTTTACAACTTTATTTATTTGATCTATATATATATATATATATATATATATATATATATATATATATATATATATATATATATATATATATATATATATATATCTATATATCTATATATGTATATATATATATATATATATATATATATATATATATATATATATATATATATATATATATATATATATATATATATATATAGATCAAGTAAATAAAAAATATTATTATCAAAATGCTATTATTAAAAGTAATAATGCTTTTTTTATTTGAAGCATGAAAAAAATTTAAAGTTCTTTTGTTTTTAATTAATAAAATAATGTGTACTGAAGTATTTATAGGAGCAAAAAAGAAAGAGAATAAATGTGATAACTAAATCAAACTCAGTTTCTTTAGAATATATTTTATATAGTATATAAATATATATATATATATATATATATATATATATATATATATATATATATATATATATATATATATATATATATATTTATGTGTGTGTGATATATAAACCTCTACAATTTCTTTGGTTCAACAACTGAATCACAAATTGGGAAACATAAATTTTATTATAATCTAAATGTAAATAAATAGAAATGTAACGAAATGCATATTGCTTATAGTATCTAGATAAATAAATCTAAAGTATCTAAATAACTAAACAAATTAAAACATAAATAAAAATGTATGCAAATGATTACTGCAAATATCTTAATACAAATAAAAAAAAAATACAAAATCAAATTTATAAATTATATTTATGAACAAAATTTATTTATTCAAAAAAAAGTTAAATTATATTAAATATTTATGAAAAGCCAAAAAAGTATTCGCAAAAGCAAACCAAAAAAGTAAATAAATAAAACAAAGTAAACAAAATGGAAAATGGTTAGAAAATGAATTAGAGTCAGCATTCGGTAATGTTGACCTAACTGCTGACCTAAATTGTTGATCTCAATTCTATGTTTTATGGTAACTCTTTTTGTTAAATTTTTTTGCTGATCTGATGCCGACCTTTAACAGTTTAAAGTTGGCAATTTATTGCCAACCTCATTTTTTCTTTTTCCGAGGGTTTCATATATATATATATATATATATATATATATATATATATATATATATATATATATATATATATATATATATATATATATATATATATACATATATATATATATATATATATATATATATATATATATATATATATATATATATATATATATATATATATATATATATATATAAATATATATATATATATATTTATATATATATATATATATATATACACACATACATATATGTATATATCAGGCTTTCAGAGGAAGACGTGCGATTTCATGTCTTTATATGACCACGCAAAAAAAAAATGTTTTAACGATTTGACCAAGGCATATTTTTAAAATTTAAAAACGCGCTACAAAAACTTACCTAAACTTATCTGAAAAAAAAATTTAAAAAAATAATAAATTTTAACGAAAGAGAAAATTAAAAAAAATACTTAGTTAAAGCAAAAACACAAAAAAATAAATACATATATATAATGCAACTAAAACAAAACTCATCAAACTAAAATGCTTAGTCTATTTAATTTACGCATTAAAAAACCTTTTCAATCTTTGTTTCAACATTTTTATATATTTTTTATTTGTTTAATATGTTCAAAAGTTAAATATTTCTCATAAAAATTACATAGTTATATAAATAAAATAAAAAAAATTTTTATAAATACTTGTTTAAATTAATTAGAAGTGTTTTTTTTTTACTTCATTAAAAGCGATTCGATAATATAAAAGCATTTAAGATCAAACTTATTAAATTTTAACGAAATTTTGTTTATCTTTTTAAATGCATTAACTTTAATCATTCTTATATTTAAATTCTTTAAAGAGACTTTTGTAGTTGTAGAATGTAATCATTTATAAAAACATAACAATTTTTTATTTTTTAATAAGATTTATTTTAGAAATGAACACTTAAACAAAATATATGTTTTAAATTAAAAAAATAAATACAGTGGTGGCCTAAAGTCTTGGAACAAAACATTTAACGACCAAAAAAATTTATTTTTGATCTAAAGTATAAATTTTAAAGGTTTAATGCTTTTGTTTATAGTTACATATTTGTATATTGCGCAATTTATTATCGTTTTTTATTATTCATAAGCAATTTATCAGCTATATTATGCCAGAACTTTCACCTAAAAAAAGAGGAATTATTGCTGCATTATATGAACAAGGTTCATATAATGCAGCAATATTGGTTGATTTCAAAATGAAGGCATGCAAGCCAGCAAAAAAACCTTTTTTATCATTAAAAAACCTAAAAGATCAAAAACCATTTTGTCAGCAAAATTGGACTGGAAAAAATTGGTCTAAAGTTCTTTTTTCTGATGAAACATGTATTAAACAATTTAATGTTACAAACAACTTTGTAAGAAGACCAAAAAACTGTAGATATATGCCAAAATATACAGTTAGCAGTGTCAAGGCTCCTGTGTCTTGTATGGTTTGGGGTGCTATTTCTGCCAAAGGACGTGGGCCATTATGGATAATGCCCAAGAATACCACAATAAACAGCAAAGTCTATTTGGATGTTATGAAGGAGAAGTTGCCACCTTTCATGCAGATCTTGAAATGCACTTATTTCCAACAGGATGGTGCACCATGCCACACAGCCAAAATTGTAAAGAAGTGGTTTGCTGATGAAGGAATTCAAACCCTTGAAAATTGGCCTGGGTCATCACCAGATCTTAATGTTATTGAAAATTGTTGGCATATTATGAAAGTAAAAGTTGCTGTCAAAAAGCCTAGATCCTATAATGATTTAGTTGAAGCAATCAAATTAGTGTGAATCCATGAAATTACACCAGACTATTGTACAAAACTTGTTAACAGCATGCCAAAACGTATTCAAATGGTAATTGACAATAACTATGCTTCCATTAAATATTGATCTTTTATCATGTATGTGCATGTACCTATCATCTTTAAAATTGTTATAAACACTTATTTTATTGAAAAAAATAAAAAAATTTACTAATTAATTGTTTTTCACACAAATATATTGATTTCATAACATAAAATATGATGTTCCAGGACTTTTGGCCACCACTGTACAACTGTCAATTATATTTAAAAAACAAAACTTTTTTTCAGTAAATTGTTACTTTATTTAAAATCGTTTTGCTAATATAAAAACATTTGTTAAGAAGTTTTGATGTAATCAATTTCACTTTTTTAGAATATTTTTTATTTAGCGCGTTTCTAAAATGTTTTTTGATTTAGCCGCGGTCAAACCGTCATAGCAAATTGTAACTTGCTATGACGGTTTATATATATATATATATATCATATACGGATATATATATATATATATATATATATATATATATATATATATATATATATATACCGTCATAGCAAATTGTAACTTGCTATGACGGTATATATATATATTGATATATATATATATATCCGTATATGACATATATATATATATATATCAATATATATATATACCGTCATAGCTTACAATTTACAATTGTAAGCTATGACGGTATCAAGTTACAATTTGCTATGACGGTATATATATATTGATATATATATATATATATCAATATATATATACCGTCAATATATATATACCAATATATATATTGATATATATATATATAAATTGATATATATATATATCAATATATATATATTAATATATATATATATATATATATATATATATATCTGTATATGATATATATCCGTATATGATATATATATATATATATATATATATATATATATATATATATATATATATATATATATCAATATATATATTGATCTCAACTAGTTAATATATAATAGTAAAATAATCATGGGAAAGTATGTTTAAATTCTAATTCCTAAGTTTGAATATATGTTTTAAAAGCATATATAAAAATACAAGGATGTTTATACAAAAACAGTGTTCGCTTTGGAAGAAAATACTTATGTTGACAAACTGTGAGCATGTGAAGACATTGAAGCAGAGCTTATCAGGTTTAAAAAAAATCAACAAAAACCTTAACAGAAGTTGGATTGCAGCTGCATAAATGGCATGGCAATATAAACAAATGGGAAAGCAACACAGAAGCAAAATCAAAAAAAAAAAAATTGAGTTTTCTTGGAACAAGAAAACAGATCAACTATCCTTTGAATTTGCTGCTCACAACAATAACAAAAGTAAAAAAAGTAATGACAAAAAAGAAGTCTTCTATTAACATAATAGTTTTCGTGTATTGGGATTTAGTGCATCTGTATTAATCAGTGGAAAAATATTATCTAGTCAACTATACTTATTGAATATTGGGTAGGATTAACATGAACTATATTTTAATTCTGCAGAGCTTTGTGTCTGGAAGAAATATTGAAATAGAGTTTCAAAGATTTTTAGATGCAGTTAAGTTGGTATATGAAGGAATAAGCTATCAAAATTTGAAAATGAGCATTAATTAGATTAATGAAGTAACACTTATCAAATCAATCAATAAAAGCTATAGACCACTGTTATCAATGTGTTTTATATATACATTAATGATGTCAATAATTTGCCATTTAACTTATTGTAAATTTAAAGTGTCAATTTTTCTTGTCGTAGGTAAATAAAATTTATTAGTTTTACACTTTTAATAGTTCTTAAAAAAAAAACAGTGATCTTCCAGTTGAGCCACCAAAAAAACTTCAAAACTATGAGTCAATTTTCCTAATTTGCTTCTAATAGGGTTTCAAAGGGTTCAAGTATAAAGGAACAAGGTTGAACAGACGTTTTATTTTATTTTTATTTTATTTTTTCTTAGTTCTAACTTTAAATCTTTAAAATTAAAAAAGTCTTAAAAAATCATAATTTATGATTGAAATTAAAAAAGTCGCTATCTTAAAAAACGTTCATAATTTATGATTGAAATTAAAAAAGTCGCTATCTTAAAAAACGTTCATAATTTATGATTGAAATTAAAAAAGTCGCTATCTTAAAAAACGTTCATAATTTATGATTGAAATTAAAAAAGTCGCTATCTTAAAAAACTTTCATAATTTATGATTGAAATTAAAAAAGTCACTATCTTAAAAAACTTTCATAATTTATGATTGAAATTAAAAAAATCGCTATCTTAAAAAACTTTCATAATTTATGATTGAAATTAAAAAAGTCGCTATCTTAAAAAACGTTTATAATTTATAATTGAAATTAAAGAAGTTGCTATCTATAAAAACGTTCATAATTTATGATTGAAATTAAAAAAGTCGTTATCTTTAAAAATGTTTATAATTTATAATTGAAATTAAAGAAGTTGCTATCTTTAAAAACGTTCATAATTTATGACTGAAATTAAAAAAGTCGCTATCTTTAAAAACGTTCATAATTTATGATTGAAATTAAAAAAGTCGCTATCTTAAAAAACTTTCATAATTTATGATTGAAATTAAAAAAGTCGCTATCTCAAAAACTTTCATAATTTATGATTGAAATTAAAAAAGTCGCTATCTTAAAAAACGTTTATAATTTATAATTGAAATTAAAGAAGTTGCTATCTTTAAAAACGTTCATAATTTATGATTGAAATTAAAAAAGTTGCTATCTTAAAAAACTTTCATAATTTATGATTGAAATTAAAAAAGTCGCTATCTTAAAAAACGTTCATAATTTATGATTGAAATTAAAAAAGTCGCTATCTTAAAAAACGTTCATAATTTATGATTGAAATTAAAAAAGTTGCTATCTTAAAAAAAATTAAAAATTTATGATTGAAATTAAAAATTTATGATTGAAATTAAAAAAGTCGCTATCTTAAAAAACGTTCATAATTTATGATTGAAATTAAAAAAGTCGCTATCTTAAAAAACGTTCATAATTTATGATTGAAATTAAAAAAGTCGCTATCTTAAAAAACGTTCATAATTTATGATTGAAATTAAAAAAGTCGCTATCTTAAAAAACGTTCATAATTTATGATTGAAATTAAAAAAGTCGCTATCTTAAAAAACGTTCATAATTTATGATTGAAATTAAAAAAGTCGCTATCTTAAAAAACGTTCATAATTTATGATTGAAATTAAAAAAGTTGCTATCTTAAAAAAAAATTAAAAATTTATGATTGAAATTAAAAATTTATGATTGAAATTAAAAAAGTCGCTATCTTAAAAAACTTTCATAATTTATGATTGAAATTAAAAAAGTCGCTATCTTAAAAAACGTTCATAATTTATGATTGTATTAAAAAAGTCGCTATCTTAAAAAACGTTCATAATTTATGATTGAAATTAAAAAAGTTGCTATCTTAAAAAAAATTAAAAATTTATGATTGAAATTAAAAATTTATGATTGAAATTAAAAAAGTCGCTATCTTAAAAAACTTTCATAATTTATGATTGAAATTAAAAAAGTCGCTATCTTAAAAAACGTTCATAATTTATAATTGAATTTAAAAAAGTTGCTATCTTTAAAAACGTTCATAATTTATGATTGAAATTAAAAAAGTCGCTATCTTAAAAAACTTTCATATTTTATGATTGAAATTAAAAAACTAATATTTTATTTTGATCATAAAACCTATATTCATAATTTTAAAGCAAGTTTGCATGCTTTTTGTTCTTTCATAGATAAACTTTTTTTGTTTGAACTCATCCTTATTTAAATAATATTTTCTTTTAATAGATAATATGTGGTTGAAATGTTGATATAGATTTGTATGTTATCTATATGTGTTTATAATGTGTGATTGAGTTTTTCATTTAAGGATTCATATGTATATATATATATATATATATATAAATATATATATATGTATATATATATATATATATATATATATAAATATATACATATATATATATATATATATATATATATATATATATATATATATATATATATATATATATATATATATTTATGTGTATATAAATATAAGAGCGATTCTTATAAACTAGCGGCTTTCAACATGTTTTTATGATGTATGTTTTTCCTTGTTATTTTGTTATGGTCATTAATTCGGACCGTGGAGAAAACTTTACTTTTCAGAAATTTTGATTTAGATATGGTCTCAAAATTACTTTTAATTCGGACCGTAGAGGAAATATTACTTTGAATAAATTTTGATTTAGATATGGTCTTAAAGTTTCTTTTAGTTCGGACCGTAGAGAAGACTTCACTTTTTAATAATTTTTTTTACGACTTATATCATTGTTATATTATCCACGGCTATTTTTTTTTTTAAACACTCATTTGGCTTAAAATTATCTGGTTTTATTGCAATATTAGTTAGTCTTGTTGCAGTGTTTGTTGATATATTATTTATCTCCTGATTTTCATATTATTACTGTTTGTTGCATTCATTGCTCAGCTTTATTTTAATTTTCACATGCACATTTTTCATCTTTATTATTATTCAGAGAATATTTTTATATCCTTCATTAAATGTTTACATATATGCCGCTTACATTTTTAAGGTTTTTGTGCAACGTTCTTTTTCGCTATCATATATTTTACAATTATTGTTATGATTATGGGTTTCGCGGGCTGCTCATTTTCCTACACTTTTGATTGGTTGTCATATTTCGAATGAGGTATCTATGACAGCGTTAGAGTTTATTTAAGGCTATTGTTGTTTTGTTGATATAAAAAGTTTTTCTAATGAGGTATACTGCTTTCTGATAATTATACCTATTTGGTTTTATTTCTTAATATAAATTTATGAAAAAAAATTTTTATGTTTCTATTAGAATTTTAATTTATTTTGTTTTCATATTTTCTTTTGGTAGTATACTAAGTTTTTTATTTATTTATTTTTATTTTTGTTTGTTCAGTAAATCTACACTTTTTATATCATATCATCTAAAAAATATTGGTGCTTTACAAATTTGGGGTTGGTTGGGTTTTGGCTATTTATAATGAGTCCTTTTTTACTGCAGTATGGAATAGGCGTAAGTCGCGGGGTAAAACATAAGTGGCGATGAAGTTTGTCTGTCGGGATAAACCAGTTATGAATGCTGATCCTCATCGAAACGCCAGTAATAATAGACGCGACTCTGAGGAGATGTTTATTACTTAATCACTGCGCAAATTATGTTTACACATTAGCATTAATGTTTTTTTTTCCATTATTAAATGCCTCTCATTGTTGTTATCAGAATTTTTATTTTGTGATCCGTTTTTTGTTTTACAAGTTTTTGTCTGGTAATATATATATATGTTCATATTGGTGTTTATAAAACAATTTTTTTTTTTTTTTAAATTTATTTTTATTGTTATTATTGTTGTGGGTATATAGCCTGTCTTATTTATTTTTAAATATTCCTCTAATTAATCTTTATTTTTGTCTTGACAACTGTCAAAATATGCTTTGTCTAATAAATAATTCTCCTTTATTCTAATGTACTTCATTTCTTCCCTCAGGCGTTCACTGCTCGTGTGTGACCATTCGGCAAATTTTATATGCCAAAGTTTTTAAATAATTTAAGATTGAAATTAAAAAACTAATATTTTATTTTGATCACAAAACCTATATTCATAATTTTAAAGCAAATTAGAATAAAGAAATTGTTATTTTTGGGCATTTTAAAACAGAAAGTTTTATTATGGCAGAAGGGTACTGTTGCCCAAATTATTTTCCTATAATAGCCTTTGGATACAAAAAACTGTTTTTTAAACTGGAGAAACAAATGTAATTGTATAAAGAGTGCAGTTAACAAGTTAATTATGAAATTTCAATTTTTTATACTAAATGAATTTTGCAATTTTTTTATAATAGAAAGTTATGAATGATTAACTAACTTTTAAAAAATAAAAAATGACCATCAAATTATTAAATTATTTTTTAATTTGAAGCTATAAATATCATGGCAGATATTGACAAAATATTTAGTTCTATCTTTACATGGAATTGCTGACTAAACATTTGTTCCTAAACTTTTAAAAAAAGCTGTTTTTGCAAACTTTAAGGTAAGATCTTAAAAGATCATAAATTTCAAGTATTATTACATAAAATTTAACTAGAATTTATTGTTTTTAATTAATTAATTTTAAATTAATGTGTCGTCTATATATGGGACATGACTTGAAAAAAGTTAGTTACTAAAATTAGGAGAAAAAGTTAAAAAAAAAAGAAGTTTTATTTGCAAATAGCATATAAAAATTATAGAATGATTTTTCCGAATTCAATTCTTTGCAGAATCAGAAAAAAAATTTAAATCAAAATAAAATATAAACTGTAAATTGTCATTTTCTGTGTTTTGATGATGTTATTCAAATTTTCTGTGTTTTCTGATATTCAAAGCTAAATCTCTATAAGAAAAGATTTATATAAATTTATGTTTTTTTAATTTAATTTATATAAATTTATGTTTTTAATTTAATTTATATAAATTTATATTTTTAATTTGATTTATATAAATTTATGTTTTTAATTTGATTTATATAAATTTATGTTTTTTTAATTTAATTTATATAAATTGATGTTTTTAATTTAGTTTAAATATAGCTACTTAAAATTTTTATTGTAATTTAAAAAAATAGTGTTTTAATGCAGCAATATTTAATTTTTTTTTTGGTAAAAAG
>NC_061163.1:14094982-14167482 GCF_022113875.1 Hydra vulgaris | reverse complement strand
ATAAACTAACAAAAGATGGTTTAATATCAGCATTAATTTAAAATTTCTTTATATGAGTAGGAGGATGATACGAGAAGGAGGACGATACAAGTAGGAGGATGATATAAGAAGGAAGGATGATATGAAAAGGAGGATGATACAAGTAAGATGATGATATGAGAAGGAGGATGATACGAGAAGGAGGATGATACGAGAAGGAGAATGATAGGAGGAAGAGGATGATATGAGGAGGAGGAGGATATGAGGAGGAGGATGATACAAGTAGGAGGATGATACGAGAAGGAGGATGATACGAGAAGGATGATGATACAAGAAGGAGGATGATACTAGTAGGAGGATGATACAAGAAGGAGGATGATGTTGTACGAGTAGGAGGATGATACAGTTTGTAAAATAATTAATTGTAATGACATAGTTTGATTTTTTATTTTTTTCTAAAAAAAGTTTTTATATCAACATCAGTTTTTATATAAACATCAGTTAATTTCAAAATAACATGAAATATTCAAAAAATTTCAACAAAACTTACAAAACTACTTTAATAAATATAATCTTTTTATCATGCAAAACATAAGGAATAAAAATATGATCAAAAGTATATTAAAAAGTGAATGTGTATTATATGAGTGTGTTATCATAAAATAGTATAAATAAATATACATAAATTGTAAATATGTAAAGTTTTCAAAATAGTTGCTTCAGATTTTCACAAATGTGCACCTGCTCATCTGTAGGTTTAATTAGAAACAGATGATCAGCTTGTTGTATTTGTTTTAAAACACCTATAGTATTTAAATGCAAGATTTGTATTAGTTTCTTCCTAATCTAATTAGTTCAAATTAGTCAATTGAAAAAAGCTTACAAAAACTTGAAAAGTTCTTTCCTGTTTTTAGACAAAACTTATAGATACTTTCACTTATTAACTGACCAAAACAATAGTTTTAAATACCTATTTGTTATCTCTTTTTTTTTTTTTTTTTTTTTACCTTTTTATTTTTTTTTTGATTTATGATTATCTTTTTTGTCTTTGTTTTATAGTTTTGTAATTTATTATTATTGTACTTTAAAAAGGTTTAATTTATTTTTTGTGTTTTTCTATCGCAATGGTCCCTGAATTTTTTTTTGTTTAAGAATCTTGAATGTATGACAGAAGATCTTGCTGAAAGTGTTAACTCCAATCAAATTGTTGAGAATGAGAAGCCTATTGGTAACAGGCTTGCTGGTCAAGAATGGACTGGCTGGTCATCATCTTTTGATGAGGATGTAAAAATCATGGAGGATGTACAAAGAGATATTGATGATCATTCTGATGTTTTTAATAAGATTCCCCATAAAGATTTTGATTCTTTACTTTTGGATTACAGTATCAAGAATACTTTGAGTTGTGATAGTTCAAAACAAAATGATGCTGATATAACTTTAGTTGTAGGTTCTATTTCCTTTGAAACTTTGTTTATATACAGTTAAATTTTTTTTAAATATTATATATATATATATATATATATATATATATATATATTTATGTATATATATATATATATATATATATATATATATATATATATATAATATATATATATATATATATATATATTTTATATATTGTATATGTAGGTATGACTAAGAAGCACATTTCAAATTTGCGGAAATGGCATAGCGACAAAAGATGAACTTTTACTTGTATTAACAGAAAATATTAACACTTTTTTTCCAAATAAAAAAAAAAACTCCTCCAACAGCACAGATATAAACTTGATCCTAGCAGTCTGAAAATACAAAAAATTAAAGTTTTTTTATGTATGGTGTGGGCAAGGTCACTTACAAATATTTCAAAAATACTTTGAGTGTTAATTGTGTACCTTGATCTATATAATTTTAGATTTTTAAATTCTAAAATTATTTAGATCAAATTATATAAATCTAAAATTATATAGATCTTGATCTATATAATTTTAGTTTTTTTTTAGTAAAGATGATGATAATGGTTGGTCCTACCCATTTAAAGTCATGATGTATAATTTTGGGTTGTTGAGAAGGGAGAGGAAGGAGTCAAAAAAAAAATTTTGTGAAGTTTTTAAATTTTTTTGTGCAAATAAAAATAATGTCAACAAGCAATTTTTGAAAAAAAAAATTTCTTTGTGAAGTTATTTTATGTTTGAAAAAGAATTATAACACACAACACATAATATAAAACCCATAACACAATTGCTTATTAAGAAAACTGTCTTACAGAGGTTATGCTATGTGTAATTTTCCAAATATTTATACAATTAATATAGCTTCATGTTTATTTTTTTGTGGTTTAATGTATTGAAATAGGAAGTTGTCTCATGGTAAAAAAATTTACCATGCATCCTTTATTAGATGAAGAAAATACTAACATATCAGATGTTTAAAATTTAAATTTGATGTTGTTATCTGAAATGGTTTAAATTGATGAAAACATCACTTTAAACATTTCTAAACACTACTTATTCTTGAATAGCAAACAGCGTCTCCAAGACAAAAAAGTTATTATTGCGTCACCAATTTTATTGCAATTTACTGTATTAAATATTTACCTTGATTCCAGAAATATCTTTACTTATTTTTAAACAAACCTTTGCATTGCTTTTACTATCTGGTTCAAATTTTACTTTTTGTTGTTCGTTAGAAACTTCCACATGATTCAACAATTTTTTTTTGAAATGGCTTTGAATCCTTTTTGATGTTTGGTTTTGCTTGATTGTTAAACAGTTTTTTGATTACTTTAAAAAAGCGCATATTTGTATTTTCTGTTATAACTTTTCACTCGTAACCCTTTGATTTTTGACTTGTGACCATTAGGAAACAAACGAAGGTTGGTGAATAGTTTGAGGAGACAATAAAATGTTTAGATACTTGCTATAATGAAGATAATAAGACAGTATCTTTTTTATAAAATATATAAAGTGTGATATTGTTCCTATTTTTATTCAAAAACCTAATGAGAAAAATCTAGCTTCAATATAATATAATTGCAATAAAGAAAACTGATTCGTGAAATATGTGCTGAAGACTCTTTAAAAAAACAAAAAACAATTGGTATTAAAATGAAAAATTTGTGGTTATGTGCCTAGCTGATAAGTGTTTGTCTGTAAATAATTACATAAATTAGCTCTTGAATTAGCTCAAACAGCAAAGCTTGCAAGTTATATAATAATTAAAGATTCCTTGAACCTGAAAACTGGTTTTTCTTTGATTTGTTAAAAATAACATTACATTAGATAGAGTGGTTGAAAACCAGTTTATTACTAAGACTTATTGTGGCTATGTGCTATGTTTATATATGTGTATAAATATATATATATATATATATATATATATATATATATATATATATATATATAAAATAAATATATATATATATATATATATATATATATATATAAAATAAATATATATATATATATATATATATATATATATATATATATATATATATATATATATATATATACAGGGTGTTAATCAGGAATAAATTTGATACAGCATTTTAACGAAATTGGGAGCTTGTTAAAATGTTTCCTAATCATCCCCCCTCTCCCTCCGCTGAGATTAAAATGTATTTTGAGAATGCGTGGGGTCCTTTTCTTATTTTCTTATATTATTTTTTCCTACTCCAATTCAGCGCTGCATACATTGACTAGACAGCTCCAAAAGTAAAATAAAATACTGTCTGTAACACTGAAGATGAAAATAAAATGCGGTTTCATAATGACATGGCAAATTAAGCTCTGATTTCCAAACATATATTAGGAATTATATATTTTTCTCTTATAAAACAATCAGCGTATATTAATTAATTATTATTAAGAATAATATAGTTGATTTATTTTTAATTTTAATATATTGTTGCCGCTTTTATTTCAAGAGTATTCTTTTGAATTTCTTTTTTACTGTAGTATAGTAATAATCTTGCGGGATCCACGCGGATTTTTTAATTTGTGTGTGGATCCCCCGAGATCCAGTGCGGGATTGGTAGATTTCTTATGCACGTTATAAAAGGCAAAATGACAATTGTAATTTTCTTTCAAGTATTTCAGAAAAAAATTCATTTGTAAATCAAAATAATTCATAACATTTAATAAACAAAAAGGTAAGATAAAAGATATGTACACGTCTTTTAGCTTTACTTATTTTTAAAAATATCAAATATGAGAAATTCATTGTAAGAAACACGCTCTTAAGAACCAGACCCTACTTAAAGTATCGTCACATAATCTACTCCTCAAAGGACTGTATATATAGCCAGCAGCTAAAAAAGCTTGCTCGGCCTCTACGCTTGATGGTCATATGATTATCAAAAAACTATAAGCTAAAACTAGAAACTTGCCCTATACTCCAATACTTTAATAGGCAGACATTTCCTGCTTCAATAGTTTATCTCCTTTACATTTTCTGTTCAGCTCTTCTTGTCTTTCTGTAGATGGTTTTCCAATTCTTTTTTCAGCGATAGAATTGTAGGAGTGAGTATTTGTGAATTGTTAACAGAATCTACAGCTTCTTTTTCTTCGAGTTCATTTTCTTCGTCTTCATTTCATTTTAATTGTATAAACTCTTAGTAATTATCGCAATAATTTAGACCTTCCTATATTTATGAACGGTAATGTACTCGATGAGTCTCCTACCCTTCATCTTCTAGGATTAACTCTTACTTCTGATCTTTCTTGGAAACCTTATATCAAATCGGTTGCAAAATTAGCATCTGCTAAAGTTGCTTCTCTTTATCGAGCTCGTCACTTTCTTACTCTGGATTCTATTCTCTATCTCTATAAATCTCAAATCCGGCCTTGTATGGAATACTGTTGCCATATCTGGGGCGGATCTTCTAATGATGCAAAAACGCATTGTAAACATAGTTGGACCTGCTCTTGCAGCCAACCTTCAACCTCTGTCACATCGTCGTAATGTTGCTTCTCTTTCTCTTTTCTACAAATACTATAATGGGCACTGCTCTAAAGAGCTAGCGTCTCTTGTGCCATCTACTAAAATTCATTCTCGTGTTACTCGTCATCCAATTAAGTCTCGACCTTTTTCTGTTACTGTTCCTAAGTGCTCCAATAACTCTTATTCGTCTAGTTTTTTTCCTCGAACATCAGTTCTTTGGAATTCGCTTCCTTTATCTTGCTTTCCTGATTCATATAATTTGCAATCTTTTAAGGCGTCTGTCAATCGTTATCTTGCTCTACAATCTTCATCTTTTCTCTTCCAGTAACTTCCAACACTAATTAGTGGTTGCTTGCAGCCTTGTTGGAAGCGAAGATAATTAAAAATATATATATATTTTATTTCTCGACAAATAACGGTTCTCTTTGGCATTGAAAAAATATTTTTATTTTTTTAAATTTCTTGGTTATATTTTTTAGGGTTTTGTAAGTAAACCAGTAGTCCATTCAAATTCTTATTACGACGTTGTGTAAACAACCTCTCATGAAGTGCCGCTGCTAAATTAATGCTCAAAAGTGATGATTGCTTTTGTAACTTATCTAACATAAATTGAAAAGTTGTTTCCAAGTTTTATTGGTGTCAGGCAAATGATTAAGTCATTGATCAGAAATTCGTTTCATCCAAGAAGAATGGTCCCACCATTCTTCTTGGGTGAAACGAATTTCTGACCCAACATCAATTAAGGCTTTTTCAATACACACTTTTATTCTATGAAATATTTCTAACATATCGAACATGCTGTTCCACCTAGTTTTACAATCAAAAATCAACTTAAGCTTTTTGTCGTGTTCATGTAGGATATACTTCTGTAAATATGTGTCATTTTTGACAGGAAAGCTTTTAAATATTTTCACAACCTTTCTCACTTTTTTTATGATATCTTTGTAATTGTTAACCAATTCAGTTGATGGTCGATAAAAAATTTTCTGTCAAACCATATTCTTTATTTATAACTTTATCATCCTCAGTGTTCTTATGTTCATCTTCTTCTTCGCAGTTTTCATTTGTAGTAAACAATTCTTTGACTTTTCCATTTTAAAATCTTGATGTAAATAATTTTTGAAGTCTTTTTAAATAGTAGTGCACTATATTTTTTATTATTATGCACTCACATTTTCAATTTCACGTTTTCAACATACTCATCAACAAAAATTTCAACATACTCATTAACAAAACAAAAAAAATTTGAACGAGTTTCTCAGTATACATTTTATTGTGCATTTTATGACTAGTAAACTTTAAAATGGATTTGTTACGCAAATATATTAAATACTTTAATTTGATATCTTTTTTGTCTGTTTTGTTTAAAGAAATCCTTTTTTTTTTATTTAAAATCAATAATTTCAAAACTCAGCAAGTCCTGCCGATCTTACAAATCCCGTGGATCCCACGGTAGTTTTTGCGGGATCTTGCATGCGCTAAAATAATGTAGGATTTTACAATGTGGCATTGCAATCCCTAAATATAGCAATTTATATTCAATGAAAATCTCAGCAGAAGAGAGCTAATGATCTTCTACTTCTAATTATTATTTAAATTCTGCTTGGCGTCCTTAATAGACGAACCCTACACCATTATGTAATAAATTGTGTCATCAAAAGAAATGTTTTAAAAATAGATAAGGTTTTAAAATTAGCAAACACGAGCTCATAAATATTATATTTCACATTTATTGCGAGTTCCATTTTATAATTAATAATAATTTTCTTTATACATAAATTGCATAGTGAATTAAAGTTATAATTACAGTCTCAGCAAAAGCTGTAACAAAAGTTGTTTAATTATAGAAGAATATTGATTGCAAGCGATTGCACGTGTGGCAATGTAGAATACCAATAGTTATTTATTCATTTATAGTTATAAAATGTTATGACTATGTTTATTCAAAATGTTACATTTTAAATTTGAGCAAGCAGTGAATCTTATTTTCTGTTATTTAAATTTCTAGTTTGTTGTAATTTAAAAAAAAACGATCTTGTTAAGTTACGACTTCTATTTTTTATATATATCTTGCGTTGCGTAATTTATGGATGACCCCTAACCGTAATATCCGTAATTGTTCAAAATTTCAAAAGTATCTGACATAAACGGCTTTTCAATATTTTTGCTGACAAAGCGCATGTACTACTTGAAGTTGAGTTTGCAGTAAGACTTAATAAGTTATATAAATTTTCAGCCAAAAATGGCAAAACTTTTAAGAAATAGCATTTGTGGGTGTTAAACCAAACAAATTTGTTATTATTTAAGATTTTTTTAGATTAATGTTTTATTTTTTGCTAACTTTTTAATATCACATTTGATGATGTTGGAATGCATTGCAAAATATTATTTGCAAATTATGAGAAATTTATTTTACTTGTATTAGCAACTTGCCGAGAAAATCCCTAATATCACTTGGAAAATTCTCAAGAAGTTTTGTCGAAGAGACATTTTTAATAATAATTAATTTTCAATAATTTTTAAAATTATTATGTGTATATATATATATATATATATATATATATATATATATATATATATATATATATATATATACAAATAGTATTGTGTACAAAGGTAAACAATCTGACGTCATACTGAAATAGCCTACTGCCGGGGGCTTCAGTACATACATCGACTGACAAATAGCCTGACTCGCAGTGGAGTGCTGCTACATCGACTGAGGGTTTGGGATGGGGCAGCAATCATTTCATTCATCATTCTTTGTATTTTTTCTTCTTTTTCTAAATAAGCCGTATGGATTAAGGTAAACAAAAAAAGTGAGCAAATGCTTATAAAAATTCGCTTTAGTAAGTGTATATATATCCAGGCTTTCACAGGAAGACGTGCGATTTCATGTCTTTATATGACCACGCAAAAAATAAATATTTCAAATGTAACTTGCGTGGTCATATAAAGACGTGAAATCGCACGTCTTCCTGTGAAAGCTTGTATATATCTGTGTCCCCCCCCCCCCCAACCTCTCAAATATACACACAATTACTACTAAAAGTACACAGATTAATCTACAAAAATAACTCTCATGGTATTTTTGAAATTAAAAAAAAAATTATAAAAAACAATAAATGCAAAAACTTAAATTTTTTCTCGGATCAAACTTTTATCTGCACTAATGGCAGAGTTTTTTTTGATTTTTTATTTTTAAAAAATTCATTATTGTTCTAAGTTTACACAAGTAAAAGTTCATCTTTTGCCGCTCTGCTATTTCTGAAAAAATGTAGTGTGCTTTTTAGTAATACACCTAATATATATATGTATATATATATATATATATATATATATATATATATATATATATATATATATATATATATATATATATATATATATATATACATACATACATACATACATATGCATGAATATAAAATTTTTAGGACAAAAATAAATCACCTCGTGTATCAGGTAATCTTTTCTTAGATTTAAAATGTTGTACTTAGTTTGTTGCTAAATATAATAAAATATAAAATATAATGAGTAAACTAATGTAAAAAACTTAGAATGTGTTGAGGATACAGACTACAAGAATGCAAGCTCAGAGGTATAAGATTTATTCAATTAGCAATAATACATTAAGGAGTAATATAAAACAACCAGCTGAAGAACTGTATGGAAAAAAAATGTCCCTAGTAAACAGATACCTTTTGTGTACAGTAAAAATTCTGATTTTAAAAATGTTTGGCTTAAGTTAAAAAGCAGTTACAAAGAATAATTAAATATATTAATATACGTTTTGCATAATTAATTAATAACGTTGAGGTATTTTAAATTAACTGAAAGTAAGGTACTTTCAAATTAAATAAAGAAGTTAATAATAAAAGCTGTTTAAAAAGTCTGTAAGAAATTTTTCTTAAATCTATGTTGCTTCAAAACAAAACAAACAAAACTATAAATTTAAACTGGAGTACCTTAAGTTATAACTAAAAAAAATAGAATGATGATAGAAATTTAATCAAAAACATCAGTTAACTACTGTTTAACTTGGTAGAGTATGGTAAAGGAATGTTTTAGTTGCGAAAAATGTCTTATTGGGTATTATGGACCAGAGAGTTATATAAATTTTATAGATTTTTTATTTATTTAAACAAATTTACTCCTAAAAAGACTCTTTTTATTTGGAGAAAAGAAAAAGAGTAACTAAAAAATTGATATGGGAATATAATTGAGATTCAAGCTGGGCAGCTAACATAGATCCTTAATATTGACAATATCATTTTTGACTGTGTCTAATAAAAATTTTGAAAACAGTATTCCATACAAGGATGAATAAGTGGTTTATAGAGTTAGAGAATGGAATCAAGGTAATTAAAATAAAGCAACCTTAGCAGATGCTAATTTTGCAATTGATTGTACATAGTTGCTTTTATGG
Source organism: Hydra vulgaris (assembly GCF_022113875.1). Lineage (NCBI taxonomy): Eukaryota > Metazoa > Cnidaria > Hydrozoa > Anthoathecata > Hydridae > Hydra > Hydra vulgaris. The sequence goes on along the minus strand of NC_061163.1, from coordinate 14,158,145 downwards.
AGGTCAGTTGTGAATATTCTAAAAGATGTAAAGTAGAGAACTCAATTGTCAATATGTCAACAATATTGTAATAATTAGTAGCAACAACTGAGTTTTATTTTAGTTAAATTTTTCAAGCCACCACAACCGCCATCACAACCCTTGAGCAATTCTAAATTTTTCAAGCCACCACAACCCTTGAGCAATTCTAAATTTTTCAAGCCACCACAACCCTTGAGCAATTCTAAATTTTTCAAGCCACCACAACCCTTGAGCAATTCTAAATTTTTCAAGCCACCACAACCCTTGAGCAATTCTAAATTTTTCAAGTCACCACAACCCTTGAGCAATTCTAAATTTTTCAAGCCACCACAACCCTTGAGCAATTCTAAATTTTTCAAGCCACCACAACCCTTGAGCAATTCTAAATTTTTCAAGCCACCACAACCCTTGAGCAATTCTAATTTTTTCAAGCCACCGCAACCCTTGAGCAATTCTAATTGCAAAACTCGCTAAAAAATATGATTAAAAGATATTAAAATGTTTTTTATATTTTTCCTAAAAGTAATAACTAATAACCTAGTTAAAAGTAATTCAAGTCACCTAAAAATTAATAACAATTTATCGAATGGAATCAGGTTTATTTCCTAATCGTGATTTATTTCTCCCTGTAAAGGATGAAGATATATACAAATTAACTTTCAATGAAAGAAATCTGAAATTAGTACAGAGATTCCTTTACTTTTGTATAATAAAGAAACCAAATTAATTCTCAAAAACACTTTTTGTATATTTTTATGTTTAAAGTATATACACTAATGTTCCATTACTACATGTGGCAATCACCTTTGTGTTTCATTACATGTGGCAATCACTTTTGTGTTCTATTACTGCATGTGGCAATCACCTTTGTGTTTTGTGTTAAAAAGTTATATTGTTGCATACCAGTTGTTTTTAAATGTTTGAATGCAACATGTAAAAAAGAATCAGCAATTTATTAAAGATTTTTTTAATGCCAATTGACCATCCCATTTTTTTAATGCCAATCGACCAATTGAGCCTTCCCAGAAAATCTTGTGGTAATACCAATAATTATTCATGTTTGTCCATTTTTAAAGACAATTTTCCAATTTTTATACAGTAAGCATTCCAAGAATTTGTGGCAAAATAAAACTATAAGAAACTACAGAGAATAAAACAGCAATGCTTGAAGAAACAAATACTATATGAAAGTAAACAAATACTATACGAAATAGAAAATACAAATAATACTAAAAAAATTGTGTCAAAAAAATAATATACCTATATATTTTACTATTTTTGTTTTCTTTTGGGCATTTGTTATTTTTCACTACCAAAGTTGATTTAAGTTGAGGAAAAAAGCATATTAGAATATAACGAAAATTAAAATATTTTTTGATATACAGTTTAATTGTGACTTATTTCACTTAACATATTAAGGAAATACTTTATAGTTTGCGCTAGAAACATGGATAATTTTAAAATTTGTTTTTTAAATGTTTTTGCTAAGCTTTACTGTTTTTATCAATTCACAAGAAAGCAAAAAAAACTGCTATTTGTAAAAATATTTTTTTATTTTTCAATAAGTTTTTAATGTAAAAAAATAAAAATTCATTAATACTAATATTCAAATATAAAATATTTGGTTGATTTCACTAACCCCATTTAAATAGTCTTTACTTTCATTGGGTTCTCGAAATTGTGCATTTAAACCTGATAGTTTATTTCCTGATGAACTATTGTTATTAACAATGCTTCAAACGCTTGTGGGCTAGTGCATTGTTAATTTACTAAACTTTTTTTAATGAAATTTTAAGGAGCCTATTACTGTTTTTAAAACTATTTTTTTAGTTTTTAAATAAATTTGTTTAAACAGAACAGTCGTTATGTTCATTAATCTTAATAATTTGTATTAATATAGGAAATCAAGAAATTTAAAGGAAACAATTTCAGACAGGCATCAAATGTGGTAAATACATTTATAAAAGAAACCATGCTATTCTTTTATTTAATTTCTTCTGTCATACAAAATTTTATAATCAAATATGTTTTACTAATAAATAGCAATTTATTTTCTTATTTTCCTATAATATAAGTATTAGGAAAAAACATCAAATATAGCAAAAACATTTTTAAAAGTGAAAAGACATGAAAACGAATAAACATAAGAAGAAAAAAAATAACAAAATTTATCATAGTTTTAGCATATATAGCAAATTAGTTTCTTAATTATACAGACAGATAAAAATTGTTAATAAATTGCATATCAAAACTTTCAATTGTTGTTAAATTTTTACAAAATGTTTTTTTCCTCAACTTGTATTAATTTCAGTAGCTTAAAATAACAAATACCCCAAAATAACAAATACCCCAAAATAAAGAATACAAAAGTTGCATAAAAAATTTTTTTTTTTTTTTAATTTTCTTTTTTTGATTATTAAAATTTTCTAGTTTATTTAATTAAAGTTTGATATTTTGTTACAATTTTTGTTTCCTTTTTTTAGTGTAGTTAATTTTTTTTTCAGTAAATAAGTTTAGCTTTTTGTTGCCAATTATTGAAACTTTTTAAAGGTTAAAAGATGCTGTGATCAGTGTGTCTGAAAAATTACTTTAAACATGGTTGAAAAACTTCAATTGTTGTTAAATTTTTACAAAATGTTTTTTTCCTCAACTTGTATTAATTTCAGTAGCTTAAAATAACAAATACCCCAAAATAACAAATACCCCAAAATAAAGAATACAAAAGTTGCATAAAAAATTTTTTTTTTTTTTTAATTTTCTTTTTTTGATTATTAAAATTTTCTAGTTTATTTAATTAAAGTTTGATATTTTGTTACAATTTTTGTTTCCTTTTTTTAGTGTAGTTAATTTTTTTTTCAGTAAATAAGTTTAGCTTTTTGTTGCCAATTATTGAAACTTTTTAAAGGTTAAAAGATGCTGTGATCAGTGTGTCTGAAAAATTACTTTAAACATGGTTGAACAAGGCAAGCAATTGCACGCTAAGAGGCGTCGATTTTTTTTTTTTTTCAAATATCAAAAAAAGAGTAGTAAAAAAAAGTAATTTTATGATTAGTTAAGAACAGAGAAATTTTAAAAATTAGATTTTATTAAAGGCTAGCTCAGTAAATTTTGGTATGAATTTTTACACTTTTGGTCATTTAAATGTTTATTATTATTTTTTTAATTAAATTGCACTGATAATTGTTTTTATACCTATTATCATGATGTACAACGTTCTTAATAAACAATAGTACTTAAATACTGAAATTTAAAAATTTATATTTATATTAAGTAAGGGCTGGTGTTACCTAATAGTCATTTTTCAAGGCAATGCTGTGGCTAGTACCCCCTCCCCCCCCAAAAAAAAAAACAGGCGTCAAATTCTAAAAACCCCTCTACAATTAGGTATTACTAAAATACTTCCTAATTTGAAAAAGAGCCCCTATAATTCCCCCTTTTACCATATACCGTAGGGCTTACCCAATTCTAACTATTAAGAATATTAAAGATACAAGTTTTTAATTAAGATATCGCTTTATAGTTTTTAGCTACTCCAGTTGCATTTTAAAAAGGGTTGCCATATCTTTTTTGCTTCCTTTTCTTGACATTAAATGTCTTCTTGCAAGCTGAGCATTATATAAGATTCTCTTCTTTCATGTGTGTAAACATGGCCTGCAGCTTCAGTTACCATTTTTACACATCTTTCAACTGACTATGTATGAGAAGTCCAAGAAGGAACTTTCATAGGATAGTTTACAAACTCTTTGATGGTGGCAGATGTAAGAGTGCTGGTAAGTGGTGGCTCAGTTACATTCAAGTCCCATGTTATGAGGTCTCCTAGCTGATCAGCATTAGGATTTATTTCTGGTGTTTTTCTTACTCTGATACTACTATCTCCAACTTGAGTTGCATTATCTCCTTCTTCTTTTCTTTCTTCTGTATTTTTGCTGCAAAGCATGGCTTATAAAATGGCTTCAGAAAGTGCATACCACGCTGATTGCCTAATTGTTGGCATAACAATATCTAAAACATTTTTAATCTGTGTTCTAAGTAGCTCTAGTTGATACAAAACATGTCTAGGTCCCTCTATCCAATTTGATTTCACTTTAATGTTAAACCATTTAGGTATGTATAATCTAACAATAAATTTACAAAAAAAGGCATGTAACAATTTTTTGCCAACCTCAAACACTTTCAGGTCGGCATTGCTGACCCTAATTCCGAGGGTTGTATGATCTATAATGAGATGGAAATTACTCTCGCTTATAAGTTTTGCATCTATTAAAGTAGCTGTGGCTATTTCCGCAGCTTCTCTTAAACTTGTTTGATGTCTCATGCTAGCCAAAGTAATACTTTTGATTTTTATAGTATTATACATGGAAAATGTTTGATTCAGGGAAGATTTGCAGTTAGTTGGACTATCTACTTGGATCATATTCTTCTCACAATCATCTTAAAATGTTATAGAAGAGCTACATAAACTGTTTCAACAGTATCAGAACGTACATAATCCTAAAAAATATAAGTTCTTTTTATTTTTAATCAGAATCTAAACATTAATAACAACTTATTTAACACAAATACTTATATATATAATTATATTTTTTTAATTTGACCTAATAATTGTACCTCATTTTAATATAGAATATAAAGAAACAAAACTTTTACAATGAAATAGATATTTTGATAGAAATTAATAGTTTTACACTTACTAGCCCTACATGTGACTGAAAAAGTGATACAGATTCATTTTCGTTCAGACAATCTAATTTTTCAAATTTATTTGTTTTATCTGGCTTAAAATAAAAGTAATATATATATATATATATATATATATATATATATATATATATATATATATATATATATATATATATATATATATATATATATATATATATATATATATATATATATATATATATATATATATATATATATATATATATATATATATATATATATATATATATATATATATATATATATTATAATAAATGTTTGTACATATTATATGTAGTACAAGCTTTCTAATTAACCAGCTACCTTTTTTTCTTTGTCATAGCTTCTTTTTGTTGTTGTTTTTTTTTTAATTTTTTTTTTCAATTCTTTCCTATCTGCACCACCAATATGAAAAGTTCCAAAGCTTCCTATGTTGTCCACAAGTTTGTCTAATTTTAAAGAAAATCTTGCTTTTTTAGCTTTTTTACCACCTCCAATACTAAAATCAACAGCCAATTTCCGTAAACATTAAGTTTTTTAAAAATTGTTTTTTCATGGATTACGACTGGATATACAAAAGTGCATTTGCCTTTAACCATTGACCAAGTAAAGCTGGTACCAGACAAAGTATACCATATCGTAAAATATCTCTGGGTGTTGGAAGCTCAGATACATAAAGTTCTTTTCTATTGCCTACAAGTTTGCTCATTTTGATAAATAATGCATTCCTTGTTCTATTTAACATCTTTAATTAACTAAATAAATTTACCGGAGCTTTCCTTTTTTGTCCAAATATGAAGTATAAATGCAAAGAAATGTATAGTTACGCATTTTTAGTACTTATTTTAGTAATAACCAAAATAAGTAATAATAAAATGAAAAATTACTAAGCTAGCACTAAAATAATTTCATTTTTAAAAACATCGCTCCTATTAAAAAATTATATAATTATATTTTTTCACTAATCTTTTTCCTAAATTTAAAAAAGTGCATTTTACCATAAAAATTAACACACCCTATTGCACGCGCTTTCTGGCAAGGTTTGGTTACTAAGTCATTCGATTTACTAGCTTAGCTTCTGACATTCATAAAATGTTCATCTGGGAGCCTCAAAGTTGCTTCACTACAAAAATAACTACCTGTCTCTATGACATCCTTTTTTTCTTTATAATTGATGTAAAAATTAAAGAGACAAAAATATGAGTAGTCTCCTCAGCCTTTTTTAGCCTTATGGAGATAAAAAAAAATTCTTCAAAAATATGCCAACCTGATTCTCAGCCTTATTGAGATAAATAAAGTAAAAAAAATTTTCTAAAGTTAACCTGATTCTCAAAAGTAGCAAAGTTCCATACATAGTTTCAAAAATATCTATATAAAAATATTTTATACTAATACTTATAAAAAAAAATTTAATTTAAATAAAAAATGAAAAATATATATTTTTTTTATAGCAATACTTTTTATGCAATCAAATCATAAAGGATCCTTATTTTTAGTTGTTAAAGAACACTAAATTAAATCTGTTTTTGGGGAACATTTTTTTTCTTTCAAGTTTTATCCACCAAAATATAAAATTATATTCTGCTAAAGAATTATTATGAAAGTAATTGATTGCTTCATTCACTCTAATGTTTATAAAAAATATACAGGTTGTATCTCATAATCTCAATGCACAAGCTAATCAATCTTTTAAAGTAAGTTTTGATTTTTTTTTTTTTTTTTTTTAAATTACCTAATTTTAGAATATGAAATTGATATTATTTTAAATGGGTACCAAGTTGATAACATTTGTTTTATATTTATTTTATTTTATTTTTTCACTGCAAAATTTTAGTTTTAAGTTAATAATATTTTACATAATGGCTTTTGATGTCATAAAATGTTTTATAAAGACATGGTTTATGATGTTATTGACTATAAAAAAATATGTTTTATGCAACCATAGATCATTCTACAAAGGCATTAATTATTATTATTATTAGGATTATGAATTTTTTATATTCATTAAGGGTATCAGGTAAATAAAGTTCATTGAGGGTATAAGGTGATTAAAATTGATTGAGGGTATAAGGTGATTAAAATTCATTTGGGGGCATGAGGTAATTAAAATTCATTGAGGGTATGAAATATTAAAATTCATTGAGGGTATGAAATAATTAAAATTCATTAAGGATATAAGGCGATTGTAATTCATTGAGTGTATGAAGTAATTAAAATTCTTTGAGGGTGTGATATAACTAATATTCATTGAGGGTATGATGTAATTAAAATTTATTTGAGGGTATGATGTAATTAAAATTTATTTGAGGATATGATGTAATTAAAGTCCATTTGAGGGTATGATGTATTTAAAGATAAGTATAGATTTGATGATTGTGGTTTCTATTAGTGAAATGTTTGGTGGTTTTCATTAGAGTGCTAAAGATTTTCTAAGTCAACTCTCGATAATAGCAATAGAGAAAGGACTTGATAAGCAAAGATTTTCTTGCATGAAATGTGGCAAGTCCATAGGATTGAGTAAGTTTTTTGCTTTTTTAAATAAACAAAAGATTTTTTGACTCAGTATTTATTTTTTTGATTTTTTAATTTTTGCAATTAGTTTTCTGTTTTTAAGTAATAATAATTCAGCAATAGTTTTAGAGGTAGTTTAAAATTTTTTTCTTTTCTTCACATAAATATGTAGTTAGTTAATGTACCTATGTAATATATTTTCTACTATATTTCTATATGAATAAAAAAGTTAGTTTTTTTTTTTAATTGCATGTAAATATATTATCATTTATATAAATTTACATATATTATCAAGTTTGATGAGAGATTGACCAGGATGTGCAGTTGATTAAAGGTGAGTTTCCACTCATCCGTTTTGCCACGGGAAAGGGTACGGAAAAATAATCACGTAAGCATGCGCAGTTTTATTACAATAAAAAACTTTTATTACACATGCTCACGTGATTATTTTTTCCTTTCTTATCCCGTTCCCGCTGAAAAACGGATGAGTGGAAACTCGCCTTAAGATGACAAGTTTAAATAAAAGAAAAGTTGCTAATTGTTACAAGTTTAAATTGAAGTTGTGAAAAATCACAGGCCAGGTTGATCAATCAAAAACTGGCCTGTGAAAAATCACAGGTTGATCATAATTAGAAATCTTTTCAGGGGATTTGAAATTTGAAATAAAGGTTAAAAAAACTAAGAAAAATAATTAATATTAAAAAATAAGTATAAAAGGTTTTAGATATTGCTATAAATAAAATTAATAAAAAAAAAAATATAAATTAAAGAAAAAAAGATTAGCGAACCAAAAAGTTGTAACAATAGGTGTGAAGGCTCCATAAAAAAAAGATTAGCAACAGTTGTTAAAAAGCAAATGCTGACAATAAGAGGCTCACAAAAGTACAGTGGTGCATTAAAATTGACATATAAAATTTGTAAATGAGTAAATAAATAGATACAGCTATGCAGTAGAAAGCATATCACTTCTAAAAAATAATATCTAAAAAAAATTTTATAAAAAATCCCTTAACACTAATTATTTTTCTTGCCAGCGGAAGCTTTCTTGCCAGCGGAGGTTTTTGATTTTTTAAAACAAGAAAAACTGCAAGTATACATATGTTGTTTGAGAAAAACAAAATCAATTAGAGAAATCAATGGACCTATCTATACGAAAAATATCATATCTAATTTGGTTTAAAAACATCTGGTTTTTGTGATTGCAATAAATAAACTAGAGAGTTTGTTGATGTTAAAAAACCAGCAGCTTTCAGTTTTAAAATATTCTATGTTCTAGCGGGGAATTTTATTGAAATTCAAAAATTTTCCTTAAAATCAAGTACTGTGAAGCAAAAATATGGCAAGTTTATATATTTTTAGTATTCTAGAAAAATTTCATCTAAATTCACCTAAATACTAAATACTGTCAACTTTTAGACCTCCAATTTTTACAAGATGACAATGTAGATTATACATGTATTCAATGACTTTTGTAATATTTTTTTGTTTTATTGTTATTTGATTAAACTGTTATTTTGTGTTTTAGTAAAAATTGTAAATGTTAACTTACAAGAGAAAGACTGAAAAATGATTTTCTCCAACATCAATGGTAATAGCGGTGGCCAACCATGTTATTGATGGAAAAGAAATATAGATTTGCAAAAAAGTATGGAATCCACTACTCAACTCTTTTTTGTTACACAAATAAATTAAAAAAAGCTGTTTATATGGGAATACTACTACCTGTTTCTGGTTATAAAAAGTCACGTCAAGTTTTTAATTTTGAACAAAAAAAAGCTTTTGCTTCATATATATCAATAGCTTCTGATATTTATTTTAGGTTATCACCTTATGAAGCACAGAAGCTTGCATTTAAGTGTGCTATAAAATATGACATTATTTTCCGAAATTGGGGTTAAAACTTTTAATGGCTGGTCCTAACTGGATGAGAGGGTTTTTTAATTGACATTCAGGATTGTCTATGTTACTATGTTACAACTAGTTTTAATCATGCTAATGTAGGTGTATTTTTTCAAAAATTATCAGATGTTTTTGATAGACCTCATTTTTCTGCATCTAATATTTACAATGTTGATTAGACTGGTATCACCACTGTGCAATAACCAAACAATTGCTTGTAAAAGTATTAAGCTAGTTGGAGCATTAACTTTTCAAAAACGAGGGACACTAGTGACAATGGTGTTAGCTGTAAATGCATTTGGCAATATTGTGCCTCCAATGTATCTTTTTCTAATTTTTTGACCACTTTATTCATGATGGACCAAATGATTGCACTGGTGCTTCAAATGGATCAGGCTGGATGAATGAGGAGTGCTTTGTTACTTACTTGAACCACTTTATTCAGTATGTCAACAAAAGAAACAAAAGAACAACAAAAGAAAGCCCTGTGCTATTACTTTTAAGCAACCATCAGTCTCATTTATCTATTCAATTAATAACATTGTGTAAAGATAAAGGTATAGTTTTGCTTTCCTTTCCTTCTCATTGCTCACATAAGTTGCACCCTCTAGATAGATCTGTATTTGGACCAATCAAAAAATGCATAGCTAGCGCTCAAGACGAAAATTTTAATTTTTAACTTTTTAAATTTTAATTTTTAACGCACAAGGTGAAAATTTGGCCAGAAAAAACAATGAGTATATATGATTTGCCAGGAATTGCAAAAGTAGCCTTACAGTATTTTCATACACAACAAAACATAACTTCTCAATTTAGACTGGCAGGAGTATTCCCATATGGTAAGGATATATTTTCAGATCCAGATTTTGCTTCATTATTTGTTAATAATTGTCCAGCAACTCAATCTAAAACAGGTATTATATTAGTATATCAATTTCAATCTCAGATGCAATTCCATCTCTGGTATCATTAAAATTTTCCCCAGAGAATGTAAGACCTCTACCAAAAGCACATCCTAGGAAAGAAATACTCACAACCACAATCAAAGAGAAAGCTTAAATTCTTACAGATACTCCAGTTCTAGAAAGAGAAAATTTCTACATCAATAAAAAAAAAGTTGATTTGAAATGTAATTTTTTTACATTAAAAAAATTGTTTTTTATATAAAATGTGTTGTGTTTTTATATCCTGAAAACAGAAAAAAACAGAGCTTAAATATCCTAAAAACTTTTCTTGCCTATTTTTAAAATTAATTGTTGTTTATTTTACTAAAATAATTTTTTTTTTCAAAAACAATAATTAGTTAACTGAAATGAAAGTCATTTGAAGTCTAGCATAATAAAAGTATTGCAGCTCAATGGAAATTCTTTCTTTTATTATAATTATAAAATTTGTTTTGCCAAATATAAATTACAGATTAAGTGTTAATTTTTCTGTGAACTCTGTAAGGCTTTCAAATTATTGTGTTGCAACTTACCCCGTTGCAATTTGTCTAGTGCGGGGCAAGTTTGAGCATTTTTTTTTTTTCATTTTTGTTTCACTATTGCAGAATAACGCAATAAAAAGTTTTATATTTATCAATGTTGGATTAATATGTCACTATGATCTATTTTATAACCCTTAAAAAAAAAGTTCAAAAAATATTAAAGTTTAAAGAGATAAATGGAATTTCTTAAATGTTGTTGCAACTAGTCCCAGTCTCTTCTATTATTAAAATGCACATAGTTAATACAATTATTTTGCAAAAAATAGTAAAAAACAGTTTAAAAAAGAAACTTAACATAAAGAATATATACTTATATAGTATATATTCCTTAATAATCAATAACAAATACATATATATGTTATTAATTTTTTTTAATAAATATTTATTTTTATTGGTTTATAGCCTTATATTTATGATTGAAATTATTATTTTTTTATTATTTATAATTATTATTATTTATTTTTCTGTCAAAGGGGATTTCCATACTTTATAAGTATGGAATGCTTTTTGACAGAATCCCCTTTCAAGTATACAATTTATATTCATCAAAAAAGTTGTTCTTTATTGGAACACATGCTATCAATCATTACATAATAGTTAAAAAACAAACAACATATTAACTTAAATTATCATTTTACAAATACTGACATGGATCAATTTTAAAAAAGTTTAAAATACCGCTTATTCGTTTTTTGACATTAAATATTGCAGCAGAAAAAATTTTTTTAACTTCAATGTTTATAATATTTAGTATTCAAGTTCACAATATTTAGAGACAAAACAAAGAAACTATATAAAACATTTATTAAATAACTATAAATATCAGCTGAAATTGAATTTTAAAGAAACCAAGTAAATTTGTCATTAAATTCTTATGCAATATTAAAGCTGAGTACAATAAGTAACGAGTTCACCCTGCTATAAAAAATAACTAGGGGTGTACCAAAATGGAAACTTTAAATTTTGGCCAGAACTGGATTTGCCAGAATTGTCAATAAATTTCTGGCCGCAATTCCAGCCGGAACAATAATTTTATTTATGTTATTTTTTACCTTTAAGATTAAAGTGAAAGCCTGAACTTTAATTTTGTATATAATTTATATTTATAACCTTTTTCATTAATTTGATTCTTGTTTTATTAAAATATAAATGTTGTTTTTAGTTGTTTTTTCAAATTTTATGTAATGAAAGTTTTAACCTGCAAAATGTTTCTATTTAAAATTAATTCTTTATTTTCTAGATATTCATTTAGGTTAAAATTAAAGTATTTACTGTTATAGGCATCCTATATTTTTGAACTATTTAAAATATAAGTAACATTTAAAATATGACTATTTTCAGAGGCGGGTATTATTTTTCAGAGGCGGGTATTATTTTTCAGAGGCGGGTACTATTTTTCAAAAGCGGGTAATATTTTTCAGAGGCGGGTATTATTTTTCAAAGGCGGGTTATATTTTTCAGAGGCAGGTATTATTTTTCAGAGGCGGGTATTATTTTTCAGAGGCGGGTATTATTTTTCAGAGGCAGGTATTATTTTTCATGAAAAAAGAGTCTAGGACTAGTTTGTTGCCCAAAACTCTTATTTTTGCACCACAATGTTTCTAAACTTCCAGAAATCCTTACATAATTGATTATTGCTAATAAAATTACACTGTGTTCATTTACAAACTTGTATTTTTACCTAGGTTTACCCAGGGCTTCGGAGCTAAGGTAAAATTTTGACTCCAGCTCCATTAAAATTTTGAACTCCAGCTCCAGCTTTGGCTCTGGATCATCTCCGGAGCGGCTACAGAAGAAACAAATCAATATAATAAAATATTTTTTAAAGTATCAGGTTTTGGTAGTTATATCAAGATTGCTTGATATAATCTCAAGTGCAGGAAACAGCCTCTCTATACTTGCTTGTGAGAAATCCATAGAAGTGAATATACATGCTCTGTATATGCATACTTTGTATCCTTTTTTTGGGTCCTCATTTCCTTCAAAAGCTGATTTAGCTTTTAAATGTTTCTTTTCTTCCGGTCGTGACAGTCGTCCTCGTGACAGTTGTCCATGAAATATGTATTATAAGTGCTTTTATTTAAAAAGTTAGTTTTGGTCACACTTTTTAATTTTTCTTTTTTATCTTTTTCAAACTTGTTTTACCTTTTTTTTTTTTTTTTACTCAAAACTGATTGAAGTGTTGTAGATGATTCAGCTGTTTTTCTTATTTTTTGAGTTTTTCTTAATGTTATGTATTGTCAAAAACAACTTTATATACATCAGGTCAGGTATAATTTATAAAATTTCTTAGTGCCTCAAGTTATTCATAAAATACTTAACACTCAATTTATACCTATCAAAGTATCAAATGCTTCATTTAGAAATCATAAAACTTTAAATGAAATTATTAATTACAGTTTAACTCATACTTTGATTTTATAAATTATCAAAATGTGTGACTATATTATCCTCTTGTGACTATGTTTTCTTTTCTTGACTATCGGGAGATGTGTATATTTATAAAAATAGTAATAATTGAAAGTACCAAAGTTTGCTATATATTAAAATATTTTAGAGTGTATTGAATTTTTATTTTTACATGAATGTATTTTTTTCTTCTTAAATCTTAACAATTTCAATTGTTCAATTTATTTCCTGAAAGTAAGTGTTATGTTTCCAGAGAGATGTTTCCTTAATTTTTTGTTAAAGCCTTCTTCTTCATGGTGTTTTTAATGACATGTAGAGAGTTTTTTTTTGTTTTTAGTTTATGGCTCATTTAATGTGTGCAGTTTTGATGGGGGGTATGTTTTTTTTGTTTTTCAAAATCTGATTATTTCTGATTATTTTTTTATGTTTATAAATAGTTGTTTGATTTTATTTTTATTTTAATTTAACTTATAAAGAATTAATTACTAAAATGGTAGTGATGTAAAGTTCAAAACCCCAACATCTCTGGAAGTACTGCACTCAACTTGTTTTATAAAAGTTCATGTTTTGTGAAAGTTCATGCTTTATGAAAGTTCATGTTTTATAAAAGTTCATGCTTTGTGAAAGTTCATGCTTTATGAAAGTTCATGTTTTATAAAAGTTCATGTTTTGTGAAAGTTCATGCTTTATGAAAGTTCTTGTTTTATAAAAGTTCATGCTTTGTGAAAGTTCATGCTTTATGAAAGCTCATGTTTTATAAAAGTTCATGCTTTATGAAAGTTCATGTTTTATAAAAGTTCATGCTTTATGAAAGTTCATGTTTTATAAAAGTTCATGCTTTATGAAAGTTCATGTTTTATAAAAGTTCATGTTTTATAAAAGTTCATGCTTTGGAGGGTTAAAAAAAAAGAGTTATAAAAATAGAAGAAAAAAATTAATTCAAAAAATGAGACTGATTATAGTTTCTAGGCATTTCTATTTTCAATAACCGCAAATCTTATCTGCATTTCATCCTCATAAAATCTATTTAGATATTACTGCTTTGATTGCCATGGAAATGATGAGCACATACTGTCAGCTAGAATTATACATAACTGGGATTTTCGAAAATATCCAGGTTCCTATTGTTTTTATTTGTATGTTATTGCATATGTATTTATTGCTCTTTTTTATATATATATATATAATATATATATATATATATATATATATATATATATATATATATATATATATTCATTTTATGTTTTTACAATTGTCGATTACTTTTTAAAAATGTTTAGTTTAAATTTTTAATTTGTTTTTTGTTATTTTTAATTTTAGTTTCAAAATACAACAAAATGTTTCTAAAAAAGATTGACGAAGAACCATTGTTTCACATTGATGAACTCAACCCGGCATTGTATGATGTTGTACCTTTACTGCAAGAAGTTAAGGTTGTCGCTTTGGTTACATATAATTTGTAGAAAATTATTTTCATTTTATTTTTTTATAACTTGTAACTTACTAATTAAGTTTTCGCGTACATAACTTTCATTTATAAAAATTTAGTTTTTGCGTACTCAACTTTCATTCATAAAAAGTTATATACAAACGTGCAGTGACGTTGTACAAGATTTTAAAAGGAGGTAATTTTAATTTAACTGTTGTTTATCTGATAATAATAATACGCTAATTTAATAGTAGTTAATAGTCGACTTAAGTCATTTTCTAGACTTTTCTATTTTAAACTTGTTTCTAGGCTTTTCTATATGCGTTTTTTTTTTTTTTTAATTTTATTTACTAACAACCCGTTTTACGGGTTGCTTACTGCTAGTATTTATAATTAGTGCATTATTATAATTAAGTATTATATTTAATTAATTTTGTTATAATTAATTATAATCATAATTGTTACAATTATAGTTTCTATATAGTTATAATTTTTCATACTATATTTTTTGAAATACTTAAAAAAAAAAAATTTTACAAAGAAAGAGGCATCACATAATTACATGTGTTTCATAAAACTATTATTGTTAATTTAGAGGGAAGTTTTTTTAAAGTAGCATAGATGTTTAGGAATTGTTGTGAAAAGTGTGATAAAAACAGCAGTCTTTTTAACTGAAGCAAAAATTCTCTGCTCTAAGAAAGCGAGCTTTTAAATTCTTAAGAAAGCGAGCTTTTAAAAAATATTTTATATTTTTATTGTTTATATTTAGATTGTGGCCAAGAGATTACTTATGCGATGATGTACACCAGTATTCAATCATAGTTAGTTTCTAAATCTTAAATCCTTACCTATATACCTACCTACCTATATACTTATTTACCTATATACCTACCTATATACTTATTTACCTATATATCTGTTTGCGAGCAAATTGTCAATAAGTAAAACATTTTATCAAGCATTTTGTTTTTACCTATTTCACTCATATGGTAGCTTTATTAAAATTTTCAAATATTTCACAATATTTTAATTATAATTTAAAATTAAAAATTTTTTAATACTACTGCATATAATGCGTCATTTTTAGGACCTTGTTGAAGTTCAAAGTGGTCAATTAGCTCACAATTTGAAGAAAATAGTTGCAGATTTTTCACGTCACATTTATAAATGCAAGGTAAGATATTATGACTACAACTGTTATTGTTTTGTTACTACATTGCTATTTTATTATTTAAATATTTATTTATAAGTGAAACAAATTATTTTTAGTTGTGTAAAGAAAAAGGGTTTATCTGTGAATACTGTCATGATCAAGAAATTATTTATCCTTTTCAACTTGACATTGTTTCTCAGGTAAGCAAACATTTTTATTTAACTCATTTAAATATTTTATTTTATAAAAAATGAAGGCAGGTATGAATGGTAAAATGGTAAGAAAGATGGTAAATAATAATAATAGATTGTTGAAGGAGGTCATTTTAATAAAACGGTCATATAATGAACAACCCTAGAACAATTTTTGTTTTACAACATTTTCCAAAGTTAATTGCTGTTGACTCATAAAGCAATTCATGCTCTAAATGAAGGTAAGCAGAGATTTTGAACTTAGAAGCTGTTTATATTGCACTTAGATGCTGTTTATATTGCACTTAGAAGCTGTTTATATTGCACTTAGAAGCTGTTTATATTGCACTTAGAAGCTGTTTATATGTTTACATGAACCGCGCTAGCCAATTTACTTATAAAAATTAAACTTGTTTAAATAACAAACGAACCAGCCTGGATAACTGAGTACTCATTATGAGTGGGAACCCAAGACAGTTTTCATTTTATTCATGTGTTTTATTTTTTAAATAAACTTTAAAAATGTCTGACAAAAGTGAAATACTTGAATTTAATTGCAAAGAAAGTAATAAAACAAATTTGTGGAAGTTTAAGCAATCATTCTGAGGTGTGATGCAAGAATTAAATTAAAAGAATTTAAAAAAGTGAAATACTTGAATTTAATTGCAAAGAAAGTAATAAAACAAATTTGTGGAAGTTTAAGCAATCATTCTGAGGTGTGAGGCAAGAATTAAATTCTCAAGAAAATAAAAAAGCAAATGATGGATTTGGAAGTTTAAGCAAATATTCTGACGAGTATGAAAATAAAACAAAAGTTCCTGGAAGTTTAAGCAAGCATTATAAATGTAGTACCAAAATGGTATAAGATTCAATAGAGTCAGCCATATAAGAATTTATATTCAGCCATATAAAATCCTCTTGTTCTACATCTAACTGCTGTGATTGAAAGATTTTATTTTGCATTAGATGGAGGCGGAGGTTAGGACTATTGCTCTTAGAAGCTTTTGACAAAGTTTGGCATGCTGGTCTCCTACATAAACTTGCTTGATATGGTATATCTGGAAAAGTTTTTAAGTTTATTAAGTTGTTTTTTTCTAACTGCTTTTATTAAAGTCATCCTCAAAGGCCAACACTCTTCTTCATTTCCAGTAACTTCTGGGTACCTCTTTTTGATTGCTTAGAACAGGCAGCCGATCTTGAATCTGATCTCACTTCTCCATCATTGTAAAGTTGCATCTCTTTCTTTTTTCTACAAATACTATCATGGTTGTTGCTCAAAGGAGCTCTCATCTCTAGTTCCATCAGCTAAAACTCATTCTTGCTTGATTCGTTGTTCAGCAAAGTTTCATTTGTTTATTGTATCTGTACCTGCATGCTCTAAAAAAAATTATTTGTCTAGTTTTTTTTTTTTCTTTGACCTTTTGTTACTCTCTCCCATCTTCATGTTTTCCTGACCCATACTACCTATAACTTTCTTTGCTCTATAACTCTATTCCTTATTTCTAGTTCTAATTTAATAATGGTTGCTTGTTACTTTGTTGGGAGTGATTCAGAATTTTAAAAAGTTTAAATCCTCTATGATGTTTATAAATTAAGACTTTGGCACTGATAAACTAGCTCAGTATTCTTTTATCAGAAAGGATATGACAAATAAATATGAAGGTGAGAACTTGTTTGGTTTAGGATCAGACATTCCAAATTTACTGTTAAATTTTAAACAACTATCTAGTCAAGAAAAAGCTCTCCTTAAGACAGAATTTTGTCGGAAAAAAAATTTCTAGAGGAAAAAATTAAATCCAGTAAAAAACAAAAGATTAGACAAGCAATTTCTAAAGCTTCTGGGTCAAGAAGTGGCAGTGGAGAAATTGTTTTTGAACACTATGATAATCTTGTGTCAATATGGGATGGTTCAGCAAATAGTAATTCGTTACCATTTGGTATTTTAAGTAGTAAAAATTAACTTTAAATAATATTGAAAATGTAATCAGTAATCATGAGGATATTTTGGACTGTAGCGATAATGAAAATGAATTGTAACAAAAAAATAAAAAAACATTTGTAGTTCCAAAACTTATTGACAATAAAAGAAAAATCTTTAAAAAAATCTTTCTGCAGCACTTTTTTTAAATGGAATGAAATGTGATGGAGAACTTTGCAAAGACCTAACTAAAGCGATAAAAGAATCTAATGAATCTTTTTCTTATTACATAAAAGGCATTAGTAAATTAATTGGTGACCTAAGCAAGGGTTTGTGTTTCTCTGTGGAACTATTTTCCAGAACACTGATCTCCCAGCAGCATACATCTGCTATTCAAACTCTTACACTTCAGCGTTTTTTTTACCAAAACAACAGTGTTTTTCAATCTATTTGGATTCAGATAAACCACAATAACTACGAAAAGTTGATTGATAATAGAAACAAGCTTAACTATTTATAAACTTTATAAGACATGCAATCATTTATGTTGTTAAAAAGTTTTAAATCACATAAACATTTTTAGTGACTAAAAATCATTAATAAACATTTTTATAAATAGAATTGTGAAAAACTTAAAATTGTGAAAAATTTAGTAACTCTTGCTATCACGACTACTTGAGATCTTGAACTTTTGTGTATCTTGAACTTTATTTCCAGTCCTTTGTTCACTTATTTTAGCCAAAATCCTCTTGAAATCTCAATATCTCAAACTTTTTGAGCGAGATACCGAGAGTCAACTGTATTGCGATAATTAATTTTATTCTTTTTAAACATTTTCAACAATATCTTGTCAAACAAAAAATCATAATAAAATTGGAACAAAAATATAAAAAACTTTTCATTTTATTAAAAGGTTATTTTTTTTATATTTGATTTTATTCAGCATTTGGTCTTTACCATAATTTTCATTAATATACTCAGTTAAAGCTTTGCAAATAACTTCACCTTCATCATCAATACAAGATAAAATTGGATCTGGTAAATTTCTAAAATTTAATTTTCGTTTATTAACTCAACTTATTTTTTTACAAACTCTGTCTTTCAAATAGTATAGCATTATAGCGACTTTTTTTATCTGGTGTGATTGCTCTTATATTTCTTATATTTATTATATATCTTATATTATATTTGCTGAGCAAGAATCTGGAGATAGGTTCAAGAAGAGAGACAAGTTCAAAAAAGGAAGTCTTATCTGATCTAAAGTTTTTTTTCCAAGATTCTTCCAATGTTATATTTAATATCAGATCTTGCCACCACAAATCTGCGCGTCCAAAATAGAACCAGTCGCTTTTTTTTTTTCCTGCTTTCTTTGGCTAATCCCATATATTTGACGCCTAGAACTCAATAAATCAAGCATCATTAACTAATTAAAATCTATTTTCCTTTTAATTGCCATTATAAATTGTAAAAAAATGTTAATAGTTTTTATATTGATTATTTTTAAAGTTGTAAAGAATTTGTTTATGTAATGCTAAGAAATCCATTTTTCAGCTTTTAATTTTATTAACTGGGCACGTGATGTAAACAAATATTCCATCCCGGTTTAGCGGGTTTGAAAAAATCTATATAAACTTAATAATAACATTCATCTCACAGTTAGTCAGCCCGGCTGACAGATCCAGCCCGTCCATATATCCTTTTAAACAGCTTTTTAGACAATTTGCTTTTTCCTAACTTTATAGATTACTCTCAGGCGTTTGTGTTGTTTTTATTTAAAGAAAAATGAATTGCATTTAGTCCTATCAAATGCATTTTTTATTTCTTAAATCTTAGTAATAGTTATATTATTAAGTTTTATTGAAATTGCAATGATTTTTATTTAATGTCTTTGGTGTCTACATTCTTTTAGTGTTTATGTTGCTTGTCTGTATATCATCAAAAATGCCGTCAAGAAAAAAGATGTCCGAAATGTGTGCGAGTCCGTCTGAGAAGTCAAGGAAACAATGAAAAAGAACGTCACTTTTCTGTAACACAAATTGAAAATTCTGAAACTAATGACATTTTATGACGTAGTTTTTAATACAAACAAAATTATGAATAATAATATAAATACTCATTCTTAGACCAAATAATTCTAATTATGTTAATTTATGTGTTTGACGCTTATTAAAATTTCTAATTTTTAAAGACATATTTTTTAGTATTCGTAAAGAGTATCGATATTTTGATAACTGTTGTAATATTTCCTATTTTTATTTATTTGTTTTTAGTTTTTTACTTATATTTTCAAAGTTTTTTTTAGTCAGTTTTAAACACCGCCGTTAAAGTTTAAATTTTTGTTTTTAATATCCGTTATTTCGTAGCATTCAAAATAACAAACATTGAGATTGAAAAATGAAAGATGTATAATTTTATGTATCATAAATTTTATGCATTTAAAATGTTAAAAAATTCTTAAAAGACAAATGATTTTTTATTATGTCACGCCTTAACTTTTTAACATAATGTAAAAATTTTTTTTTTTTTTTTTTTTTTTTTTTTTTTTTTTTTTTGCGCAGTAAACCTGAATTCACGCATTTCATTAGTGTTACAAAAAAAAGTGCACATTATCACATTCGGGAAAAAGTAAAAATATATATTTGAATATAAAAGAAGTGCACCTATTGCAAATTTATAGAAATTTATAGAAATCTTGAATCTTCATATGAACTTTTACCAATATTGACACACTAGTTTCTAATTTAAAATCAGTTTTCTCCAGCGCACCAAATGTTTTCTCTACAGCTTACCCTCCATACAAAGAAAACCTATTAGCTGTAGTAATCTAACAGTAAATGTCTAACGGTCTTGTCTAGAAGAGCATTTAACAAATTCACGCCTACTTTTTTACCAATGTTGTAAGCATCAAACCTTGCACTCCTTGGTTCTGAAGCCAGCGCTTCAGAAGTCACTTTGGTTACTCTTTGGTTTTGAAGTTAGCGCTCTAACCATTGCACCACAGATGCAATGCTTTTAGATTTAAATAGCAAATGTTACGTTTAACGCTTTTTAACTACTCTTCTTTAGTATAGCAGTATACCTGCAATAAATTAATAAATGCGTGGAATTTGGCTATCGACAATTATTAAAAATATTATCACCAATAACTAGATGGCCTTTGATAATAATATCATAAAATTGACATCAATGATTATTTTCTGAATTTTATAAAAACCAAAAGTTTAACCCCTGATAATAATAATTTCTTAACAGCATACACAAAACAAAAAAAAATACCGATTTATTTTGAAAATTTTTGCTAAAAATCAATTTGGAATTCTTAACTGAGTGCAAATAACGTAAGTGATTTTTTTTTTAAGCGTTTCTATACAAATATAATAATGCTTGTTCCTGTGAAAATATGATGACAATATGAAAAAGTATATTAAAAGATTTAGAAAAAAAATTCTCGTGAAGAGTATTCTTTGAGATGTATAAGGCTGAACTGTCTCTTAAAAAAATTTGTATGAGGCTGAACTGTCTAGTAAAAGCACTCCTAAAGTCACAAAAAGTAAGTTTTGGCCTGATATTCGGTTTCTAATTTTTAATATTATGTCACTTAAATAATAATAGAGCAAAACAATATAAGAGAATGGCAATATAAGGTCGCTCCGACAAATGGACAATCTATTCCCAGACCCCAATGATTTAAAGATCGCTTTAAATACTTGCTATATATCAAAAGGTCATTAAAATCATATTTACAATGTGATTGTATAGTTTAATGAAATTTAGGTTCTGTAGCTTAACATATTAATTTTGCCCCAGGACCCCGAGCCAGCTTTGAGCAGTCCGGTATGAAAGTATTTATGAAAATCACAAGCATCGAATAAAGAAAAAGGAAAAAAAAATTAGTGAAATACAAAATCGAAAGTTTAATTAGGTTTAAATAATTCTAACATGCGATAAATTAGATAAAATTTAAGAAAGTAAACAAAAAAGTTGGTAATAATTATATTAGTAGATGGTATTATTATTAAATGAACAAGCAAAAGTTAAAAATTGAAAGAATTAAGTTGAATACACATTATTGGATAAAACAAAAATAACTACTTACAAAAACTAATTTCAAATATAGTTTCACTTTTGCTCTGTGAGAAGACCGTAAGGACTTCTGGGAGCACCTTATTAACTACAAAAAAAAGTATACGGGGGAGGGGCTGACTCAAAAACCTACAAATGTGTACGCAGTTTGACAATCTCTTGCTCTTTATCTCTCCTAAAACTTGATTTCTTTTTTTTACTTGATTTCTTTTTTAAACTTGATTTCTTTTTTTTAACATTTTTTTGTTTTTAATTCTCTAAAAAATTTTTGCGTTAGGTAAGAGTAGTTGATTTTTTAATAAATAATACCTATGACGCAGATGGAGGGGGAGGGGTAGTTAAAAATATACAGGTTCGTACGAAGGGTTAGGAGTCCTAAATCAGTTATTTTACAATGTACGTACTTTATGGTTGATCTATTTGATAACTTACAACTTCAGGTTTCTCTCTTTGTCATTAATAATAATAATAATGATAATTAAAAATATGTCTTTTTTTTTAGAACGTAGTTTAATCCTAAGGTATTATCCTAAGGTATAATATTCAAAGCAAATATTATTGGAAAAACTACATTTAACACATAGAAACTAAAATCTTCAAGACAATACAAATAAATATCAATAAATATTGATAAGACAAGTATTAAACAGAACTGTAGCCACTATTTATATTTAAAATTTTAGATTTAATGAACCCAAATATATTATCTTCAAATCAACGCACACGCAAACACGTGATTCTATGCGTCAAAAGTGCATGCTAGCAAGCTTAAAAGTTTTTTAACAAGCAAAAAAAAATAATAATAAATGAATAAGAAATGTTTTCTACATTTTAAGGTACTAACAAGTTGAGTCCCAGCAAACACGGACGTTAAAAAGATGTCTTTTAAACGTCTTATACACGTTTTAGACGTCTTTTGAACGTTCAAAAAACGTCTTTTTTTGATTCGGTGTTTACTGGGGTAAAAGTTTGAAATGCTTGATATTTTTTATTCTCTGCAAACGAAATGATTCGTTGCAAAAGGAAACATTGCAAAGAAATGAAAGGAAGTGAAAATGAGCAGCCATGGTGCAGTGGTAGCGCACTTGCCTCAGAAGCAAAAGATCCGTGATTCTAACCCTACCTCAGGGCATGCTTTGCGACATCGTTCAGGAAGAAGGCGTGAATTTCTATTAAATGCTCATCCGCAGTACTCTGTGATAAGACCGTAAAGACTTCTTGGGGGCACATAAATAAAATTAAAAAAAGAAAAAAAGAGAAATGCATGATTTATAAGAATTCGATCTCATAAAAACATTGTGGATCTGATCTCTCATGGTGTTAAGTGTGATATCTTTGATATGGGGTGCAAATCTTGCATCTGCAACACACATCAAAAATCTGTGCAGTTTTTAGGGGCTAACGCTAACTTAGAGATTTAAAGCTAACTTAGAGTTTTGAACATTAAACAAACTAAATTACTTTGAAAAAAAAAAATTATTTTAGTAAATTCAAAGAGGATTTCACCAAGTCATTTTGTTTTTTCTTTCAAATTTACGTATTTTTAAAATAAATTCAATCTTCTCATTTTTAAATACAAGCTAATTTTTCTAGGGTCAATGACCCTAAAAAAATTGCTGCACTTTCTTGCTCCTTTAAGAGATATTTTAAATTGAGTAATGCATAGTTTTGTTAAATACAACGTATTTTTTAAAAAAATATAGCCCATCTTTTTTTAAAAAAGTACTAGTTTTCGAAAGTTTTTTTTAAAGAAAAAACAAAATGACTTGGTGAAATCCTCATTAAATTTACTAAAACTTTTTATTTAGTTCCTTATGATAAATTAAGTGAACGAAATTATTAGAGGTGTGTATTTTAAATAAAGGTTAATAGTTAGTTTAAACCAAAACCAAACTTGGAACAACGTGGAATTTTTAATTGGCTTGCATATAAGTTAATAATTGAGCATATAAAATTACATATTTTAATTGTAAACCATAAAAAAGGAATTTTTTAATAAATACAAAATAAATTAAAAAAATATATTTTTATTTACTAAGAACAAAGTAGTTTAACACAATCATTATTAGACAGGCTTGTAGCATACGGGGGAGGGGGCAGAAAGGGCATTTGCCCCACCCCACCCCACCCCCCCCTCCTCCTCCTATAGTCTTTCAAATGAGGAATTTTGAAAAAATTGACTAAAAAAATGACTTAAAAAAAAAGGTCCTTAAAACTATTTTGGGGCCCTTTAATCCAGCACTGCCCCCTTCTCCTCCCCCCCCCATCTCCCTTAATATAATTTTTGATCCTACGCAATCGAGTGTTTTGTGCCAAAATTATTTTTGTAGTTTTTTTTATTAGAATAGCTATATTTATATATAAAATGCATAAATAAAGTAGTAAACATGTAATTATATAATATAATGAAAATAATAAAAAAAGTAAATTTTGGTGAAAAATACGAAATATTTTTAATGGACAAGACAACTTTTATCAATGTAAACTTCAAAAATATTACTTTTCAATGCATGTATTTGTCATAAAAAAACTTCTTTAAGTTTATATTTACAGCACTTATATATTATAACTGTAATAAAAGATTTTGTAGTTATTCTTTGTGTACAAAACATCTTTTTCTCTAGAGATAAATGGTCACGCTAATTCACTGAGAACAGATATTAATGATGCGTCAAAAGCTATAAGGAAGCATAGACAATTTTATTTGCTAGGGTTCCCTTAACAGAGTCTTGCTGCTAATAGACTTCCAACAAATGGAGAAATACTCAGAAGGTATTACTGGCTTAATCTCGAAAAAAGCAATAGGTAAATCTGAAATTATTTAACAAAGGCATTATATTTTTTACACGTTTAATGTTAATTTTTGAATTTTTTTTTTAATTTTTTAGCACCACACAGATCAACATCAAAATTTACAAGTTTCTTCCGGGAAGACGTATTTAAGATGCTCCAGGTTTGCTGATGGAGTGTACAGAGAGAACACCAACCAGATAATTACTGGTATCTATATTCTGAGAGAGATTGTCAATTTATGGGAGTAGGCTTGGTTTGACGATGTTTTTATTGTGACGGAGCAGACAAGAATCGCCAACCAAGTCAAGGAATACCACACTTTAAAAAATGCACTAGGATTACCAGAGGGTAAACACTAGGATTACCAGAGGGTAGCTACAAAAAGAAGGTGAACTCTTTTTTGAAAGAGAGCATTGCTCTTTTCTCTAATAATAAAAAAAACATATTTGATTTAATAAAAAGTGATAAAAATAGGGATGATGATGCTATAAAAGAAGACAAAATTTTTGAGGCTTTGTCTGAGAGGGGATATGGTCAAATTCGGGAACATGGACAATAAATTTTGTAAAAATGCTCACAGGGCACAAGAAATAATAATTAAGATGTCTGAGAAAATCCTAAGGCATTAAAATAAAAATAAGAAAAAGGAGTGCAGCTATTTGGAGTATGACTTTTCAAGCACAGATAGTGACAATCAAACTGAGTGCGACGAACTATATTTATCTCCAGCTAAAGTCCAGAAAAAACAGAAAAGGTTTAAGAGTGACATTAAAGTTTGCCTTCCGTTAAGTATGGAAGATATTCTTACAAATTGGATTCCAATTATGAACAGATTTGGGATTTGAGTCAGACCGGGTATGTGTCTTTTGTCTTCTCTTTCCGAGGCTGGTGGAGTTAATATTGATAATATGTCAATATCAAGATCAACTCTAAATAGGAAAACTCATAATGTTGTGGAGTCTGAGGCACAGATAATTAGAGAGGAAAACATAGATAAAAAAGAGGTTTAAAAATTGTGGTACATTTTGATACCAAGATTTTGAAGAATTACGATTGGGAAAAAGGAACATCTAAATATGGGGATAGAATAGCTATTGACGCATCTTCATCAAAGTCTGGTCCACTAGACTTTCTTCTTGGCATCTTAAAAATCGAAAGTTCCAAGGGAAGTGATCAAGTCATTTCAATTCAAACAATGCTTGAATGCTATGAAATGTTGGATCAGATTATCGGATTGTGTTCTGACATAACATCCTGCAACACTGGTAAAAATAAAGGTGCCGTAAGCATTATTATTACCTATGCCCAGTTCTTTAGATAATGTACAGACATTTATGAAAGGCACGTGACTCATGTGATGAAAGAAATATTTGGTCAAAAAAGTGGTCCCAGCAAGAAACTTTATGTAATTCTCCAAAAACTATGGCTACAGATTTACGAAGATGTAAACAAACTTGAGAGAATTGTAAAGTTTGACCTGTCTCAAGATGCTTTTGAGCCCGGCTCATTACTGTTTAACAGCTTTTCATAAAAATACTTTCCATAGATGTGATTACAAGTATATTTGTGAGCTTCTGGAATTTTTTCTAGGAGCTGAATAATCGAACTTTTTATTTAAACAGCCTGGAGCTCATCACGAAGCAAGATTTATGGCTTACTGTATACACTTACTGGTTATTCAGATGACTTAAATGTACCACCCTGCTGATTCCGAGACAGTTGGAAGAAATACAATAAACCATCTGAACGCTGCAACCAACTACAATGTATTTTTTCATGGACTCTTCTTTCTAAAAAGCCCTAATGCTTCTCAAGCACCTTCAAATGATTTAATGGCGTCCAATATTGCTTTTCAGCTACAAACAGTAGACAAGTTTAAAGAACTTGCAGCAATAGGAAATGTTCTTTACCAAAGTCTTATGCGTCATACTAAGTATCTGTCTCCGCAACAAGTCATTTTTGCTCTTGCTGATAAGGATCTCAAAACCGAAGTTAAGACCAACATGTTAAACAAGTTGCTTTCTTATGATATCCTGGAGATATCCGGAAACTTTTTTGTTTAAATTTGTTTGTTTAACAAGCACCAATACTTTTGTTTGTTTAGGTAACAACTGTAATCGGAATAATATGAATAAAGTCATTTTTAAGTCAAACTTTACTTATTAAGTAAAAGTCACCTAAATAACCTTTCGTTTTAGTTAGAGACTAATTTTTTTTTTTGGTATTTATAGACAAAATGATGCCAAATGCAGTATTCCGCATATCGAAATTCAATTTATGATATATTTTTGAGACACCTTTCAGTATTTCTCATTAACTGTTCATTAACCGAAAACCAATGTTTTGTAATAGCTTTTTTTATTGCAAAAGTAGCAAAATATTTGTAATGTTAGGCTATTTACATAGATTTAGCATGAGATTTACACAACTAAATGTTTGGATAATATTGGAGGATGGTTATCTAATACCTAATAGTAAAGGTTAGTAGCAAAAAAATATCGAAAACTGTTTGTTTTCGATGCATAAAAACTAATGATTACACTTGCGTAAAATTGTTTTTAAAAGTCTAAGCGAAAAAATAATTGTTAACTAAAATAATATATTTTGAAATGAAAGTCAATAAAGTTAATTTAAAACAACAGTTGATAAATAAAAAATGCGAAATAGCGTTTTGAAACACATGTCAAGTTTGGATAAACTAACTTAAGCCTGAAGCAAAAATTTTTTTTTGATAATTAAATAAACACATGTCAAAACCGCATAAAATAACGCTTAAATTATTATTTAATGTTTTTTTAACCAGATATTTCCTCTAATAAACATGTCTTCACCATTTAAACAAATTTCCACCGTGCTATGATTGTGTGATGGTAGTGCCAACATCGATTTTTTTGTTATTTTGGCACACTCTGTTCCACTGCTCTACGGGCCTGTTAAGAATTTTAAAATTGATTACAAATAAGGCTAAATTTACGATGAAGACTTAAAATCTAACGTTCATAATTTTTTTATTTTTACATATTTTATATTAAAATATATATTTTGATATTTGATGAGGAGTTTTTTTATGTTGATTTTTTACAAAAAAGTATTTTACTTTAATATTTCAAATCTAAAATTGATAAAACTTTATTTGGGTGACTTTTTGCCGTTTAAAACCTTTTGCCGTTTTTGGCCTAATCGGCCTCACTGTGCGCAGTGTTTAGATAACCTCGCCTCGGAATTCAATAGTTAAGAAAAAAAACATGACACAATTCTACAAAATAGCATTTTTTTTTCTTTTAAAACTAAAGAAACAGCATTTACTCGACATAAATGACTAAAGAATAGATTTTGTCTGTTCTGATGAATAAAATAGCATTTACATTATATCGTATTATTAGAATTATATTAGCATGCTAGTATAACTCATGGCCTACTACAATTACAGTAATTATAGTAGGCCATGTATAACTATAATAATATACTTTCTGACCCGGAAAAATTCTTTGCTAGAATGATAGCCCACTTAGATATAAGTATCTAAATCAGATTATAACGTCCTAGCAAGTTATTTATAAATTAATTTTCATCCCAGTAAACACAAAATGTGTTTTAAACGTATTAAACACGTCTTGTGTTTATTGGAATATTTTATTGATTGCACAAAGGACAGCTTGTTTTGGTTTTTACAGTAGTAAAAATCTCTAATTTACATAAATGTAAACGAGGAAAGAAAAAGGAAATATTCTTGAAGCTATATAAGTAAAAAACATAAAATATATACACAAAAACAGTATCTCTTACACGGAACAAATTTTAAAACAATTCATTCTTAAATCTCTTTTTAAACTACTGTTTACTATTGAAGTCAACTAGGCAACATTGCAACTTCTTTCTGTATTCTGAATGATGATTGGGCCTTTTGTAATTTTGCCAATGTATCTAAAAGTTGTGGTGAATTGCTTCTGCTGCCTATTCTAAATAAGGTCATTTCTGTTGATGAGATCTTTCACATGGAAAAATATTGCACGGACCAGACAAAACTCGCAATGCCAGAAAACGTTTAATAAACGTATTAATACGTTTATTAAACGTTTAAAACACGTTTTGTGTTTACTGGAATGAAAACTAAATTATAAATAACTTGCCAGGACGTTGTAATCAAATTTTGATACTTATATTTAAATGATCCGAATAGTGTGGGCAGTGGCGTAACTATAAATTTTGCCCCCTCCCCCGCCAAAAAAGTCAAGGGGCTCTCCTTAAATTTTTTCTCCCGCTTTGCGGGATTATGATTCCCCCTAGTTACGCCACTGAGTGTGGGCTACTATTCCATCAAAGGGTTTTCCGGGTCAGAAATTTAAGGTTAGAACCTGTTTTATAACACTGTGAGAAGTAATGTTTTTATTAAATCTCCAAAATGAATCTTACTATGTTTTTTGTTTTTAAATATTTTAACGTTGAACGTAATTTATTACTTTAAACTTCTAATTGCTCTCGTCATTTTTTTTTTACATACTTTTATAAATGTATAAAACAATGTAAAATATTAAGAAAATAAATAAACTTCTTTATGATGACTTGAGTTATTTTTAAATTTTATTTCATTTATAAATATATGTTATTATTATATTTGTGTATGAGTGTGTGTACATGTATGTGTTAAGCGTTTCCTGTTACCAATTTTTAACTAATTAAGTAAAAAAGTATTTGAAATTTTTTCATCAAAAACATTCAAAAACCAACCGCAGGCATAACTGTTAATGACAATTTAAAACTGCAAAGCCTTTAGGTCCAAATCCCTTTATGACTCACTTTTAGATAAACTAACTTAAACCTGAAGCAAATTTTATTTCTTGATAATTAAATAAAACTCAATCAAATCAAATATTAAAATAAATATAACAAGAACAACTATAATACTTAAGTACAATGATTACAGAATATATATATATATATATATATATATATATATATATATATATATATATATATATATATATATATATATATATATATATATTAAAAATACTTAGAAGAGTTATATGTATAAAGCACATTTTCTAAAAAGAAATGATTATTTTGTTATATAAAATAAAAAACAAGCAATCATTCAGTATACTACAAAAACAGTTAACAAAGAGAATGTACTACCATTACCAAGAGCGTGTAATGGCAGAACTTAATATTAAACATCTTATGCACACAGATATATACGTATATATATATATATATATATATATATATATATATATATATATATATATATATATATATATATATATATATATATATATATATATATATATATATATATATATATATATCATATATATATATATATATATATATATATATATATATATATATATATATATATATATATATATATATGTATATATATATATATATATATATATATATTTACATATGTATATACATTTTTATTAATAACTTAGCTTATATTAACTTTGTATTTCTTTATACACAATCCAATCATTTACTAAAACATATCTTGAAAAAATAATATACAGCAATCGGAACCAAACAAATTGACTTTTGTGCTTTCTTAATGACCAAAATGTTTTTGACATGTTTTCATTTATAAACAATAGATTACTTGAAGGTTGAGAAAAATAAGTGTAAACAATGTCTAAACAACTTGTGTATTTTCTAAAAATGTTAACATCTTTTAAATACAAAATTTGGTAACTATTTAAAGAACATACAGCAGTGTGCAAGTCTATGTGATTAATATGTCCTGAAACACCATTTGGTCCGAACGTCAAAACACTGTTTATTTGAAAAGTTTGAAGTAACAATTGAAGTTTTTCAGATAGTAACACTGTATCCCACTTTAAAGTAGGGTGGTCAAAAAATTTTCTGTCTTTCAAAAATAAAACTCTATTTTTTGGTATACCTAAATAATAACAACTTTCATATAATTCAGCTTTTCTGATTTTTCCTAGGCCATAGTAGTTTCCCTTGGTTACACAAACAATAAATAAATTAACATGTTGACAAAGTGATAATATAGTTGGTGAGAAAAACATCACTTCATCATCTGGATGAGCAATAACTAATGCATAGTTTTTCTTTTGATCAAAAAACTTTTTTGCTCTCTTGTTAACGGACTTTAACTTAAAATAGCCATAAATCAGTCCTAAAATGATGGAAGCAATAATTTTTTTGTTTATCCATTGGTAAGTATTATCAATAAAGACTACAAACAAAATAGAAGCGATTGCACTAAAACTAATCCAAAACATATCTTTTTTGTTTATTATTGCCATACTCTTTCATCTCTAAATTATAAGTTTATATATATATATATATATATATATATATATATATATATATATATATATATATATATATATATATATGTATATATGTATATATATATATATATATATATATATATATATATATATATATATATATATATATATATATATAAATATATATAATTTATATATTCAATAAAGACTACAAACAAAATAGATGCGATTGCACTAAAACTAATTAAAAACATATCTTTTTTGTTTATTATTACTATACTATTTTATCTTTAAATTATAAGTTTATATATATATATATATATATATATATATATACATATATATATATATATATATATATATATATATATATATATATATATATATATATATATATATATATATATATATATATATATATATATATATATATATACATATATATATATATATACATATATATATATATATATATATATATATATATATATATATATATATATATATATATACATATATATATATATATATATATATATATATATATATATATATATATATATATATATATATATATATATATATATATATAAACACATATATATATATATATATATATATATATATAATATATAAACACATATATATATATATATATATATATATATATATATATATATATATATATATATATATATATATATATATATATATATATATATATATATATATATATATATATATATATATATATATATATATATATATATATATATATATATATATATATATATATATATATATATATATATATATATATATATATATAAACACATGTATAAATACATAATATCATTATTAATTTATAATACTGAAAACCTTCTTAGGCATTCTTTTTCATATAAAATGTTATAAATTACTTTATTTGAATAAACTTTACATTTTTTAATATTTTTACAACATAAAAAAAATTTATTTCCAGTTATAAATTTGAAAACATAAATTAGGAACGTGTTTCTTTTAAAAAACAACACGTTTTTAAATAGACTTTCGAGTTGATAAGCGTGATCGTTAATTTATAAAATGTACTTTGGATCAGAATAAGGCTTTTGTTGTTAGTGGTTTAAGCTTATTTACTTTTAATTATACACTAAAAAAGCACCAC
Organism: Hydra vulgaris; assembly: GCF_022113875.1. Classification (NCBI taxonomy): domain Eukaryota; kingdom Metazoa; phylum Cnidaria; class Hydrozoa; order Anthoathecata; family Hydridae; genus Hydra; species Hydra vulgaris. Next base: position 14,126,120 of record NC_061163.1, on the reverse strand, counting down.
TTAAGTTTTCTAAAACAATGAGCAATTTATATTAATCAGTAATCGACGGTTTTAAGGCTTTATTATCTTAGGTATTTTTTTTATTCCACCATTTATTTCTTTTTAAAAGTATTCTTTTTAAACTGCACTATTTACAAGCTACAATCGGCAGGGCAGATTATTAGCTAATACGGCATTTATTATCAAGAATTTTTTTAAACGGTTGAACATAAGCCTACGTGGCTAAAGAACTTTGTTATATCATGTATGATGAAAGCAGTTTAAATATTTTAAAAATAATGCCAACAGCATAATTTTCAGTGTTACATTTTAGATAACAACATAAAGTGCATGTGCAACTGTAGTGCATATCCAGCATTAAGTGTAGACGTGGCGCAGTGGTAGCTTTTTGTAGTGGTAGATTTTTCATGACTTTAAGTTTTTATCTTCAAAAAGTATTTGACTAGTGTTGTGCTATATTTACCTAATAAATTTTTACATGAAATTAGTTCTCAATTTGTAAACTTAAAGGTGGTAACATTTTTAGGAATGTTTTTCAATGAGTATAAGGCTTTTGCCATTTATTGTTCCCTGTGCAGTGCACCTGGTCTACAATACGCGACGTTAGAATTATCTTGTTCTATCTTCACTTTCTGAAAAAATTGAGTTAATGATAGTGTTGTTTTCCTCAAAATAATGTCTTTCTACTGAATTGAAATCTAAGTTATAAGTAAAAAAGTTGCGGGAAAAAGATGTTATAAAAAAAAATTTATACGCCGTCTCCTAAAGTTTTTATTTTTTAAATCGTTTTATCTCAAAACTAAAAAATGTGGAGATAGAACAAGATAATTCTAACGTCGCGAAATGATGACATCAATCGGCAGCCAAACTATTTATGCAACAAAATGAAGAATCTATAAATTGTCATCTCACGAATGGCTTAAGTTGATATTAAATAAATGCTTTAACTGCATTTGAAATTATTATTAAAGGGGTTGATCTGTTTTCTGATGTCTGGTTCATTTCTATCCATTTTTCATGGAATCTTTTAAATATAAAAACTAGATTATCCAAGACAGATATTGAATACAATGAAAAAGCAGCATTCCAAACACTTTCAAGACTTTATATGTTTGTAGACTTCATCAACATGTTTATCCTGATCCAGAGGCTAACTTTGGAACTTCAAAAGTGATGAGAGCAGGATTGATAGTTAAAATAAGTTGTTAAAAACCTTGCCAGTAATATCAGGCAACACCTTACTTTCCCAATTAAAAATAAAATTTGAGAGAATATATTCTTCTTTTAAAAGAACTGCCACTTCTTGAAGATAACACTCACATTGTTGATTCATCGTAGCCTTAGAAAATACTGTTTTGGATATTGAAACACCTAATTCATTAATTGCTGATGTAAGACTTTCTAATACTACTGTCTTTCAGTACGGCTTATGGACGTTGATGATGTAGCAGTACAGTACTTTTGCTGCATCATCAACCTCCAGCATAAACTTTTTTGACCTCTAATTCTCTTTTCCACAAATCCATCAATCTTTTACTTGATTGTTGTTGTAAATTCAAAAATTGTCTGCCATCATCAGTTTTTATCAGCTGTTCAGAATTGGCAAGACTCAATTTCAACTCATTTAACCATTAGAGTTTTTCTGCTTTCAATGTTTCATTAAACAAATTTGGTCAGCGTGTAGATCTTTAATATTATCTTAATTTTGTATTTTTATTGTACAGGAAATCTTGATTTTATTCTAACTAGATTAAAATTAAGATTGTGCACAGGGCCGGCGCGAGTAGGGTAGGTGTAATGTTTGCCATTTCATTTTTTGGCGACTAAAATAAAATAAAAAAAGGTCCTCGTTTTTTGAAACTTGTCAACTAACCTGTTTACATTAGCCGACTGACTGTCTAAATTTGGCGACTGACTTGTCTAAAAGGTCTGCATTTGCCGACTAAATGAACAAAAATTTCATTGATGGGATGGGGGGGGGGTGAAGGGATCGTATCGCTTATTCACGCCGGTGTAGTATGAGATTTTTACTCCCACGTTTTTTTTACTTCCCAGTAAAAATCTTATATTAAATTTTTACTCCCCAGTATAAATATAATATTAAATTTTTACTCCCATTATGAGATTTTTACTCCCATAAAAATCAAGCAACACATACGAAAAAGCGCACATGGCTATGATCGTCATGTACATAAAGATGTACATAATGATCATAATCATGTATCATGTATGATGAAAGCAGTGTAAATATTTTAATTGAAAGAATAGCAATTGTACAACTTTTGGTATAGCAAATTTACAACTTTTGGTATAGCAAATTTACAACTTTTGGAATAGCAAATGTACAACTTTTCGTATGAGAAAATCAATTGCAGAAAAGTTTAGAATTGTTAAGAAAACACAATGTCGCCGTAAAAAACATCAACCTAATTCTCTGTCCTAGGGGAATCCATAGATTTAAAGGGAATAGAAACCGCTTTTTTAGAACAGTTTTTTATCTTAACTGGAAATAAAGATGAAGATAAGCCAATTAGAAACAAAGTTGTTTACCATATGGGTTACAAAATATTGGATGAAATAACGGGATATTTAAACATGTCAACTCGAATGCATATTTATAAAACTGAAATGCTTGAAGATGCGACATGAGCAACTGATGCGGAGGTAATTGGAAGTGCTTCATTTATGGAGGTACATATCCAAGTATACAGCAAATATAGAGCGAAAAAAAAATGAATGACCTACCCATGCAGTTTACGGCCTAGTATCTTCAGTGATTATTCTATATTTCTACACAACTCAACTGGAATCCACTTTGATACTGTGATTAACAGTTGATAATCTAGTGCATTTACAATTATACCAATTACCAGATGTAAATCTGTTGTCGATTTTAAAACAGCTCGTCGATTGCGTTAAAACAATTAAATCAAAAAACGAGAAAATCAGAGACGACCTACATTTATTATAAGGAAAGTATGATGAATTACGACAAACGCGCAAATAATCGAAATGCGTTGCTTTCTAATAGCTGCAGTATTTTGTCAATTCAAAAACCGCTTAATACTGAAAAATCTTTTGTTAATGGTTCAATAAAAAATCATTCCTCAAATACTAAAAATACTTTAAATGATGCACCTTGACGTTTCACTTTAAGGAGCCTAGTTTAAAAACAAACGAAAACGAAAACCAAAATAGAGTCACCTATGTTAAAAAGGTTCAAATGCAACCACCAATTATTGAAAAAAGATAGGATCGGAAAAAAAAAGATTGTTTCTTTTTATTAATAAAAAAAAAACAGTATAGCAAATAAAGCCCCAACAGAAAAGCCTAGAATAAAGCCCATTTTTGGAAATAAAGTTGCATTCAACAGAAACTCTATTGCAGGCGAACGTACGGAATTTTATATCTTTGTAGAAGGGATCTGTAACTCAATATCGGAAGAAGATCGGTCTAATCACCTCAAAAATGAAATAGGTATTGAACCAAATAATGTAGAACTTAATCGTGAAAATAAATGCAATCATTCATTAAAAATGAAGAAAAAAAGGTACTGAAAAAGACATAACCCTAAACCCTGATGTTTGGGACAATAATATTATCATTAAACCACTCAGGCTTTATTGTGATACCTCAAAAAGCGAAACACCACAGCAGAGTGCAGTTACTAGGCTACACTTTGTACAATCACCTCAAAAAGTATTTTCTACATTTCAAGAACAAACTTCTTTTACACGGCAACATTCTTACTCAAATCGTATACCAAGTTTTAATTCAAAATGGAAAGAAACAAAGTAAGTAAAACTATCGAAAATATTTCTTTTTGTGCATATAACTGCCAAAGTTTTAAATCGAACTCAATTTATATTTCCAAACTTGTCAAATCATTTGATATTATCTTCCTATCGGATCATTGGCATTTTTTATATTGAATTTTTTTTGCTAAAAAACATAGGATTGCCGACACATAAAGTATTTTTTCATGCTGCAAAAAAAAAAAGCATACAGAAGACCATTTGGAGGAAACGCGTTTATTGTTAAAAAATATGTTCTATTGTCTCCTCACATAATTTATAAAGGTGATAATATTCTTGCTATTAAAGGTAAACAAAAGTGTCAAAATCTAGTCTTTATTTGTATTTATCTTACATCATGTCGAAATAACTCGTTATTTCAACATGATGTAATTACGTCAGTCATAAAAAAATAGGAGAATGTAAGTGAATGTATTATTGCTGATTTTCAATCACATCCCAAAACAGTTTACAGTTCTGAGAATTGTAATAGTAAAACACACACAAAATTTTCTAATCATCTAACAAATTTAAAGCAGCCGTGGCGCAGTGGTAGCGCACTTGCCTCAGAATCGTATGATCCGTGGTTCAAACCCCACCTCTGGGCAAGTTTTGCAACATCGGTTGGGAAGGAGGCGTGAACTTCCTATTAAATGCTCTTCCGCGGTGTTCTGTGATAAGACCGAAAGGACTTCTTGGGGCACCTTAATCAACTTAAAAAAAAAAATAAAAAAAAAAAAAAAAAAAAAAATTTCATTAAATCAAATAAGCCCTTTTTAATTGATATAATCAGAGGTGCTCGTCTGACATACACTTATTGACATAAACTCTCTCTAACTCATAGTATATCGATCACATCGCAGCTCTAAAAGAGTCATCTTTTATAAACACCAAAGTTATTGCTCCTTCGCTTTTTAATTTTAGTAACCACTTACTAATCGCTACAAGTATCGTCATTACACATATTAATCAATCAACCTAACTAAAAAATAAATGCAAGCTCTATGCTGATGATTGCAAAGTTTTCCACAAAATCCGTGATAACAGTAATAATGATCTACAGGATGACATAAATTCAACTTTTAATTGGTGGAATGAATGGCATATGCAACTAAATATAAAAAAATGTAAAGTAATGCATGTCAATAAAAGTAATAAATTAAATAAAAATATCAATAAATATTACATTTTTGATTATCAATTGAGTACTGTGGATTGTGTAAATGATCTTCGCATCATGTTTAAAAGCGATCTGAAATATGGTCATAATATATATGGGTGAGTTTCTAAAGCAAGAAGAATTTTAAGTTTTATCCGACACACATTTTCATTTTTAAATTCTGATATACTTAAATTGTTATATGTTTTGCTAGTACGCCCTCATCTTGAATATGCGTCTTCTATTTTGAATCCATTTTTAAAAAAAGACTTAATTTAAAAACCTTATCTGTGAGAAGAGAAAGAAGCGATTTAATTAACTTTTATAAATGTCCTAATAATTCTTATCAGCTAAATAGAGTATCTTCCCTAAAGAACTTTTGTTAATCAACTAGACCAGCTGAAAGTGACTATATCCACAATCATAGGTATACTTATGAGATTTGTAGACACTCGAGTAGAAGAATTTTTTTTTCCAATCGTGTTATTCCAATTTGGAACAATTTGCCGTTTGATGTCCAACTTAATAAGTCAGTGTTAACTTTAAAAAAAGTCTTGATGAACTTTATTATGTGAATTAAAGTTTCAAATTGTAGTTTTTAAAGTTGCTGCTAAAGTTGATTACCACTCAGTGAGCATTTGCTCACCGCAATTAAATAAATAAATAAACCGTAATAAATAGCATAATGCATAAATATATTCACATATCAAAATATGCATGGAATAACAAAAATTTCATTAACTTGTATAATTATAACCTCTCCATAGCTTTCAATAACTACATCTTCAATGAAGAAAAAGTTAAACAAGAATTAAAACATTCGAAAAAATCAAAAAAAAAAAACTGCACTATGAGCAGTTAAGTAGTGTTTTAAACACGAAATATGTAAATATTCCAGTTCGTGGTGGACAACGAACCTTAAAAAATACAAAGAAAATCTTTCTTTTAACTCTAAACAATGGCAAAAATCTTATTATAATAAAACACAAGAATGCGTTAAACACAAAAGATACATGATTGCACGTAAAAACTTCCGTGAAGCGGTTAAAGCAGCTCATAACAAAAAAATCCATAAAATAAATATTGAAAGTCTTAAAACTACAAATCCTCTGAAGCTCTGGAATAACATTCTTAAATTCAAAACTAAAGCAACAATTCAGTTATTTACAATTATTAAATTGCAAAACATAAAAGATAACGTTAGAATTTAGAACTCATTTTCAAACTCTACTCAATACACCTCTTATTACAAATAATAACCATAATCCTCCTCAAATTCCACCTCTAAGTAACAAGCCTAAATCATTAGTTATTACATCAGCTGATATTATAAATTGAATCTCACAACTAATTAGTAATAAGTCCCTAGATAATTGTGGGGTAACTGCTGAACACCTTAAAAACTCTCAATATAACAATCTTTTTTTGTGGCTCGCTAAATTCTATAACAGTATTCTAACAAATGGAAAGGTACCAAACAATCTATCAACTTTAACAATTATTCCACTTGTTAAGTCATATAAAATTTTTTTTAATAAACCAGATAATTACCAAGGAATTAGTATTTTATCTATCTTTACTAAACTTCTATAATATCTAATTCTACTTATATGTCCTAATATAACAGATAGCAATTCCCATCAATTTGGTTAAAAAAAACAGCTCTACACATCACGCAGAATTTTTATTGAGCAAAACTGTTAATCAATATAAAAACAATAACACGCCAAATTAAATTCATGCAACAAATCGAAGACATGCAAGCCAATATTGAAAGAAACGTTCCGGTTTTGGAATTTGAAAGAAAAGAGACAGCCGTTTAAAATTTTGATGGAAGAGAATGTTCCAAGAAGCCTGATCCAATAATTTGTGGAAAACACACCGGCTGGTTATTAGCATCTTATGCTAACAACTGCAAGAGCCGTGTCTTTTTAGCTGATTTTAATTTAATTGGTGAGTATTTTATTATAATTTATTTTACCTCGTCGGTATCCTATTTTATTATATTTTATTTTATCCTCGTCGGTATCCTAAATCGCATCTTTAAGCAATTTGTTATTACAAATTATCCTGCATCTTAATATATAAATCTTTATACAATGTTTAAATACCTGATAACATCCTGGTGTACCTCGTTGCGCATACAGTTTGAAAATTTTAGCAAAACTGACTTATGTTCACTTTGATTGTCAGTAAGATCAAAAAGACTGGTCTGCAGTTTATATAGTTTTTTATATATGTTTATATATATTTGTTCTATGGAGTTTCAAACAGAGAATTAAGTTAAAGCGTCAATGGGCGACATTTTGTTTATTAATAACGCCTAACATTTTGTTAATTGATTTAATCTCTACAAAAATTTAAAGTAAATGTTCATATTAAAATGTTCATATTAAAAATATATAAATGTTCATATTAAAATGTTCATATTAAAAATATATAAATATTCATATTAAAATGAATCGCTTCTTTAGTGCTTTTTAAAAAGCCACAATCTTTAAAACGGCAAAAAATATTATTAAAGTACAACAAAGTTGTAAAACACATTTTGCCGCAAAATATCTATGGGAGTAAAAATCTCTTGATGGGAGTAAAATTTTAATATGAGATTTTTACTAGGGAGTAAAAAAAAACGTGGGTGTAAAAATCTCATACTATACTGGCCTTGATTGTGCACTAGTTTTGCAGCTTCATTAATGAAAGAAGAATAAAAAATAGGTTTAAGTTGTTGTTTTTTTTTTCTTAACTTAAAATACAAATATTTGTATTTGTATTTGGAAAACGCATATTACATATACCTAAGTGTGTTTATGAAACTCTAGAGTTGTTATTTTTAGATCAGACAGATTGATATAGGTAGGTATGTGGATTAAAAATTATAAATAATACTACATAGCTGGTTAATGTTTTTACTATAATGTATTAAAACCAATGATACATCATTGGTTTTAATACATTATAGTTAAAACATTATCAAAAATTGAACAACTCTACAAAAAGTTATGAGGTTTTAAATACCAAATTTTTGATAGGGGAGTCGGGGGATTGATGGCCTCTGGGGTAATTATGGATATATGATATTTTTATATTTGTGTAATTAAAGTGAAATTTTTTATCTGTACTGGTACCTATGTTCTATTAGAAGAACTAATAATTAGTCCTAGTTCTTGGTTCTTCCTACATAAGTGACGCTAATTGTCTAACGTTGTTAACTGTCATTTACGTATTAGAAAGAAAAATAATTATTGTGCTGTTAAGTATATAAATGTTATAAACGTTAAAAACCTTCTTATTTGTAAATATGTTTTTATTTTTGTTAATAAAAATTGATTTAATTTGAGGTCATAATAGCAATTTTATACGGGGCAATCATGGCCGTATAAAATGGCTAGAAAGTAGAAAAGTCATCAGATATTTTTTTAGTTTGTGGGAAATTCGGTAAAAACCAAAAATGGTGGGTAACCTGTACTGCATGTGGTGATTGGGCCCACAAAGACTGTATAGATCTCCTCCATAAAAACGATATTTATATTTGTGACTATTTTATTTAATAGTAATATTGTACTACTTATTTTTATTAATTCTTAAACTCATAAATTTATTCTCTTAAACTTAATTCAAAAATCGCTTGTATATATGGTTTCCATGAAAGATCAGTAGTAGGCAATATTCAAAGAAGCCGTAAAGAAGAGAAATTATTAAGAGGGTTGCCATTCATTAATATAGGAATGTCAAAAGTACTGCGATAGTTGTTTGCAATAAATAACTGAGTTAGTGAGATTGGATTCAAGATCAGCTGCCTGTTAAGCAATTGAAAAGAGAAGACTTTTTGTCAAGTTAGGAGTATAAAGTTGAGTCATCAGCAAAAAGAGTAAAACTTATTTTTAATAATTATTATTCTTGTTTTCATTATTTGTATTCGACAAAAGAAGTGGGGTAATGCTGACCAGGCTGCCACAATTGCCCTAAAATTATGGGGTAATACTGGCCATTTTGTTTAATTTTTTTCTTGTAATAACACGTTAATTATTTTTTGTACGTGTTTGCCAATAAAGTATTTTATAATATACATTGTAGTAATTCTTCTAATATAGTTACAGCTCGGACCAGTATAATACAACCCAAAAAATGGCAAAACCTTAAGGGGCCACTATTCCCCTGACCTCCCCTATACGGAATTGTTGAAAAGACTATGGTCAAAATTTAGTTTTTATTTATCTAAAATGTTAAAACTTTGTCAACTTTTAAGTTACCAAAGGTTGATTCCAGACCACAAACAAATATAATAATTGTATCTTAAAGTTACAGGAGGTGATGTAGTGGTGATAGTTTAACACATCCTAGAATCAAAAATATTTAATCCGTTCTTTTTAAAAGTGAGTGCAATTTGTATAGAAATTACTATAAAAATGTTTTACAAGATTTTACATGTCTTATTGTATTATAGATCGATTTATGGGAGGACGTGTCTTTGTTATCAAATTAAAATCACAAACAAATATGAATTGCGTATTTTGGAAATGGAGGAGGATGTGGTGGTTATGGTTTAACACATCCTATTATCAAAAATGTTTACTCCTTTTAAATAAATTTAGATATATTTATTTAATATAATAAAACAAGTAAAGTAATTATAAGGTTTAAAATACATACAATCAAAAATTTACATGTAGTATTGGTGTATACACTGCGCGACACAATGGTTCTAAATTATGTAACACTTACTTAAATAACCAGCTGAAAAATTGTTCTTCACTTTCTCTATTTAAACAAAAACTCAAACAAAAACTTCTTAACGATGTTAATGAATTAAATTCTTTTTAAGATTCTTTTATCTTTTTTTTTAACAACTATCTTATTAACTAGTCTAACCAAATTTAAATTTTCTTTAAATTATCCTGTTAACTTATTTTTAGTTTTTAGGTGTGATTGCTTTTTTTTTTACGTAATTTTTTTTGATTATAGATTAGTAACTGATTTGTATATAATTTTTAAATGGTACAAAGTAATTTTATGTTTTATGTTTACATTTTAATGGTTATACACACTTGCTGATGGAAGGACGTCGGGGTGTAGTAATAAGACAAATATTGTCTTCTTTTAGCCCCGGTCATATAGATTTTATTTATATAATAAAATCTACATGACCGGCATTATATTCTTTTTTTCATGACACGGCATTGTATTCTTTTTTTTAATGACAAATAAATAATAAATCAAAATAAATAATGATAAGAAACCCCTAAAAGATTTATAAAACTTTTCTGCATTTATGCATTTATATTTAAAAACTAACTTTTATTGTAAATGAAAGCAAAGGGTTTATAACACTAAACAACATTTTAACAAATTTATTTTTAACCTAACTCTCATTTTATTAAAAAAAAAACCCTTTTTTTCAGTGCGACAAAATTAATAGACAATTTAACAAAAAACTTTTTATTTGCGCAATTGTGAGCAATTAAGAAAACCCCAATTGTGAGTAATTAAGAAAACCGCAATTGTGAGCAATTAAGAAAACCGCAATTGTGAGCAATTAAGAAAACCGCAATTGTGAGCAATTAAGAAAACTTATTTGATGTAATCACCACAGACGATTATATAACTGTAAACCTTTGTGAACTGTCAAAAATTTAGTTTAGATTTTTTTTGATTAAGTATAAAATAACAATTTAACTAATAATGGGGCATGCTGCACCATTACGTCCAGATGAGAAAAAATTGCTCTCTAACTTATCGAAAATGGGTCACTCCTTTAGTTACATGGCTAGAGCTATTAGACGCAGTCGAAATGAGATTAAAAACTACGTTTATAGTCCTAATATGTATGAAATAAAAAAAGGCCCGGACGTCCATCGACATTAAGTGGCCGTGATAGGCGAAGGTTGTTGAGCTTCAAATTTTTCATTAACTGCACGTCAAATTGCTGCAGATGCAGGTGTGATTGCTTATTTACGGACAGTTCAGTGAGTTATTCATAATGCTTTCCACCTTTCGCGCAAAAAGCTTAAGCGAAAATCACCTTTGACAGCAAATCACATACACCATAACAACTTTTGCAAATGACCACGTTACACGGAAAGAAGAGTGGCAAAAAGTAGTACTATTTTGACCAAAAACAATTTTGTCTAGATGGGCCGGATAGGTGGAGTTATTATTTTCACAATTTGAGTAAAGAACCATTAACACAGCAACAACATCAAATGAGTGGTAGTGGTGTAATGATTTGGTGTGCAATTGGGTATCATGATAAATCAAAAATTCATTTTATTGATGAAAAAATGAAGGCTAAGGATTATCTTTTAATTGTTCAAGAATTTTTAAGACGTCAAGCACCTGACATAGGTGGTGAAAATTTTGTTTTTCAGCAAGATAATACTTAGCGTTTATACAGCTAAGATAGTAAAGGAATATTTCAACAGCACTAAAATTGAAAGATTGAAGTGGCCAGCTAGATCTTCAGACCTGAACATTATTGAGAATGCTTCGGCACAGCTGTCACATATACTGTTTGAAGGTGGTAAACAATATAGTTTACTAGCAGACTTGAAATCTTTCTGGGATAATTTGAAGTCATGAATTTGCAGTTGTATGATTCTTTACCTTCTAGATTGATTGAAGTGATTTAAAAAAAATGATGAAAATACCCACTATTGATTTTTTTTAAATTGAGATGTCTTTTTTTGTAAATGACAATTTATATGAACTTTTTTCAAAAGTGTAATAATTTTGTCGCGCTAATAAAACAGTATTTTTTTAATAAAATGCGAGTTAGGTTTAAAATAAATTTTTTTAAATATTGTTTATTCTTTTAATCCTTAAATATAAATGTAAAATAGAGTTTTATAAATATTTTTTGGGTGTCTTATCATTATGTCGCGCAGTGTATGTTGACTTGTGGGGTGGGGAAAGGGTGTGTGTTCCTAAACTTTTCTTTTCCCTTCCCCAACCAGATTTAAAAATTTTAAATCTAAAAAGCTTTTTGAAATAAAAAAGTTGCTGAATGAAAAGCTTCCAAAACTTGTATTTGTTTTTTGACCTTTTGAAGCTATAAATTGAGTTTTCTTTAATGGAAGAGGGGTCTTCATTCTTGTTTTCTTTTATTAAGTTTTTTCTTCCACTATACATTAGAGTTAGAGTACTTAGTATTATACCATTATCAGTAAAGTTTTCATCCAATAATTCTATTTGACATTGTGTCATCTAAATTATCAAGTTGCTTGACAGACAACTTAAATAAATACCAAACTTTTAAAAAAGATAGTACAACTCTCATTCAAACTTTTCTTTTTTTCTTTCATCCATTTTTTAATATTTGCAAAATTGCTTCTTTAAGATCTTCTTTTTTTATTAGTCATTTGAAAAAGTCGCAAAGTTACATTTTTTCTCGATATTTGATATTTACTATCAAGATAATCCAAAGTTCTATTATTTTATCTTAAGTTGCATAAAGTATAACAAATTGTTGCATTAGATGATCTTTCATTGGCATCACTAAACATTCCTATAAACTCTTTACTTTATATATTGGGAAAACTTGCACTCAATGCCTCCATTATGAGAGTCTCAGTTAACTGAGACTCTCATAATGGAGGCATTATGTGCAAGTTCCTGCATAAGTTTTCCAATGCTTTTATAAAAACTCATTTTATGAAAAATAACAAAAAAAAATTTTTATACTCCTAATTTTCAAAACCAAACTGTAGGTTGCTTGGTAACTGTAGGCTGGTATTAAAATATATTTTAAATATTTCCTCTATTTTGATTCTCAAAATGATATTAATTACTAAATATCAACAATTATATAATGCCTCACATTATGTAATGTTAACCATTTTATAATAGTTAACATTACATAATGGATAATAAATATTAAAATGGTTTTTTACATAATAGTTTATTATCTAACTTTTAATATTTACAACATGAAAATATAAAATGGATTATATATAAAAGAATTTTGTCAGTTTAACTCTTGTAACAATTATGCCAAAAGATAACTAAATAAAATATGTTTCGACAGTATTAATTTAAATTCTTATTAGTTTATGGATGCAGTTTCCAATGTTAACACATAGAAATGTTGCTTGCCCAATATAATTTGTCACAGTTTAAAAAAATATATATACCACTTTATCTCATATGTTATTGATTAAAAGATTTGGTAATTTATGGTAATTTATAATATAAATTATGAATTTTTGATTAAAAGATTTGGTAATTTATGAGGATAGCTTTCTGTTTTGTTTACTTTATGAAAATCTTTTTAATGCTATTGACAGATCAATGAAAAAAAAACTGTTATTATCTAAAGCATTATGATTATTATGTAAGTAGATAAGTTTAACTAAAGTGCGATCAGTGGTCTTATACTCACTCAAACAATTTTACAAAAAGTAATGTATGACTTATGTCATGCATAAATCAGACATTACTTTTAAGCCTGCTAGGTGAGTGTTTCATATAATTTATAATTTAGTTTCTCTTTGCAAACTTTAATAACGTTGTCCAGAGAAACATGAATAGCGTTTTGATTATATATTTACTTCTTACCAGGATCAAAGAAAGAATAGATATTATCATCCCAAACCAATGTTATTTGAAAACCAAAGATACTTAAATAATAGTTGTCATTGTTTGTTAATAAAAAGGTTTTTAGATGACTTTCAAAATGCTGACCAGACTAGTGTAATTTTGCATTGAAAGTTTATTTTTTAACTCTACTCTTTAAATATTTCAGCAATATCAAATAAAAAGAAAAATAATTCCTGTATTTTGTCAAATAAAGATAAATTTTTGAAAAAAATTTATTAGCAATCGGTTACCTCCTTTAGAAAAAAGTGCAAGAGACGTTTTTTAAGCGTCTTCTGAGCGTTTCTTGCGTTAGAATGTTTAGAAGATGTTTAGAAGACATTTAAATAATTTTTTTATTTTATTGATTTAATCAGTTGTTTATAAAAATTTTAAAACAAAGGTTTTGCCTATAATTTTTTTAAACTTTTTATGTTATGTGAGCAAAGGTTAATATTAAGCTTTTTTTTATTTATTCCAAATTAAAAAAGGTTTTTTTTTGTTTTGATGTTTAGTGATAAAGTGATATAGTGAATACCTCTTCACAATCTTCTAAAATAATCTACTTTTTTATCAGATATTTCTTTTCAGAGTAACATTGCTATTGTAAAGTTGATCCTTGATTGATAAATCTACGCTGTTTCCAAAATACTTTTTTTTTAAGAATGAATTTGTTTAAGAGCAAATTCCGGATCCCACCGGTTAACGTGAGGCCAGGAAAGTGATCCACAAAGTAATCAAAAAATTATTTTTTGAGGGGGGGGGGCACTTTAATTCAGACTTGCATATATTGTTATGTTTGCATATTTCTTTTTAAGTCTTTCATAAATAATTTCAGAAATATTTACATTACACACTAGCATTTTTGTTATTTAATATATTATTTTAACATAAATGCAATCATCGAAATCATCTTTTATTAAGAAATTTTAATAACATGCAAATTGAAACAATCTTACAAACATTAAAGAATGACTTCATTAAATGTTATTAAAAATGTTAGGTAGTTTTAATTTCAGAAAAAGAATGACTTCATTAAATGTTATTAAAAATGTTAGGTAGTTTTAATTTCATTGTTTAATAAGATATGTACAAATAACTGTAAGTTAGTCGAATTTTTTAAGATAATTCCGAGGCACATGCGCTGTAGCTTCAACTTGTGGTTAATCTAAAAAGAGTTTATAAATTCATAGTTTTTGTTATTTAATGTTTTTTAATTAAAAATGCTAATATTTTGGTTAAACTTGTTATTTGGTTACACTGGTAAGAAACACTGAAAAAAAAAATCAACGCTTTCAGACCATTTTTGGTAATACTTTAAAAACACTACACTTGTAAGAGCTTCGGTAAATAATAAAATAAAAAAGTTTAAAGTTGACATAAAAATGAGTTAACTAAAGTTTGCACTGCTTGTTTAAACTTTTTTTTTAGCAGTGCAAATGTAAACAAATGTTTTTATTATGTAAAACAAGTAGATTTTTAAATGTAGTAAATTTAACCACTGAAGAACTTTTGGTCAATGACCAATGTTGTTATTTTGATAAAGAAAAATAGTGCTACCCTAATTAAAAAAGCCACAGTAAAAACTTTGGGCTATAAAATGTTTAGATTTGATTTTTAAAATGCTTTTTATAAAAAAATTTAAAATTATCTTTAAATACATTTTTATACTACATAAAATTCATTTTATTTATCTAGTAACTGATTTCGCACCTCTTTTACTTCTGGACGGGGAGTCGAAAAATACTTGTTAAATGCGTTATTGTTTTTAGACAAACTATGTTGAAACTCGTTGGAGGTTGCTTGAATTCGATGATTTCTAAGAAGATGATCAACTGCGTTTTGAATATCGTATTCGCACTTACGAAGTACTTCTCTGATAGTATCTTCATCGATCTCAGGAAACATAACGTATAGCACTCTTAAACTTTTACTCTCGTATTGTCGTGGCCGAACCTTAATGTCAGAATATAAAATTTGATTAATTAGTGTTGATGGAATATTTAAACGAGAATTAGTTGATTGGTTATATTGATTGTATTTTTTATCTAGGTCAATATATGATGAATATGGTTCCGTTGTAGGCTTATCTTTGTAATGTTCAAAATATTTTCTATTGGTACTTTGCGTTTTTTCATTGCAAACATTTGGTGAGATTGGACGAGAATAATCTCTGTGTCTATAATCATAATAAGGAGAATGTTCTCTATAATGGTTGTGTTTTCTTTCGTAGAAACTAGAATATGCATTGTGCGCTTTTCTAAATAAGTTCACTGTATTACTAGAAGAATGTAAAGACGATAAAGATCTCGTTGTTTCTTCAGGCCGATAAAATCTTTCTTCAAAGTCTTTGTTTGAGTTTCCCTCTGTTTCCCGACCTGAACTTTTTTCAAAGTCTCTACTTGGGGTATCCTCCGTATCTCTTTTTGAGTTTTGATCTAAAAGAAAAAATATTATATATAAGTATTGTCTTAAATTTAATTCAAAAGTTATATATTACCAAGGCCAGAGGCGATTCTCCAATTAAAATGAGGGGGGGGGGATGAATCCTTTAAAAGTGGTTCCTATATAAAAAAAAGTCCTTAAACCTAAAATTCACCCAACTGAAATGTATCATATACCCGACAAGCCAACTATATTCTTCGAAAAATTAACTATAACTTGAAAATCACCTTCTTTTTAAGGTGATTTTCAAGTTATCGCCCCCTGACCGTCACACACACACACCTGTAAAATCGCCTCTGTATATTACTATAAAGAATAAATTGCTGTATAATACAAATCATTAATTTATACTGATACCATTTTAATTTTTTGAATTAATTCTTAAATTAAGTTGCTTTTTTAAGACCTAAGAAACTACAAAAACTAACATAAAAATCAGTTGACTCCATATTAGATTACAGGAAAATAAGTCAATAATTTCAAAATAATTATAACGAAAATAAAAATTTTACAAGTTCAATCTGAGCGAGTTGCTTTTACCTTCGTATTTTTTTTGTTTTTCAATTATGCTTATTTGGTCGTAACTATCGTGATTGTATTGCTTTTTCTCGCGCACGTAAGTTCGCTTTTCTTCATTTCTTGTATCATAATTTTGACTAAGTACATACTCTTCTTCTTCTGTTAGAGCATTGAAATCGTGATAATTTGATAATCCTTTTCTTTCTGCCACCTTTCTTTGGTGACGCAGGTGGGCAACTCTAGCAGCAGTCACTTTTTGTCTCTCTAACACAACTAAACAGGACCGACAGACGCAATCTTTAAACTTGCATTTTTCTTTATGACCTAAATGTTCAAAAAAATGTTGATTAAATATCCCAAAATATTTATGAATACATATATTAATGAAATGTAAATATTTTTGTACCATAACAATTTTTTTCAATAACATAAAGTATACATATTATAAAATTTGATTGAGAAATTACTCAAAAACTGTATAAACCTCACCACCAAGTCCTGCACAACTGTGCTGGATTTATATTTTGTAAGTTTAGCGCAAAGTAGCAGAATAAAACTAAAGTAGGCCCTTTAACCGACGTAAGAAATAGTAACAGACTATTATTTATATATAAAAAAAACACATCAAAGTACATTTTTATGGAAATGAAAATAAAACAAAACTTTGTTAGTTTGAAGTTCATTTTCATTTTATTTTATTGTTGTTAAATTTATTTAGGGTGCTACTTCAATATAGTTGAAAAAATTTTTCTGTCGTGCTTTTAGAGTAGAGAAGGAATCAATGATGTCTTGAAATTCTTGTGAAGATTTCTGATCAATGTTCAAAATGGTTAAACTCGTCCTTCCTGGTCCAATGTTGTCTACTGCAGTTACTTACAATAAATGTTAAGTATAATACGTAGTGCGATACAAACATTTGGAAAACCATCTTGTAGATTATAACGATACATTATATTTATCATATTTTGTGGAGTAACTGCTTTACCTGTTTTTGTTGATAGAAGATGTTATATATATGTAACATCTTCTATCAACAAAAACAGGTAAAGCAGTTATATATATATAACACATGCTATATATATATAATATAGCAATTTTATATATGTCATATTATATATAGCATATATAAAAATGCTATATATATAATATAGCATTTTAACACATTTTTAACAAATCTTTTTTTGTATATTTTTAATAAGTATCCTTTGGTGTCAAGTAAGGATATTTTACAAAAAAAATTTGAGTTTTGTAAGAAAACTATTCTTACGATATACAATATATCATACTAGTAACAATATATAATACAAGTATTTAGAACTTTTTTTTTATTTTTAATTTAAAAAAGACAAAAAGGTAGGTGATGTTGGCAACAATATTGGTATTGTAATTATTGAAATTTTTAATTCCGATTCCAACATGTCGAGTTCTAGCGTTACTTGATATTAAGTAACTTCTTTTAATTCTTAAATGAACTGTATTAAGTTTCTTGTTCAAAACATTATAAAGTGTTATGTTTGTTGTTCAAAGTGTCTCATCACCTGATTTGAAATAGGTGGAGAAATATAATTGTTACATAGATAATATGTCGTTAATATATTGCACTTTGTAGCTATTAACATGTCGTAATGATATCGCCATGCCAGAATTAATCACTTTGATAATAACAAACAAAAGTGTTTTGATAATAACAAACAAAACATTTTGATGTCTTTGAAATTTAGAAAAAATTAATTTAAAAAAAATTAAGATTAAATACCGAAAATAATTTTTTTTTAATGATTTTGAAGCGAATAAATTAGTAGTAAATTAGTTAGTTATTTTTTCATTTTTTTACATTTATAAAATATGCCCAATAATTTTAAGGTTTAGTAATTTTATAGTAATAATTTCAAAAACTGAAAATATTGAATCTATCTTTTTTACACTTTATCTATCTATTTTAAACTGTAACATTAAAGTATAATTTACCCTTAAGCTCGTAATCTACTCCATGGTTTCTGCATCGGGCACATTTAGGTATTCTCGAGTTAGCTTCAAGATTCTTTTGTTGCTCGAATTCTGATCTTTGATGTGATAAGTGAGACACCGACGCACTATTACTATTCAAAAATAAAAATAAGTTTCTTCCCGGAAATTAATATATACGCGGTAATGCAAGTAACGCGCGAGCAATTTTGAATTACTTTTTTATCACGTCAACTAGTTTTACTATGTTGATTTTGAAATGTATATTAAAAGTAATTATCAAAAAAAAAAAAAAAAATGCTGAACAACATTTTTGAAAAGAAAATTTTGTCCCACTTAGAAAATAGTTAAAAGTTATAAAGCAACTGTTTACCTCATTTCTTCACAACCTTTTCTGAATAACGAACGTATGAAGTTACACATCAATAATGTGATTACTCTCCGTAAAACATTTTAAATTGGTAAATAATTAAAGCAATCGAAACATTTAAAACAATTAATTGAACAAGTTGAATGGATGTAACCTGCTTCATACTGAGCTAAAGTTTACTCTTCTAACGAGCTATGAATGGGAAGCTTACTGCGCTAGCAGTGTAACTCTGTTATTTGTGAAACGTTTTGGTTTGAATAGTGCTTGGAAGCTACTAATAGTTGTTTTGAATTTTTCTCGTTATTAAGAAATGTTTTATCATAAACTATTTTAAAAATCCTTTCAAAAAATAGTTTAATAAATAATTGTACTAACATTTTGAAAGAAATTTATTTTTATGTCAAATCGTAATTTTTGAAACGTTTTTGAAAAACGGTTTAAGTATCCAAAACAAAAAAATGTAATTGCGAAAAAATAGCTATGTTTTGTCCTCAGATAATATTCTTACAAAATTAAACAATAAACTCATTATTTAAACAGATTCAGTTTTTTTTTTAACTTACTTTAAAGTAACTTATCAAAATTAGTTGTCTAATTCGGTAATCTAAACTGTTAACAAAAAATAATGACGTAGCTCAATTGTTGCGTCACTCGAATAGTAAAAAGTTAAATTGTTACATTATTGAAACAGAGATTTTAAAGATTGAAGAGCTCAAAGTAAAGATTTCAAGTGTTTAAAGATTTTGTTTCTAAACAAGAATTTAAATTAACAAAAAAAAAAATTCAGTTATCGCCTAATTTTAGTTTGAAGATAACTCTCATATCAAACCTTTTAATCAGTGCTTACTAAAAGCAAGATCCGGTTTGTCAAACGAGTAACGGCATACCGGGTATTTGTCCTAATGCCAAAAGAAACTGGAGCGCCATTTGACCATTTTAATACATAAATAAATACAAGAAGTAGTGTAAATTTTATGTTCTATTCTGTAAAGTTAAAGATATTTTTTTTAAAGTTAACAATTGAAAACTCGTTGTAATTACAGAAGCCAGAAAAAAGAAGTTTTTACTAAAAAACCTACCATTTATGAGTGGGTGGTTTTAAACAGGGTTGTAAGGGAGAGGCGCCTATGATGGCATCCTTAACTTTAAAGCTTCATTATTCAGTATACTGAAGACCAAGAACGTATATATACATGTATACATATCAAAAGTTTTGATATGTATACATTCACATGTGGAACAATAATAACTCGAGCAGTTTTTATTAACTTTATTTTTTTATTGATTATTTTTATTTTCTTTAAAAAAAGTACAAGTATGCCATTGTAGGCAACTACTACTCCTATGATGGCATAAGGGAGGATAAGGCTGGTTAGCACCAAGGGTAACTTGACGATTTCATTTGACCTTAGAGTCCCTCAGAAATGCCAAAATACGCGTAATCATTCTAATTAACCCTTTTGTGCTACACAGCAGCAATGTAGAATTTTGCGCATTCCCATAAGAGATTTTGCGTTATGTTTTTTTTAGCCAAATATTTTTAGTAAAGTAAAAAATCCTTTTTACTTCACTAAAACTAATTTAAACTAAAATTAAAATTAGTATTTCAATAAATTCACAAAACTTGGAAATAAAATGTATTAAAATTTCATTTCTGCACATTTTAATAAAAAAATCACTTAATCATCTTAAATATTTAAAGGGATTAAAAATACAACAGCACATCCCAAAATCAATCTTTCTTGATTAAAAAAGCAATATTTGTGCATAAGGAACGTATTTTTAGAAAAACTAATGTAAAGTCAGTATAAACATGTTGTTCTAATCACTTTTTCGCCATAACCAATATTTATGAAAATAAGACCGGTATGCCATCATTGGCGCTATGCCATCATAGGCGCCTTTTCCCTACTCTGCTAAAAATCTACTGAATTTTGAGCAAAATGTATGAGCAATGTTTTTGAACTCATTTTTCTAAATTTTCTTTTCTTTTTTATATTATTTGATATCACCATCTCATATCCAATATTTGATACCCATTATTTGATATCCGACTATTATTATTATGATCTTATTTTATTGAAATGAAAATTTTAAATATATTTGAAATTAACGTTTTGAAAATTTATTGTTTTGTTTTTATGTGGAAAAATAATCTATTTCCTTCTCCCCCAGTCTTTAAAGTTCTTTTTAAACCCATCAACAAATACACTCTTAAAAAAAAAATTTAATCAATTTAAATTTAATCAAATTTAATCAATTTTGTCTTGCCCCAATTGAATAAACTTGTTTTGCCAAATTTTGATTTGATCAACCAAATTGTTTTGTCTTTTTAAAAACAAAATAAAAAAATTGAGTTCTTTCCCTTGATTACATTTTACAGTATTACTAATTATTTTATCTACTATTTAATTTTATTTTTGAATTTTTATTATTTTTGTCTAAAATTTTGTAGTTATGTTGTTTACAACTTCTTTACTAGTTTATATTGTTTACAGTTTTGCCTATGTAGAAGATTCTATACATGGAAAATTTTACGCTCAAGTGAGTTACTTTGATAAAATAAATAAATTCAAACAAAAAATATTATTTATACTTAGGGTGCGTCATATATTTTTTATTTTTTTATTTTATAAATCTTTATTTAAAATTGAATAGCATTACAAATAATGAATTGTACAATTTTATCTGTCCTTTAATGTTAATAGTTTTCTAAGAATGCAGGTTAAGAAACATATCAATTATGCAATGAAAATGCAGAAGAGCTCTAAATATTGCTAAGGAGGTAAAGGTCACTGACGTCATCACGAAGGATACGGAGATATATTTGAATAAAAGATTTTTATTAAGTAGTAGTTTTTGCGGTGTTAAGAGCATACGGGAATCTATTAGGGTTTCTGCTGTTAGTGTGAGTTAATTTAGAGTTTATAGGATGGCAAGAGTCTACAAGGATCTTTTTGAGTATATACAGATCCTGTCTAGTAACTCTTCATATGATATGATATGGCACTGATTTTATATTGTTGTGAACTTTTTTCCACTGTTCATACCAATCAATATTCTCATTGAGTATGATTCCAAGGTATTTGTGGCTGCTGACTATTTCAAGTTCAGTATTATTGAGTACAGGGGATTGTAAAGCTTGAATTTTGGAGCACCTAGGAATAATTGTTATGATTTTACATTTAGGGCCATTAAGTTTCATTCCGTTTACCATAGACCAAAGAGCGACGCCATCAACAATGGATTGAGGGAGGTTTAGAGGAACTTTATCATTTATTATATAGGTCAGTATGTCATCAGCATATTTTTTGAGGATGGTTTCAGGAGGAAGATAGACGTTATGTCGGAAATAAATAGAATGAACAGGATTGGACCTAGAACACTACCCTGAAGTACACCGGCTTCAATACATTTCCATTCAGTGGTGTGATCATTTGTTTTAATTCTTTGTTGACGGTTAGATAAGTAAGCTGCAATCCAGGAGGTGAGCCAGCTAGGTAGTAAGTTTACTAACTTTAGAAGTAGCTTGTCATGACTGACAAGATCAAAAGCTTTTTCGAAATCAAAGAATATTGAATATTGCAAATTGATTTGTTGTTATCTTTTGCATGACTTTAGTCCTCTATAATTTGAATAATAGCATCCATTGTACTTCGGCTTGGAAGGAATCCGAACTGTTTGTTTGAGACTTATAAATGCTTGGTGTGATGGACAATAAATTTGGTGATAATACGTTCAAAAACTTTACACAATGTGGGTGTAATAACAATCGGACGATAGTCATTAGACGAGCGCGGGTTAGAAATTTTTGGAATCGGTGTTATGTTTACTGATTTCCATTGGTCAGGTAAGTAAATTTTTCTTATGAGGCGGTTGAATAGGATGCAGAGCGATGGGACAATTTCAAATTGAGCAGATTTGAGTAAAAACGGAAATAGGTCATCTGGTCCTGAGGACCCTGCTTTGAGTTTGCTGAGTTGGTTGAGAATGTTATTATAAATAAAATTGGGGTAATAGGCGGGTTTGCCTCTCGGTTGATGAAGCATGAGAGGTTAGGTTGTTTATTACCAATCCAAACACTTTGAAAGTGATCATTTAATTGGTTTGCTAGCGTCGCAGAGATAGGGGTGGTGGTTTGACAGCGAGACTGATTTCACGCCAAAAATCTGGTTTTCTAGAAGTAAAACGCCTGTTATAGATTCTCTTTCTTTTGGTAATTAGTTTCCTAATTTGATTTGCAAGCGATTTCCACTCTTTGTAGTACCCGGAAAAAAAGAGTTTTTGACGCTCTTTATAAGGCCTTGAATAAGTGGTGTCATCCAAGGCTTAGGGTTAACGAGCGTTGTTGATTTTAGAGGTTGGCCGATGTCTTAAGCAGAGAGTATAGAATAATAAAAGTTGTTGCAAGCAACTTGTATTTCATACGGTGAATCAACTAAGGTTTCAATATTGCTAGATCGTATCAGTGCAACAGTGTCAGCAATTCTACCTGACCGGTAAGCAATCTTGTGAGGAACTGGGCGAGTAGATTTATAGAAATTTAGAGGAGGTTGACTAACTACGACAAGGTGGTCTGAATTACCAAAACTAGGAAGGGTATACGACACATAGCATTTAGGAGCGTTTACTCAAGATGATGTCAAGAATAGATGTTTTTCTGGTAGGGTGTGCAATAAGATGAATGAGTTGGTGAGAACAACAAATAAAGTAAGTAGAGCAGCCATTTAGATCCCCTGCAAGAAATTTTAGTGGTTTGTTGCCCATTGTGCAACGAATTATGACTGGTTCAATGAGTTGTGCAAGTTGATAAGATGCATTGCGCTGCTCACTTTTAGACCAAACCGGGATATAGGCACATATAACTAGACAGGAAGAGTATTCTCAGGGTAGTAGTTTTGGGTACACACGAGCGATTGTTAGTTCGATTTCTTGTTTAGGTTCCAAGTTAGAAAAATAGTCTGTAGATAGTTTTATTTTTTCAATTTTATCTGAGTGTTTTTTGTTTATGAATATAACAGTACCACCACCCATGCGATCTTGACGTTCAGTACTTATTCAAGTGTAGTTATTATTGATTTGAGAAAGAATAATTTGCTTACCGCAAGGGTTGGTACCTTTAAGAAATTGAATAAAAATCTCAATTTTGTTACAGAGTGAGCCCATATTAGTGGTACAGATGGTTGGTAGGCAATTGGTGAATAGTTTATATCTAATTAGTTGGGATGGAGTGAGGAGTAAGGGCACCGCGGATCTTGATGATTGCTCCATTGCGAATGCCCCAGTGAAAGGGTGCATCAGACTTATCAATATAGAGTTTATCATTACGAATGTTGCGGTCTTTGCGTAGTTGGTACTCAAGTTCTCTTTCAGCAGGAGACAAATCAGGACTGACTCTGTATGTCTTGAAATTCTCATGTGTAGCGAGAGTTTATCTGAGCTAATTTTTTGTTAGTAATATTCTTGAATTCTACAACAATAGGCCGACAATTTGATGCTTTTTTTGTGTTAAGACTAATATCATCATTGGTTAGGCCTATAACGGTAAGAACCTCTGTGATGCAGGTTAACGCAGATGGTGGTGTTTGGGTGATATTTGCTGCAGACACTGATTCTAAGACACCAAATACTATTATATTCTTTTCACACTTAGCTGCTTGTTTTAGTTCAACAAGGACTTGACCAATTTGCGGTGATGAGTTTGGCTTGTTTCTGATAATATTGCTTTTTTCTGATAATATTGTTTCTGATAATATTGCACGATGGCTGGTGTGAACTTGATTGGGTGGCTATTTGAGAGTTGATTTTGGTTTCAATAAATGCTAATTTTTGTTCAAATTTTTTTATTTGGCTAGCTTGCAGGTTGATAGTAGCTTTCTGTTCTGAAATAATGTTCATGAGCTCCATAATCCATATATATATATATATATATATATATATATATATATATATATATATATATATATTGTATATATATATATATATATATATATATATATATATATATATATATATATATATATATATATATATATATATATATTATTAATTGATACATATTATTCACTATATATCACTGTATATAATCAATGTAATCACATTTCCAGACTGAATAAAGTACTTTTCCAGATTATGTATATATATATATATATATATATATATATATATATATATATATATATATATATATATATATATATATATATATATATATATATATATATATATATATATATATATATATATATATATATATATATATATATATTTGTGGCGGGATAGCTCAAATGGTTAGGTGGCGGGATAGCTCAGATGGTTAGAGCGTCAAAGAAAAAGTTAAAACCCGGGCTGTTGAACGATACGAGTTCAAATCACGCCAGCGCCAACTCAGGCTTTTTGTCAGTCGATGTATGTACTTTTTGGTCTCTATAAAAGTTTGTTATGGGTACATTTTTTTACAAAAAATCATGCCTAGGGGGACAAAAAAAATAACGGGTACACTAAAATGTCCCCGATAATGCTAATGTCCCCGTAAGTATTTTTTTGTAAATTCTGTCCCCGTAAATGCTAAACTATACAAATATATGTATATATATATATATATATATATATATATATATATATATATATATATATATACATAACGATCTAGAAAAGTACTTTATTCAGTCTGGAAATGTGATTACATTGATTATATACAGTGATATATAGTGAATAATATGTATCAATTAATAAGTTTCAGTGATTATTTTCGACAAATTAAATTCAGTGCACGCATTAGATTTTTTAAGAAAATTATGAACATTGTAATTCGTATGAGTCAGCTGTTCGGAAGAAAAAGTAATTTGATTGATGCAAGGCGTAAACACCACAACAGGAAAAACCATAACCACAAAAAGGAAAAACCATAAAAAAAAAACGTTCTAATTTCTTCAGTTGTGGTTTCTCTGTGACAAGACCTTATGGTCTTCTTTAAGTATCCGCGTTCTTTACTTTTATTTTTATACTTTATTTCTTATCGATATCTTGACTAGTTAACTTTTCTTTTTTTATATTATTTGTAACATATGTATCATAAATATTGTATAAGTTACTGTCATCCCAATGGGAAAAAAGACGTCAAAAAGACGTCTTTAAAAGTCTTATTTACGATGTCTTTAAGACGTCTTTTTTTAATCGATTATGCATATCTAAAAGACATCTTTTTTCGACATCAAAAAGACGTCTTTTTTTATCTTAATCTTGTCATGAAAAGACATAAAAAATGCGTCTTTAAGACGCCTTTTTTTAGTCGAATATGCAAATCTCAAAGTCATCTTTTTTTGACATCGAAAAGACGTCTTTTTTTTATCTTTATCTTGTCATGAAAAGACATAAAAAATGCGCCTTTAAGACGTTTTTTTTTAGTCGAATATGCAAATCTTATAAAGTGATTTTTCTCAAGGTCGGAACGACTTTTTTGCCATACTTATTAGTATACTATAGTATCCAATACACTATAGCATTCCTACTTTTCTTATATGAAAAGCTATTTTTTTCAAATGAAAATGATAATAACTTTTCATACAAAGTATGACAAAAAGTTTTTTCTGATGCCGAGAAAAAAACCTTTTTTAGATGTCAATATAAAAGAGGAAGCATTTTCTACATCTTTTTTATATTTAAATATAGGAGAATAATTTATAAATAAAACAATAGCATTGTTCAACAAAATATTTTTTTATCTTTTTATCTTTCTTTTCTCCTAGGGAAAAAGACATCTTTAGACGAATAAAAGGCGTCTTTTTTATGACTTGTTATGTCTTTTTATGATCAGCCAAAATAAAGACGTGGAAAGACGTCTTTTAAAAAGACGTCTTCACAAAAGAGGTCGAAAAGACGTCAATCGGTTGTTAATAAGGAAATCATTATTTGCTTAAGCAAATTAAAAATAATTATTGCCAATAGAATCTAACAAAAATGAGTTTTAACCCACAGTATCGTAATTACGATATCTTTGTTACGTTCTGATTGGCCCGTTTTTTGTTTATAACTTTTTTAATGTGAAATGCTTTTGCATAGGAAATTTAATTAAAAATTAATCTAATGGGTTCAAAAAGAAGGGACCGCGCTGGAAACATGAGTGGATTAAAAGGATCAGCCCTTTTTAAATTAATATTTGGTAAGTATAATGTGCTCCACTCAGCTAATTAAGTTTCGTTTGCTTTTTTTGTATTACATTTAAGCAATAGACTGTTTTTTATGTTCACTCGTTTTTTAGAAGTGGTAATCAGCTAAAAGTCGTGACCTGCTTGCATAAAAGGATTTCTCGACGTGAAATTATTAATTTTATTCAACAACGCCAAGAAACAGAACTCTCTCAAGAAACAGAAAAGAAAGAGAAAGATGAAAAAATATTCTGTTGAACAATACTATTGTTTTATTTATAAATTATTCTCCTATATTTAAATATATAAAAGATGTAGAAAATGCTTCCTCTTTTATACTGACATCTAAAAGAGGTTTTATCTAGGCATCGGAAAAAGCTTTTTGTCATACTTTGTATGAAGAGCTATTATCATTTTTATTTGCAAAAAATAGCTTTTCATATAAGAAAAGTAGGAATACTATAGTGTATAGGATACTATAGTATACTAATAAGTATGGCAAAAAAGTCGTTCCGACCCCGAGAAAAAACACTTTTTTAGATTTGCATATTAAACTAAAAAAAAGCGTCTTAAAGGCGCATTTTTCATGTCTTTTCATGACAAGATTAAGGATAAAAAAAGACGTCTTTTCGATGTAGAAAAAAGATGTCTTTTAGATTCGCATATTCGACTAAAATAAGGCGTCTTAAAGACGCATTTTTTATGTCTTTTCATGACAAGATTAAGATAAAAAAAGACGTCTTTTCGATGTCGAAAAGACGTCTAAAAGATGTCTTTTAGATTTGCATAATCGATTAAAAAAAGACGTCTTAAAGACATCGTAAATAAGACTTTTAAAGACCTCTTTTCGACGTCTTTTTTCCCACTGGGAGCTGTTTCTTGAGCGAGCTCTGTTTCTTGGCGTTGTTGAATAAAATTAACAATTTGACGTTGAGAAATCCTTTCATACGAGCAGGTTACGACTTCTAGCTGGTTACCAATTCTAAAAAACAAGTGAACATAAAAAACAGTCTATTGCTTAAATGTAATACAAAAAAAGCAAACAAAACTTGATTAGCTGAGTGGAGCACATTATACTTACCGACTATTAATTTAAAAAGGGCTGATCCTTTTAATCCACTCATGTTTCCAGCGCGGT
Source organism: Hydra vulgaris (assembly GCF_022113875.1). NCBI lineage: Eukaryota > Metazoa > Cnidaria > Hydrozoa > Anthoathecata > Hydridae > Hydra > Hydra vulgaris. Next base: position 14,098,012 of record NC_061163.1, on the reverse strand, counting down.
CCCTTCTTTTTCAACCCACTAGGTTAGATTGGGACTGGAGTTAAACGGTAAACAGTCTAAAAATATATATAAATGAGTGTGTTAAATAAATTTACAACTATCAAAATGACTGTACGACGATGTATTTTATTATGTAGTACTTAAATCAAGCTAAACATTTGCACCTCTCAAATTTACTATGAAAACAAGCTTATTGAAAACAGATATTGTTATTTTTCTGTATTCTATAACATGATTTTTTAATTGAATTTCGGTGAAATTATGTGTTGTAGACTCATAACAATTTAAAAACCCGTTAGTGACTAAAGACTATCAAAACAAAAAGATAATTCAGCTAATACACCTTGAGAGTTGTTATTTATTTAAACTGAATAAAAGTATTAATCCAAGCTCTATTTTAGCCTGAAACATAACGATGCTTTACTTAACAACATAAAATTATAAAAACTGGCGATATCATTAGCAACACAGATGAAATACACATAAACAAAAACGAAGACTAAAAAGCTGCAATGATGTTTAGATATAAAAAAGTGTACCTTTCCAGTATCATTTTCACTTGGTTTTTTGTATCCAAACCAAAAATTTTGCTAACAGTTCTAAAGATAAATCTGTTGTCATTATGTGCATTTTTTTAGTTACTTTGTTAACGACAGTTAACAAAGCAAGTAAAAAAATCTTAACAAGGAAATAACAACTTTAACATAAAAGTTAAAGAGCCAACCTTTTGTATAAACAATTTCATCATTCAACTAAATAAAAACAACAAAATTATTCAGATCATTAAAAAAAAAAATTGCAAGCCTGCTGAATGCTTCTTCTTTTCTATCGTTCGTTTCACTGGTACTTGAACAAGTAATTACAGACAGAAATTGTTTACAGGTTTTATTTTTCGTCTGAAAATAAATATTTTAATTTAACATGTAATAAACAACGTTCAAGTACAACACATTAAAAAATTAGTCCAAAAATAAACGGTAAAACTTTTTAAAACACTTACCTACGACTAACTTAATTGAGACTAGATCGTATCGATACCATCATAGTGGCACTACGCCTTCCACTTTTTGCTTCTTCCCATTAACATTTTTTAGCTAAATAGCTGCAATTATATATATCTTATTGTGTGTGTGTGTGTATATATATATATATATATATATATATATATATATATATATATATATATATATATATATATATATATATATATATATATATATATATATATATATATATATATATATATATATATATATATATATATATAAATATGTACTATATTATATATATGCATATATATTATGTATATTTTACATAATATATTACTTTGTTACATAAATAATAAAATAAACTCGCTTACCGAAAACAGTTGATAATTAATTTCCTATGCAAATACGTTTTACATAAGAAAAGTTTTATAAAAGTATTTTTTTAAACAAAAAACGGACCAATCAAACGTAACAAAGATATCGTAATTACGGTACTGTGGGTTAAAACCCTTCTTTGTTAGGTTCTATTGGCAATAATTATTTTCAATTTTCTTAAGTAAATAATGATTTTCTTATTAACAACGAAAGTTGTTAATAAACAAATAACAATTTGTTTTTTTTAATTATAATAAACAAATTATGATATGCTTATTAACAACTTAAGTTGTTTCCCAGTGGGAGACGTTAGTGAATTTTCCCCTCCCGCTCCCTCGTTAGTGAATTTTCCGCTATCTAAAAAAAAAATTCTACTGGGTGTTGTTTATTTTAACATTCAAATAAAAATTTTCTTATTTCTTTTTTTTATAGGTCATCGATATAAAAGACGTCTTTTCTACGTCTTATTAAAGACGTACAACCGATTGACGTCTTTTCGACCTCTTATTTAAAGACGTCTTTTTAAAAGACGTCTTTTTCACGTCTTTATTTAGGCTGATTATTAAAAGACAACAAGTCATAAAAAAGACGTCTTTTATTTGTCTAAAGATATCTTTTTTCCAACTGGATAATAAGTCTCTTATAAGTTCTACGTATGCGGAAAAGGTGCGCATGTTAAGTTTTTTGTTCTTAAATTTTGTTTCAAAATAAATTTCTTTACTAAAAAACATTAAAATAAATAAGGAATAGGTATAGAATTAATCGGTAAAGATCTGTATTTTACGGATCCGGAAAGCTAGAATATATAATGAAAAAGTATAGAAAAATTTGGTTTGGAATAGATATACTAAGACCCGTATTTTTACGGGTCCGATCTCAGTTAGTAGTAATTATATTGTAAGCAATAAAACTATTTTATGCTTAATATATATTAAGCATAAAATAGTTTGAATATATAATAATCTATTCCAAACCAAATTTTTTAATATATATATACATACATATATATATATATATATATATATATATATATATATATATATATATATATATATATATATATATATATATATATATATATATATATATATATTATATATATATATATATATATATATATATATATATATATATATATATAGTATCGGACAAAACAAGTGCAACCAAATATTGCTAATTTAGTTTCTTTATATAAAAAAAGCTGCATTTTTTCAATTTAGAGAAATAACTATGTAACTGTTTAGAGACAACGTTCTTCAAGTTTTATTCATCACAAAGGTCATTATTTGTACACGAATATTAATATATCATACAAAAGTATTTAAAAAAATTGATTTCATGAACATAGTCTTGATACGGTCCATTTTTTCACGCGATATATATCACAGATACTTTTTTGTGACATTCAACTTACGTAATCGCCAATACTTTTCTTTCTTAGTTCCAATCCAGGACTGCCGGGAGCCATTTTTGCACTTGAAGTCATAAAATTAATAATAATAAATAATCACGCTCCTCAAGGCATACCGTGTTACATTTACCTTCTAAATAAACTTCTGGAAACTTCTGGATACTTCCTTTAATTATTAAAAAACTTGACACGGACCAGACTTAAGAAAATGAAACAAACTAAAAAAGTTGCACTTGTTTTGTCCGCTGCAAAATG
>NC_061163.1:13922482-14092482 GCF_022113875.1 Hydra vulgaris | reverse complement strand
AACCAGATTCTAAAACAATTCACAATACCGATCCACAATACCGATTCGGTATTATTATTATTGTGAATCATATTGAATCTTTTAAAAAGTTTTGTGAACTCAAAATTCATTATAAAAAAGAAAAAGTTCCATTAGACGTGGAGGAAAATAAATGCATTATTTTGATAATACATATTTAACTTACGTCATGTTACCGTGCAATAATTAAAAATGTTTTCCATTGAAATTAGCTGATATCTCTTCTAACAAAAAATACTGGTGAGCTGATAATTTACAGAAAATAAGTTTAATGTTTGAGACAAATAAATAAGTAGCTAAACCCACATTAGGCCATTAGTAAGTTCAGTAAAACTATGAGTGCCTGTCCAGCAAACATTTTATAGTGGAATTTTAGAGAACCTATAGGGGAAAGCGAATGGGGCAAAATGAATTTTCATATAACAACTCAACAAAAAATCTTTAAGTTGGATGGAAACTAAACTGTATTTGCATCTTGTATTTTAAAACACCAATTGGTTTTTTTTTAAATATTATTAACGCAATTTTATACGCATAAGTTTTATTACTTTTTGCGCTTAAAAAAAAATTCCTCACTTTTGGTTTCTCATAATGGATGGTGTCGTTCAAGTTTAACTTCTTTAGAAGTAGTTTTTTGTAACTTGTGTTTATTTTGTGTTACTTTAATTAGAGTTATTAATAGTTTTTAAAGTTTTATAAAATTAGAAGCAAAAATTGCATAAGAAGTCATCTTGCCCCGGTCACGTGACCAGATGAAGTTTTTTTTTTTTTAAATTTCGCTTACATTAAAATGTCGCAGAACAATTATATGCCGTATATATGGTGTTACAATTTAAAAAAAACTCCAATACCAGTATAATTGAAACAAGACAAACACTCACCTATTTAAGTATAAGCATATATACACTTATAAATGATTAGATGTACATATATAAATTGCTAACAATTAAAATAAGCTAGGCTCTGAAAGAAGATCACAAGATCTTACCGTCAAAACCTTATAAAATACAAGCATGTAAAATAAAGACAAGTATAACATACAAAAAATAAAGTAGAATTAAAAAATTCAGTCAAATAAAAGTAAAATTAAGTCAAATAACAATTTTCAAAATATCAGAAGTATCTAAGTATATTATCTAGTGAAAAAATTCCTTTTTTTTTTTGATAGAGCTTGAAAAGATAAAAAGTTGGTTGATCGAGATTTCGCAGAACAATATTATTCCATAGGTGAGGTCCAAGATAAGCAATGAAAAATTGATTAAATTTTGTGTGACAAAACGGCTCATTTAAAAAATTTATGTTTCTCATGTCGTATTTGTTGTTTGGTTTGAGTTTGAAAATATTATTAAAAGCTGTAGGGGATAAATTATTTTTCCATAAATATACAAAACATGAAACTTTAAATACATTGAGCTCAAATAAATTCAATAATCTTATTTCAGTAAAAATAGGTTTTGTATGTGTAAAACGATCAGTATAGTTAATTATGCGGATCGCATGTTTTTGACGACGATAAAGAAATTTTAAGTTACTTTTAACAGTTTTCCCCCAAGCAGTGTTAGCATAATTTATGTAACTATGGATAAAAGAGTAATAAAGTTGGCTTAAGTAATTTTTTAGTTACAAACTTTATATAGAATCCCAATGTTTTTTGAAATTTTAGTAGTAACATAATTAATGTGTTGATTCCAGGAGATGTTTTTATCGAGATAAAAGCCTAAGAATTTTGTAACGGAATCATTTTTTATTTCAGTTTCGTCTATATAAAGTTGTGGCAAGTTTGTTGGTAACAGTCGCTTTTTTGCATACGAATGGAATAGAGTCCATTTGGTTTTAATAATATTTAAAGTTAGCTTATTACATTTAAACCAGTTTGATATATGTTTTAGTTCTTTATTCATAGTGGTAAAAAGTTCATATGTATTACTGCTTTAGAGAAATAGGTTGATATCATCTGCGTACATGATACTTATAAGGTTGGAAGCTTTATTCAAATTATTTATATATATCAGGAAAAGTAGGGGTCCGAGGATTAAACCTTGAGGAATACCGCATACGATATCAAGATAATTATTTTGATAACCATCGTTACTAATTACGTATTGTTAAATAGTTAAATATTTCTAAACCATTTTAAAGCAGTACCTTTAATTCCATAATATTTAAGTTTTTGCAGTAAAATATAATGATCTACAGTGTCGAAAGCTTTTGATTGGTCAATAAAGATACCTAACAGGTACTGTGATTTTTCAAAAGATTTCGAGATTTCATGCACAAACTGAATTATTGCATGCTCCGTTGAGTTACTTTTTTAAAGCCGAATTGTTTGTTTTATAGTGTTATTTTTGTTGAGATGTTTGTATATTCTATAAGACATTAGTCTTTTTAAAATTTTTGAAAATACCGAAAGAACAGAGATGAAACGATAGTTGCTAATATTCGATCTGTCACCCTCTTTAAAGATAGGAGTAATTTTAGCAACTTTTAACTGTTCTGGAAATATTCCTTGCTTAATAGAAGCTTTAAAAACTTTAAAAAGAACATGTTTTTAATATATTGAAACATTCTATAATTACATTTCTATTAATTTCATCTGCTCCTGTTGCTTTGTTTCTTTTCAAGGAATTCAAAGCTACTTCAAATTCCTCAAAAGATAATTCTGATAATGAGGTTAACTCATCGGAGAAAATTATTCATAGGTACAAGAAAATCATTAAAAGAAGTTGTCGTTTTTGGAATCTTATTTGATAGAGAAGGACCTATCCCAATAAAAAATTTATTTATTCATGAGATATGGCTCTTGGATCGTATAAACTAATGTTATCAATTTTAATCATCAGCAGCAGAAAACTTAAACATGATTTTTGTTTTCCAGTATTTCTTTCATAATTTGCCATGTGCGTTTCAAGTCGTTTTTAAATGTATTAATTAGTTCTGAGTAGCAATTTCTTTTTAGGCTTTTACGTATATTTTCAAATAGATATTTGTAGTTTTTATATTTTTTCGCTAACAGGTGTTTTTGTTTTTAGATATTTAATATACAACTTTTGTTTAATTTTGACGATTTTTTTAATCCCTTTGTAATCCAGGAGCTTTTATTTGTTTTTGTTATTTTTTCAACAATTGAAAAATTAGCGTCGTAAACAGAAAACAAATGTTTCGTAGATGTTGTTTGCATTGTCATTAAAATCAATATGATTCCAAAGAAGTAAAGATAGCTGATCTTTTATTTGTTCAAGATTTTTTTTGTTTGAAAATACATTTTTTTTACAACTATTGGGGTGTTAATATTTTTTTCTAAATTTGAGTTTAAAATTAGGAATATAGGAAAATGATCAGATATATCAGTTTTTACGATACCTTTTTAAATACCTTTATTAAAAATATCTATTGTAATGATATTATCTATTAGGGTAGCCGAGTTTATTGTTACCCTAGTGGGGCAATTAATTAAGGGTATAGATCCTGTTTCAAAAATTGCGTCATAAAAATTTTTAACTTTATGGTCATTGTTATAAAGAAAACAATTCATATTAAAGTCCCCTTTTTAAATTACAAAACTTTTTTTTTTATGTGTCAGTTGTTTCCACAATATGTTGTAAAAACATGCTTAGGTTTCGCTCGCGCCGTCAGGTGGTCGTTGACAACAGCTTAGAATAATGTTTTTTGTTTTTTCAAGTATAAGTTCAATTGTTAAAATTTCTTTATCGCCATCGGAGACGCCTAAATCATTTCTCATATTATAAAATATATTTTCATGAACATAAATTAGAAGTCCTCCACCCTGTTTATTCGTTTTTCTTTCTTGTAGGATAATTTTAAAATGAGAAATATAAAAGTTATTTTGAAAATCGTTTTGTGTAACCCATGTTTTATTTAAACAAATAATATTTTAAAAAAATGTTGTTTCTTCTAAAAAATTTAAAAGTTGTTCAAAATTTCGATTTAAAGTTTTTACATTGAGGTGGAGAATTCTAGTTCGATTTAAACTTTTTTTAATTGCATTCTGAAAAAGAAAACCTTTTAATTTTTTAGGATAAAAGTAAGCACAATCAGAAAATGTATCGCAAAAAAATTATTATCTGGATCTATGTTTTCATCAGAGGAAAAGCGGTTTCCTTCAAAAAAATTAAAAGTAATGGATTCAAAATCATTCAATAAAGCCATAGTTATTAAAATTAGGTTAACTAAGGTTTCTTTTTAACAATGCGTAATTTGACTAATTGTTTAAAGCGTTTTTAAAAACATTGTTTTTAAAAGAAATAACTTTATCGTAACGAACCGAAACATTCTCACCATTTAAACGTCGTTCTTTTACTTCCGCAAACAATTTTATTCTGATTGCAACCGTTTTGCGAGAAAAGTCTTCATTTACATAAATATTTGTTCCTCTGAGACGAGTTGATTCTTTTAAAATTTTAGCATTGTCTTTGTATTTTTGAAGTTTTAAAACTATTACCCTCGGACGTCTAACTTTTTTTTGCCCAGTACGATGTGCACGTTCAACTTTATTTGAACAGTACGATGCTTGCCCAGTACGATGTGCACGTTCAATTTGTCCTTTGAACCCAGATTTTGTAGAAAAAATGAATTAACCTTTTCTTCGGTTTCTTCCCAAGATTCGACTTCGTCGTCACATATTCCATCAATTCTTAAGTTACCTCTTCGTGATCTATCTTCGAGGTTACGGATTTTTTTGTTTAAAAACTCATTGTTAATTTTTTCTTTCTCTAATTGTTTGTTATCGATTTTGTTTAATAAATTTTTGTTGTTATTTTCAATCTTTTTATCGATTACGTGTTCGTTGAAGTTTAAACTTTCCTTTATCTCTACAAGCTCCTTTTCAATTTTTTTAACCTTATTTGCATTTGCAATGATATTTGTCTCAAATTTATCCAATCTTTCGTTGAGTATTTTTGTGTTCGCACTAACAATAGCAACTACTGTTTTTTTTTTTGGTTTTTAAATATAACTTCTGTTTCCTTCTTAAAATCATCCAGCATTTCTTTCATCATTTTTTTATTTCTTGGACTGTTACAGCCATACCTAATATTGATAAGATCTTTTTAGTTGATGTTAGATTCGTAGATTTTTTAAATGTTTCTATATTATCTTTAAATTTATTTGACTTAATTTATTCACTTTTCTATTCAAAAACTTTCATTTATTTCAAAAAAAATTTTATTATTTTTGCGCACAAAAGCGTCTGTTCTCTTCTAAAGCTTGCGTGAAAAAAAAAAATTTAATATTTATTTAAAAAAAAATTTAATATTTATTTTAAATTGTTATATTTGAAAATTGAAAATTCTAGTACATAATGAACCATTTTAATAAAATAAACATATCGAGAAAGTATTATTGCTTCCCGACTGATAGTTTTGCAATAACTCACGGCTTTCAAAACGTTCGCTATGTTGCCCCGCTTTTCCCTATAAGCCTTTTGAGTGGTCTACTGCAGTTTTGCTTTTCGGTTACTCAGTGGACCGTTAGTGGAAGCCAATAAATGTCCTAGCCGATGACTAGCCACTATTAACATGTCGGAAAGTTATCGGTTGCCATTTATAGCGAATACCACTAATGGTCCACTAAGTAACCAATAAGCAAAACTCCAATGAACTGCACAAAATGCTTATATAGGTTCACAACAAGTCCACTAAAACAATGTTTATGGGTAGAGAGCATTATATACCGCATTATATATCAAAGGAGTAGGAAACTGTTTGCTTGTCTTCATATATAATGTGTTTTTCTTATAAGAGGTAAATTTAGTCAATTTAAAAGGCTAGATCAAAACCGATTGGTCTAGTTTACATATATAACTCTACACAGCAAACATTCTCTATTTGACTTTCTGTAGACCTACCATTTTGCAATCTACTTATATAAGCATTTTGAGCTAAAAATTGAAGTTTTTAATCATTGGTTACTTAGTAGACAATTAGACGAAGCCGCCAAAAGTGTTTAGCCAAAGATTAATCACTATATCACATGTTGAAAAGTTTTTAGCTGGCAACTTGTAGCGGATACCACTACTGGTCTATTAACTAAATGTTAAGCAGAACTCCAATAAACCGTTCAAAATACTTCTATAGTACAACTACAAAACCATTTTAAAAATGTTTGTTGGGTATAAGAACGGTAAAAATTGCTTTTCTTTCTCTCTAAAGAACGTCTTTTAAAATATGATTTTCGTTATATAAACGTCTAGTAGTTTCAATAGTTTATTTAATTTGCCTTAAATATAATCATTTATTTTATATTTGCCTTAAATATAATCATTTATTTTATATTAAAAAAATGTTTATAAATAACTGTTATAAGTCGTTGTTTCGAAGCAATATTAGTAGTTTGTTGATGGAGTATCAAATTTTTTATTTCTATAACATTAATGTTATAGAAATTTCATTCATTCATTTTTAAATCAAGTTTAAATAATCTGGTGCTTTTTCACTCAGAAAATTTTATTAAAATTGATGAAAGTTACGGAACCAAAAACAGTTTTTATAGAGCAAACTTTAAATACATTTTTAATGTTGCGTAAATAATAAAAACGTTTTTCAAAGATCGCAAAAATTTTTAGATTAGTTCATAAAGTTTTAACTTACGTTACACATATTCAAATTTAAAATGTGCTTTAAATAAGCATCTTATAAACATGCCTGATTTGATCTTTATCTCTGAGACATGGTTTACTGAAATATCTGCCATTCAATTGAAAATATGGTTTGAAATTAAAATAGGTAACGAATATTGTTCATACGGTTGTGTCTATAGACCACCTTTACCGCATACGTATATATGATACAAATAAAACAATTATTTTGGCTTAGCAAACTGTTAATAGAAAAGCGTATAGTTGTATGATACCAGCAGGTGATTTCAAGTTTCCGGATATCAAATAGCACGATGACAACAGGATTGAATTACTAAGCAGTCAAAATTCTGCGGCAAGTGTTTCTTAATAGTTTGGGTGATCATATCCTAAAACAATTAGTTGATTCCTTAACATTTGATACATCTTACGGAAAAGCAAAAAAAAATTTGGATTTAATTATTACAGACTCTTCAACAAAAGTAATCAACTTATCTAGCTCTTTGCCGTTTGGCAAAGAGCTAGATAAGTTGATTACTCTTGTTGAAGGTCATTTTTTTAAATCTGTTTTTGAGAGAAGATATGATCAAGAAAATTTTGGCAACTTAATTATTAATTTAAAAGCAACGCTAGCTTATTTTAAAGGGTTTGAACCCAAATAAATCTATTGGTGTTGATAACATTAGTCCAAAGGTACTCAAAGAATGCGCTACTCAAATTACTTAATCTCTTACTTTAATTTACAATAAAGCATTTTCTGAACGCTCAACATCTCTGGCTTGGAAACAGTCACACATAACATCATTGTTTAAAAAAGAAAGTTGTCTCGATGCCGCTGATTACAGACCAGTGTTTATCACGTCAGTTCCATGTAAAGTAAAGGAAAAGATTATCAGGAAACATATAACTAAATATCTTGAAAAATAAGGTTCATCTCACATAAACAACACGGATTTATGTCCAAAAAAGGATGCACGTCTAACTTAATGTAATGTGCCGACAACATTTGCAAAAGCATCAGCTAAAAGAAATTTAATTGATATTGCATCTTTAGCCTTCGCGAAAAAGTTTGGTAAAGTTTCTTACCGTAGGTAAAGTTTGGTAAAGTTTCTTACCGTAGACTACTTCATAAAATTAAAGCATATGGAATCAATGGCAATATTCTTAAATGATATTTGTCATTTTTGATTTGTAGAAAACAGCGAGTTGTTTTAGGTGAACACTATAGCGATTGGACCGATGTTTCAAGCGGAGTTCCTCAAGGGTCTGCACTTGGTCCATTATTATTAATAGTCAATATAAACGACTTAACAGATAAAATAAAATCGTTTCATAAAATTTATGCCGATGACACTAACTTTTGGAAAAAACATTTTATAATTTATTTTTTAACTTACTCTGAATCAATATTGCAAAGGTTCTTTCGTTAATTTTGTGAAATTCTTTTTAACAAAAAAAAGTAGTTTGACCAACAATAAATAGCTCCATTTCCAGATTAAAATAAATCGGGTTATACAAATAATGTTTTAAATTAAAATAAATAAGGTTATACAAATAATTTTTTGTGTCTACTTTAATACTCATCTGAAAAATATTGAGAAAAGTGTTGAAAAACGAAACTTTAAAAAGGAAAGTCGATTTACACCCTTTACATTAAAATAACACTAAAATAAACAGGTTAGTTTTGAAAAACATGTGTATGGGATTCAGCGGCGGATTCAGAGCATCAAGTAAGGGGGCGATTTTCATGTTTTTTTGATTTGGTGGATCTAGGAAGGAAGGAGGAAGTTTTTTGATTTGTGAGCAGGCAAGGCCACTAACCATGAAACATTTTTAGTTAAATTTTTTAGAACATATGTTTTACACATTAATTTTTTTTTTGCATCGCACAATTTTATTAAAACTTTTTGTCAATTAACATCTCTAACTTATTTCCGTTTTCAAACAACGTGCGTTGTTAAATATATAAATATAGAAAAAAAAATTTTTTTCTAAAATATCTAACGATGGGGAGAGGGGGAGCAATCGTCTTTATTCTCCTCCCCCTCCCTTGTTTATGGATCCATTTTTGATAAGATCAAGCTTCCCTGATGCGTGTGAAAAAATCAAACTTCTTTATTCGAAACCAATTTGACAGATTGGTCTTTAAAATTTCTAAAAAAATTTCGAAAATACTTAAAACTAACGTATGTAGTGATTGCACAAACTAACAACGTTAGTTTGTGCAATAACTACATACGTAACTACATACAAATCATAACTGCTGGACATAGTTTAACAGAAAGTACAACGCTGGGATTAAAGTGTAAATTTAGTTACTTATAAACATTTTCTTTGTGTGCTACGCTTTGTCTGAGAACATATTGCCACATTCATGTATTTTATGCAAAATTAGAGACAATGACGCATATTTATTTTAAAGCAGCACTGCTCAATTAAAAATTAAAGTCTTTTACAAGGCGTCTTATTTAATTTAGTTTTCTTTAAACAAGATCAGTTGTAATTTTACTTTAAGTTTCTATTAAACAAGATTAACAGTGTTTTATGAAGAACAAAAGACTAATTATGAAAGTGTTACGTCATCCTTAATTAAAACCACAATTTGAAATAAACAATTTACAATTAAACTGCAGCGCTGTAACACAATTTTGCTATTGATTAAAAAAAATTTTTGTTTTAAAATGCTACATTTTAAAAATGCGTCAAGAAAAGTCGAGGAAGAGTTCATGTAAAATGAACTCTCCAAGTCTTTGTCGGTTTGACTAACACCATTGCACCAGCACCTTTGCACCAGCACCATTGCACCCTCTAACATCGTGTGCAATTATCTGTCCGCTTTCTCTATGCTATTAACACAACTACTTTTGCCTTTTTCTCTAATATATTTTCGTTCTACCCAAAATCACCTTACTCTCGGTCTGTAGAGCGGTTTATGACGCTCCTTTAGGAGCCGAAACAAGTCTCTGCGGACCTAGGTAATGTGGCCTCCGTTAGGCAATTAGCTGGCGGAGGATAAATTCATGATAAATGTATTCATGTAAAAAAAACATACAAGTGAAAATAAAACAAGAATATATTCCACATTTATTAGCAAATTGTTTACCTACTAAAGGTTTTAAAGCTAAAAGTGATTTGTAATTATTTTAAAGGCTTTTATTTCCTAGAAAAACATTTTCTTTTTTAAAGTTCCTTGTCCCATAGGATAGTGAACTTTCCCATGGAGGATAGTGAACTTTCCCATGGAGGAACTTTCAAATTTGGTTTGAGTTTTCAAACATGAAGTGAACTTTCAAATTTGGTGAGACCAGTATTTTTTTTTGCATAAGTTTTAAAATCTTCTGATTTAAACTACCACGTTGTTGATTTCTCATCCAGAAATAATCTGATCAATCCATCTGAACTTTTTTTTTTTTTTACAGTCACGACCAAGTAGAACAAAAAAATTTTCAATTGTCAATATATCATATCATTATAGTAAAGATTTGCTTATTTATAATAAGTATAAAAATTTTTATCAAAAACTATTTTTCAGTTCCTTTTTTTTAAAAAAAATTTATTTCAAAAAGTTTATATAAAAAACCTTGTTGGTGTCAACTTTTTTTGATGTTCCCCCTACCCCTAGTAAACATTTAAATAAAATTTTCAGATTTTGATGACATAATTAATGAACAATCCATAATATATTATATTATTAATAAAATATTTATAAAGGATCCTTTTTTCATTTTCGCAATAATTGGTGGTTTTGTGGTTGACAACACGGTAGTACAGATTTTAGTTCAGAAGACAACTAGGCGTTAACTTTTTTAAATTTAAGCCTTTTGATATATTTCCTCGATGCACGTTGTCAGTTTTGTCGGAGCCAAGCTGCTTGCAGTCCATAACTATGTCTGGTAATCGCTATGCAAGACCACCGAATACATCTCTTTATATACGAAATTTAAGTTCTTCAACGAGGTAGGTCTGTGTGTTGATGATATTGTAAAGAATGTCTGTCTAAAGGAAGTTTAACTTGGCTAACGTTGTCAAAGTTATTAAATACTTATTTTAAAAGTCTTCTATTTACTGTTCAAACTCGTTAATAATAAAGGTGAATCATTAAGTGAATAATTTTTTATGTGAAGACTTAATACCTTAATGTTTGCACTAATCATTTCATAATATTGATAACTTTTATATAGTCATGAAAACAAAGTAAATTTAGTTATTAATTGATTTCTTTAAAAAACTGACTTGATTTTAAGTGAATCAAAATTGAATGCTGTGGGTACTAACTTTTATTCTTTAATTATCTCACATGTTATTTTACATGTTTATATTCTTACTATATATATAAATATAATTATATGTATAACAATATATATATTATTATATATATATTATTATATATATATATATATATATATATAATATAATAATATAATAATAATATATATATATATATATATATATATATATATATATATATATATATATATATATATATATATATGGGTATAAACTGCATTTATTAAAATTAAATATATTAATTTTACTCATACTTTATCGTAACTTTTCAGCAGCGTTGGTTGTCAACGTTCATGTTTCAGAGTTGAGAGAGGATTGTAACTACATTTAAAAAAAAGTAGCCTATTTAAATTTAAAAATTTAGAGTTTTTTTTTTAGTTATCTCTTGTAATTTTATGTTGTATGCACTACATATCCTAATTAAAGCATCTTAAGAAGAAATAAAAAAATGTTTCCTAACCCTCTCATGATTTCAAAGTAATATTGAAGCCTCTTAGTGTATTTTCTAAGTAGCTTTACTTAGAAAATACACTGAGACTCACATATATATGCATAATTTTTAAGCTTCAATTATGTTGTGCTGTCCACACATTTTTCACATAGCCTTTATTGTTTCATATTACCTTTCTATTCCTGTACATTTTTATCCTCAATCTTCTAGCGCTTAGAAATTTTGGATACCTGTTGCTTTTTAACATTTGACTCAGTTCACTTATTTCTACCTGCCCCCTCCCTTTTGGTCTACTATGTTATTAGTGAAATATATGTAAATAATTATTAGTAATAAATCTTTGCTTGAATTTTGTGCTTTTATATTGGACACCTTTTGATAATTTTTAGCTAGCTCTTACTCTAATGTAATCTTTTCTTCTTCTTTTCCTGAGGCTCCTATGGTTGTTTGTGTTCCACTAAAGTAACTGGTTTTTTAGTCCGGATGTGAGTGATAAATGTTAATGTAACAAGTTTATTTGTAGCAATAAAAGATTTTTGAAGTACTAAATTTAATAACAACCACCCTAAAAAATAAAATAAAAACTGTATGCGAGCCTTCCCAGGAAATGCGTGCAGTTTTTCGTCTTCTATGTCCCCCCCATGACTCATTCTAGAAAACTTGGTTACTGCCGTTTGCAAGTTTCATTATATTAAGCATTAATATAATGAAACTTTTTTTGTTTTTAAAACTTGATAAAAAACAAAGGTTTAAAAACAAAGAAAGCAAAACTAACAAAATAAGGAATTAAAATGAATTAAAATAGAAAAAAATTGATAATTTAAATAATTTCTGTACTGTTTTTATTTTTGTTTCTTTAGGGTAGTTGTTATTTTCAGCAATGAAATTGTATAAGGTAAAGCAAAAAAAAAAGTTTGACATTAAAAAGAAATCGACATTTAAAAAAATGATTTTTCCATATTTTACTTGTTTGTTTTTTAGGAGGAAATCAAAAATATAGATTGCTATCTGTTTGTAAAATATATTTGTATAATTAATGTAGCAAAATATATGAATATGTGATACAAGCGTAAATTTTTATGGATAACTTTTAATTATAAAATTATATTTATTTGTTCATCAGTATGTGCATGTTTAGCTTATTTGGATAGTGCGTTTGACATCATTCATGTAATGTCTTTAGTTTGAATCCCACCACTAACCAAATGCTTTTAATTTTCTATCCACTCCCTTTTTCTTTTGTCTACTATGTAATTGGTAAAATTTACATGAACAATTGCTAACAAATATTATTAATAATTGTTAACCAATAACATAGTAGACGAAATGGGAGAGGAAGGTAGATTTATGCACACAGAGGTAAATGTTAAAAAGCAATAGGTATTCAAAATTACAAAGCACTTTATGATTGGGGATAAAAAATGTACATGAATAGAATGTAATATGAAAAAATTAAGGTTAAGTGAAAAATGTATAGACGGCAAGGCCTAATTAAAGCTTAAAAACTATTTAAATATGTGTGTGTGTAGCTTAAAAAATACACTTGAAGGCTTAATTAGTAAAAGATCTCTAAATTTGAAGAGATGCCCAGTATTCTTAAACATTCAGCAAAAGAATTTTTATATACAAAAAAGAAAAGATAAATGGTAATAAAGCAAATATATATGACCAGCGGTGTTATGAAGAAAAACAATTTCAATAAATAGATGATTGTGGGATTTGAGCCACAGACATGTGGCTCAAATCCCACCATACGTGTATGACACAACACTACAACAAAATAAACTAAACAAGCGTATACTTACAATATAAAGCATTATAAAAAAAACAAAAAAAAAAACAAGTCAACATGATAAAAAAAAAAAAAATTTCCTTTTAAATAAATCACTTTAATTAATAAAAAAATTTTCGAATTTTTTTTTATTAAATAAAGTTATTTTATTTGTACATGTTTTATCCAATTTTGTTGCTAAAAAAATTACAACCACTCTAAAGAAACAAAAATAAAAACATTACAGAAATTATTTAATTGATTTTTTTTTTTTTTTTTTTTTTTTTCTGTTTGAATTAATTTTAATTTCCTGTTTTGTTAGTTTTGCTTTCTTTGTTTTTAAAACTTGGTTTTATCTGCAACGCTTAATATAATAAAACTTTCACGCAGCAGTGACCAAGTTTTCTATAATAAAATACTCATTGGTGGACATACAAGACAAAAAACCACATGCATTTCTTGGGAAGGTTCACGTACTCGATAAAAACTCGCTCGTTTTTATTTTCCTAAGGTGGTTGTTGTTAAATTTAGTATTTCAAAAGATTTTTTTACAATATGTTTACTTGTTACATTATTTTTTACTTTAAACATAATTTTAAAAGTAAATCAATGATGCAATTTTTTTAATTGTTAGACACATACATGCTATACATTCATTAAAAGAAAAATTGTTGTGTGTTTGCTTGAAATAACTTCCAAAAATTTTTTAACTTTAAACATTGTATATTTATGCTAGTACCAATAGATAATGTTTTTTTTTAGAAAGCTTATTGTAAATAAAGGTTAGGGAAAAAAATACTTGTTAGCTTTTTCCCGTTTCTAGACCCCTTATCTAGTGGAAGTGAGAAAACAAGTTTTTTGATTTTTAAATCAAACCAAAGTTTGTTAACAAGGTTGGAATTTCATCAAAAAACATTTAGTGGTTTTAGAGGCCAAGTAAACTTTACTATCCTCTAAGTTGGGGAGGAGTTTGTTTACATTGCAAATATTTAGCACAGACAAAATTAAACAATTTTAAAAACACCTGTAAATGTACTCTATATAATGCCTGCATTAAGGTTCTTTTGGTCCTTTCAGATAAAGTAGATTGTGAATTTGATAGTGTGGAAACCTTCCCAGGAAGCGCCTGTGGTCGCACGCCTTGTTAATCTGTGTTCAAAGTAATTTATTTAGATACATTGACCACGGCAGTTTTCATTTGTTGACTTTTAAAGCATTTTAATAATTCACAGCAAAAAGCAAAACTTATCTTCTGAGAAAAGAGAAACCAATACTTAAAAAAGGAAACAAAATTGTAACAAAATATTAAACTTTAATTAATCAAACTAAAAAATGTAATAATTAAAAAAAGAAAATTTTTTTTACAAAATTTTTATACACCTTTCCAATTTTTTCATTTTTACTTTTTTAGGGTGGTTGTTATTTTTAAAAAAAGTTCAGTAAATTAACAATACACTAGCCCACAAGCTCTTAGAGCGTCAATAGCAATAGTTCATAAGGAAATAAACTATCTGGTTTTAATGCACAATTTGATAAATCCAACTAAAGGGCAGACTATTTCAATTAGGGTAGTGAAAACAACTTAATATATTATTTATTATTTTAAATGTTAAAAAATAAAAGTTTTACAAATAAATAGCAATAAGTTTTCTTGCTTTTCATTTATAAAATCAGTAAAGTTTAACAAAAACATTTGAAAAACAAGTTTTTGTTGTCTTTTGTCTATTGTCCTTATTTCTAGCGCCAATTAAGTATTTCCTTAACATATAGACTGACAAAAGTCGCAAATAAATTGCATTTCAAAAAAATGCTTTTGCTTTTGTTATATTATCTTCTTCAATTCAAGAAAGAATCTATTGTTATATTATCTTCTTCAATTCAAGAAAGAATCTTAAAGTATATTAATTTTGGTAGTGGAAAATAACTAATGCCCTCAAAAAAAAAACAGCAAAATAGTGTTGTTGTTTTTTAATTATTATTTTATTATTATTACAAAAATTATAAAATTTTAAATTCTTCTTAGAGCTTTATTTTTCCGCAAATTCCTAAAATGCCTAGTATACAAAAACATGGTCAAGTTGTTTAAATAAAATACTTTAAATGTGGGCAAACAAGGCATGCAATTGCACACATTTAACAGGAAGGTTTGGTGTGTGTGACTCTAACCTTTTTTTTTAAGTTTCATATATTCACAGTATATATTTTTATCTCTACAATAATAATATTTTTATTTGTAGGAGTGATGACTTGAGAAGGATGTTTGCAAAGTATGGTCCGATACGTGACATCTACATTCCTTTGGATTATTATACTCGTGAACCAAGAGGCTTCTGTTATGTTCAATATCCTTTTCATGATTTTGAAAAGGCAATATTTTAAGCAATTATTAGATTTTTATATTAAATAACTCAGATCCTATAATTACATATAATGGAAGATAAATTTTTTGTTGCAATTTAACACTGATAATTTGTTTTAGCCATCTAGTTTTTAAACATTTCCAGTTTTGATTTAAAGTTAATCCTTGATAATTAAAAAAATTTTGTTTAGTGGGTTGGTTATTTTTATTTGGTTCTAATAAGCTCACAAAATTTTCTGAAATAAAGATAAGCCAAAGATATCAGCCTAAAGACTTGTTGATTTTAGCCCCTAAAGTAAATTATCTTCATTTTTAGTTCATGAACCAAGTGAGTTAAAGAAAGGTTTGATACAAGTCTGCTAAAGTAAACAGAATACAGAGTAAACAGTCAAGCCTTCTAAAGTCAAGTTGACACAAATCCTTCTAAATGCAATTTTCGTTGTATACAGAATAGTCTATTCTTTTGAGAAATAACAGAACAAGTTTCAGAATATTTCAAGTCTGGTTTGAATTAAGTCTTAAACAGATTACAGATACAGATTTGTCAAAATTTAAATCATGTCTAAAGATAATTTTCCAAGTTGATGTATTTGGAAAGGGTTAATGTAAAAAAGAATTGAAAGAAATTCTACAGGTATTTAATTAAAAATTTTTTAGTAGGAGTCTGAAACTAGTTGTTAGTTCTCTATGAATATATTTTTTGATTTCTGTGTAATAGGTTATCATTTTCAGACCCTTGAAGTAAAGAATGCTTACTCTGAAGAAGTCTGTAATCTTAAAGCAGACCTAAAATAAACCAAATGTTAAGAATCGTTAGTAACAGTTAAAAAATAAATTTGTTTCTCAAATATAAAAAAAAAAAAACTAAATTTTTTTTGGTATTTTTGGCAATTTTTATTTGACATCTAAATTTGCATATTTAAGTGTAGTGTAAAAATTATTTTTGAATTAAACTTAATTGTATATTTATGGGCGCAAAAATTTTAAAAACTTTTTTTGAAATAAAAATCGTTTTCACATTTTTAAATAGTATTTAATTGGATCATGGTAATAATTAACTATAGACTATAGTAGTACCTAGATTTTATTATTAATATTTATTGTTCAAAAAAATTTTAATAGATACTAGCTCCCTTTTTGTGAGTGCCTATCCCCTACTTGTCGTTATGGTTCTAATTTTCAAAGAAGTTTATTTTTTATGTCAATTAGGTTGTTACATAATTAGAATGATTATGTAGCTACTTTATTGACCCAAAACTTAATCAAATTATAAGTTGTACTTTTGTATTAGTCTGTTAATGTAGTTTGTACATTTCTAATGGTTATTTCTATTCATTGAATAATTTTATAAAGATATACAGGGTAAACAATCTAATTTTGAACAATCTAAATTTTTTTCACAGGAATTAAGATTTTATTACCAATAGAGTTTTGTGTATGATTTTTTTTTTGAATTTAATATAATATAATTAATCATTCAAAAAAGGAAAAAAAAAATTTTATTGTTAATCTTGGCAGAAATTGTGATTATTTACGTTACCAACAAGCATTTTTTAATTTGCTTGTGTAATTGTTGCCGCTTTAAAATTTATACAATTTCAGGTTGATATTGTTTTTAAATATAAATTTCTATCGGCAAATGTGTTTTTAAGTAAAACTATGCAATTTTTATTTTGGCAATGTTTGCAAAATTGGTTATAAACATTAGTATATATAGTTTTTAATGGCCAACAATCATATAAACACAATACGTCATCACTTTTGTTTTGTAATTGTTTTTAAAATCTCTAATATTTAAAATATTTTGTTTTGTAACTTTTGGCTTGAAGTACTAATAAATATTTAACTAAAAACTTTTTAAAAAGAAAGACTACTTAATGGATTCAAAATCCATAAGAAAATGTTTGTTCTAGTTTTTAAAATTAAATAATAGTTGTGTAATATAATTAACTAAAGTTGTAAATGTAATATATTTTAAAACATTGTTTAAATTATTTTTAAAAAACATTAAAAATTACTAGGAAATATAAATAACAATAGAGGTGTGTCAATAAATTTGTGTATTTATACTTAGAGAGGGGAGTGGTGATAAGTTTACTTATTGAAAGATAAACTTAATAATTTTTAATCTTTTGTTGCTAAAACACTTTAATAACAATTTAACAAGGTTAATTTGTTGCAACTATCTCTGTTGGTTTTTTTAATATTTCAGTAATTTTTAATCAGTATTTTTTTGTCTTTTTTTTTTTTTTAAATTAAGTTTTTGTTAAAAAGCGGCTGTATAAAGTTCTGTCTTTAACTTTTGACACATTTGAAGACATTAGAGATGCAGAAGATGCTTTATATCATGAATCTCACGCAAGGTTGCATGGGCGAGAACTTGATATTCAATATGCTGAAGGAGATAGAAAAAGTGAGTAAACAACTTTCAAGGAAATTTTAAATTCAAAATTTTTGGTAACAGGTTAGTATTACAAAAATTCACTGGTTTCGCCTACAAAAAGAAAAAAAAAAGTATATTCAAAATTTTTAAAAAAAAATTCTTAATTACCTTAACATACAAAGATAAGCAAATAGAAGTTACAATTAAAGCTAAAAATTAAATTTAAAAAACGCAAGTTTATTAAGTAAATTATTGGTTTGTTTAATAAAATTTCTATTACATCACAGTAAATTATTTTATCTATTTTAAGTTTAATTTTTGTTGTTAAAAGTTTATAAGTTCAAAGTAGAAAGTCAAAGCTAGAATGTTTTGATAACTTAATATAACTTTTATTTTAATTTTTTGTAGCACCTGGTCAAATGAGAACTCGAGAATCCACTGGTTCTTATTCAGATAATGGCAGGTTTGGAGGGTAAACTGTTAAGATTTTAACTAATAAGAATAAAAGCTTATGCTTATTTAAATGGTAAATATATGTATGAATTTATTTATTTTAGACGTAGGGGAGGTCGATATTCAAGAAGTCGCAGCAGGTCAAGGTCACCTAGGTAATTTTGTTTTGGAATGCATAAAATAAAAAAAACAAACTTTAGGAAATTTTATTGTAGTATTTCAGTCTTGAACAGGAAGGCGTGCAATTTTTATATGACCACGCAAATTGCATTATGTTATGACAACTTGACCGCCGCTATTTCTAAAAAAACTTTAAAAAATGTGCTAAATAAAAAATATTTTGAAAAAGTGAAATTAATTACATCAAAACTTCTTAACAAATGTTTTTATGTCAGCAAAACGCTTTTAAATAAAGTAACAATTTACTGATGTTTTTTTTTTTTTTTAAATATAATTGACAGTTGTATATATTTTTTAACTTTTAATATATAAACTGTTTAACCCTTTAACAGTCCCGTGTTTTATTAAAATTGCTATTAGTCCGGTTGTTATTAGTCCAGCTATTTTTTAAACTCACCATGTTTTTTAACTATTAGATTAAAAAATGTTTATTACTATTTTTAACATTAATAATTACAAAATGTAATTATTTAAGTTTAAGAATGTATAAATCATACAACATAAACATTAAATTTTAAAAAATGCATTCACTAATATTCACTTTTTGTATGATAATAAAATACATATTCATATCCTGAACCTTTTTGAATATTGTGTTTGTAACACACCACATTTAAACATTAATCTTTTATTAACATTTTTAATAATCATTCATTGAATATATCTTTTCGTTATTGATTCATCAAATGTATAAAATTCTATCTTTTCTTGAGTAAATGTTTACTATTTGATAATTATTTTTGCACTGAAAGAACTTCCTTATTTCTCATATTTAAAATCAAATTGAACACATTTAAAATACAACTATTGAAACAAATGCTCTGCAGTTATCTAGTAATAACTTTTGTGACAAGTAGATGTATAATTACCGTAATATTACGGCATGGACATTTAGAAACCACTTTTAGTTAGCATAATATTACAGCATGGGTAGTTAACGGGTTAAGTTTGCATTTCTATAATAAAAGTTATTAAAAAATAAAAAATTGTTTTGTTTTTATACAATCACACTCTATGACAACAAAAGTCTCTTTAACGAATTTTAATATAAGAATTATTAATGTTAATACATTTAAAAAGATAACTAATTTTGTTGGGGAAAAAAAAGCAAAAAAAAATTAAATAGGGTTGATCTTAAATATTTTAATATATAAACTTTTTTTAATGAACACACTTCTAATTAATTTTTAAAATAAGTATTAATAAACTTTTCTCTCTTTTTTTTTAAATTTATTTATATAATTGTATTTTTTATGAGAAATATTCATCTTTTGAAAGATTAAATAAATAAAATATGGGACAAATGTTAAAGCAAAGGTTGAAATGGTTTTTTTAATGCGTAAATTAAATAGACTACAAGGGTTGAATTAAGGCATCGCGATTCGCGATATCTGCGAAATTATCTGGTCTTCAAAGTTTCAGTTTATGGAAAACCACGAAATTTACGGAATAGGCGAATAAACTTTAATTTGTTAGTGAAAATGTTATGAAAAACAAAACAAAATAAATTTATGACTACAAAAGTAATAATACTACAGTGTTGTTACTTTTATAACACTCTTTTAAGTTACATTTATAGTTTATTGTTTGATCAAACAACACATAATCAAGCTATTATAAATAAAAATGATTTAGTTAAGTAATTCCAAACTTTAATTAAAGTAGTAATGCATCTAAAAAAAATACAATGGATATTTAAACAATGTTAAAAACCTCAGCAACTTTTACAAATACATATTTTTAGAAACAGTTTAGCATTTCTAAACATCTTACTAACAGTCAGGAAAAAACGGGCGTTCACTTTAAAATCAACAAATGAAAACACTGGTATATTTTTTTGGAGAAATCTATATTAAAGAGGGGGGGGGGGGAAGACTTCTAAATATACTTCTTTATAACTAAAATTTATTAAATTGAACACCTCTGTTTTTTAGTTTTAAGTAAATGTCAGTGCTACTCTCAGTGGCGAAACTGCGGGAGGGGCGGCGGTAGCAGATAAAAAGTGTCCTATTTTTAAGCTTTCAAGTCTCTCTCTAATCCAGTGGTACGTAGGACTTGCATATATTTTTAAATGCATGGGTTAATAGCCAGCGCTTATAAAATTCAAGTTTATAGCCTCCTTCCCCCCCCCCCCCCCTCTTTAAATATAGATTTCTCCTAAGAAGTAAATTATCAGTGTTTTCATTTGTTGATTTTAAAGTGAACGCCCGTTTTTTCCCGACCGTTAGTAAGATGTTTAGAAATGCTAAACTGTTTCTAAAAATATGTATTCGTAAAAGTTGTTGAGATTTTTAACATTGTTTAAATATCCATTGTATTATTTAGATGCATTACTACTTTAATTAAAGTTTGGAATTACTTATCTAAATCATTTTTATTTATAATAGCTTGATTAAGTGTTGTTTGATCAAACAATAAACTATAAATGTAACATAAAAGAGTGTTATAAAAGAAACAAGACTGTAGTATTATTACTTTTGTAGTCATAAGTTTATTTTGTTTTGTTTTTCATAACATTTTCACTAACAAATTAAAGTTTATTCGCCTATTCCGTAAATTTCGTGGTTTTCCATAAACTGAAACTTTGAAGAGCAGATAATTTCGCAGATATCGCAAATCGCAATGCCTTAATTCAACCCTTGGACTAAGCATTTTAGTTTGATGAGTTTTGGTTTTAGTTTGGTTATATATATATATATATATATATATATATATATATATATATATATATATATATATATATATATATATATATATATATATATATATATATATATATATATATATATATATATATATATATTTGTGCATGTTTTTTTATAAAAAAAATATATATATTTGTACATGTTTTTTTATAAAAAAAAATATATATATATATACAAATAGTATTGCGTACTTTGGTAAGCAATCTGACGTCATACTAAGATAGTCGGCTGCTGGGGGCTTCAGTACATACAATGACTGACAAATAGCCTGACTCGTAGTGAAGTGCTGCTACATCGACTGAGGGTTTGGGATTGGAAAGCAATCGTTTTATTTATCATTCTTCGTTTTTTTCTTCTTCTTTTTCAAAAAAAACGGTTTACCTTGAAGTAAGCACAAAAAGTGAGCAAATGCTTATCAAAACACGCTTTAGTAAGTGTGTGTATATATATATATATATATATATATATATATATATATATATATATATATATATATATATATATATATATATATATATATATATATATATATATATGTACATGTTTTTTTTTGTGTGTGTTTTTGCTTGAATTATTTTTTTTATTTTCATTTTTCTTAAAAAATTTTTTTTGTGGATGTTTTTTCTAGGTAATTTTTTGTAGCACATTTTTAAACTTTGACATTTTGAAAATGTCGAAAGCCATGGTCTAATTGTCAAAACATATTATTTTTGGCGTGGTCATATAAAGACGTGTGATCACACCTTTTCCTGTGAAAGACTATTTATCTATACTTCAGTAACTGTTCAATTAAAGGGAACAATTATAAAAATAAAGATTATTTTAAATTTTTAATTAAAATAATAAATATAGAGGAATATTGTTGATTTTATTTATTTCTAAAATGAATCATAATTTCTAGACGTCGACGCAGATACTCTTCTAGATCTCGTTCTAGAAGCCCACGAAGGAGACGAAGTGTTTCTAGAAGTCCAGTAAAGCGTTCACCTTCTCATAGCCCTCGTAAATCATACTCTCCTGGTAGATCAGCTAGTCCCCGAAAGTCTCGTAGTGCTAGCAGATCTAGATCTCGGTCTAGGTCCCGTGGTTCCTCTACAAAAGAAAATGGAGATTAAATTTAATATTGTTTAAACATCTAGTGCTTAAATAAAATTCAATTCTGATTATGGCTTAGTATTTGCTGTTTATTTAGGAATTATATGCTTTAATCTTACTTTGTAAATAGTTTGACCAAATAAACATTTTATTCAAGATATGTCTTTTTATTATAGCTTAAGCTACTTAGTAGTCAACAACAACAAAAAAATAGATTAGAAGAGTAATAATTCAGGGTATTATTTTCTCAATTAAACTTGAACAATTCCAATTTTTTATAAATGTGTTGTACTACTATTTCATAATGATGTGGATATATTTTTAGTGAATATATTAGGGTGGGTGTAAATAAATGTATATATATATATATACACACACACACACAAATGGGGGTTTAGCTGCGCATGAAACGTCACTGATGATATCATAAAAAAAATTCTTTCTGTTAGGGCTTCAGTACTGTTGGTTTAGGCAGATAATATCTAATGATATATAATGAGTTTATTGAAGCAAAAAGTGCATAAAGTTGGCACTATAAAAATTTAACAAAATTGATCAATCTTCATTTACACAAATATGTATTATAAAATGAAGTTCTCAGCAACATTTCATGCGTGTTGTTTTGTTATATATGAAATCTTAGTCATAATTTCAAATTAGAATGTACTATAAAATTTTTCAAAATATTTTTTTACTTGCTAATGTAAAATTGAAATAAATGTTGACTTGTGGGTTGGGAATATTTTTTCATGTAAAGATCTAACTGTTGGTAAAGTGTTTTTAAAATATGGGAAAGTTTTTAAGTAAATTATTCAAAAACTCAACATCATCATGTTGTCAAGATTGTATTAGATTAGATAAATAGTATGTGGCATATTTTTTAAAAACACAAGATGTCTTTTTTTTTTGAGGGGGGGGGGTTAGAATGTAAATCTAAATATGTGTTAATTGTCGAAATGATATATAATTGTATCGTTTTTTTATCTTAGGTAATCTCTTATATGGTGTTGTCAAAAGTTTGATAAAATTGTGTCAAGATAATAAAAAGGTGATTAAACCTCTAATATGTTTATTATGTGTATGTTGTGCGTTTATTGATATGTTTTTGATTGATGTTCTAAAAAAAAGGTTTGTTGAAACTAATCTTACAAACTTTTATTGGTTAATATGATGACATTTTATTTGAAAGAGTATTTATACAAATGACTTTTCAAGTATTCATACTGTCTGATTATCGTTGTTAAAATCTTTTTTTTTTTTTAAAGCACATTTGCTGTAATAAATGTGAAAAGGTATCTAGATATCTCATTCATTCATATACATTCATTAATGTGTCTTAGACTACTTGTTAAATTTTGTATTAAAGACACCATTGTTAATTTGGATTAAAGTTAACTTTTTCTTTTTTTTTAAGAAATTCTGTAAAAATACTTATTACCATAAAACATATAAACGAGGTCAGTAGTTTTTAGCTGACCTCAAACATTTTCAGGTCGGCTATGCTGAATGCTGACCTTAATTTTGAGGGTTGTATATATATAATATTTAATTAAAGTGTGTGTTTTGTGTGTATATATATACACACACACTTGGCTAAAAATGAGCTATTTTCAGTCCAAGCTTGGCAGATAAAGCAGGTTTGATTACATCTACAATGTACTTTTAGACTTTGTACGAGATTAAGAGAGAGTTATTCGTCAATAATAGGAATACCAACAATATTGCAATATTTTTTTGCAGTAAATAAATAAGTTTTGTTGTCTAACAAAAATTTTAAAAAATAGAGTTAGCCAATTTGCATATTAAGGTATTAGGTTTAAAATCACTTGGACAAGCAATTTGCATATTAAGGTATCGATATATATGTATTTATATATTAGTAACTATTATTTATTAGCAATTACTATCACTAATTACTGATAAGTTTAGACTTAAGTTATTTCTTACCATTGACAAAAAATATTATAGAAAATAGTGTTCATACACAAGATTAATATTTCAATTATTCTTTATTACTAAGTTCAGAGAAGTTAAAATTCATGAAAATATATTTGAATTCAGACGTTAATTTTAATAATATATATAGAAACACATGTGATTAGCAAATTGTAATACTTTGTAAAGTGGTATAAAGCTTAAGCATTACATTTACATTTAGATTTGAACTTTTTGAACTGTTGTTTATTTATTAAGTCTATTAAAATTGCTGCTATTTATTTAAAAACCTTGATATACTTGATAATTTGATGACTTTTATTTGATAGAGTATTTATACAAATGACTTTTCAAGTATTCATACTGTCTGATTATCATTCTAGAGTAACAAGTGTTATTCATTTAATTTGATTGTTTTTATTTCTTATAGTAGTGCGTGCCACAAAGAAAGTTTTAAATTATGTATATGTTAGAGGATGGAGAAAGCTATTTTGTTAAATAAACAACTATTAAACATTTGTTATTATTTGGTATCTATGTTGCTATAAACATATATACATACATTTTATATAGCTTCTAAAATTTAATTTTGTTTATAAAATACTAACTAATTTGCATATTTTTATATTAAAAATCTAGATGGTTAATATGATGACAAATTCACTTACAAGAGTATTTATACAAATGAAGTGTCAAGTATTCATACTGTCTGATTAACTTTGTTTTAAATTCTTATGAGTAGATCATCTAAAGTATTCTAAAATATATATCATCAGCCAAGAACCAAGAGGCCCTATGTCCATTTATTGTGTTACCGAGAAAACAAATTTAAGAAATTTAATTTATAAAAAATTTGCCAGAGATATATAGAAATTTAATTTGTAAGAACTTTCTGCCACTAATTTTTTTTAATATTTTAAAAAGTTGTATTATTCTTGTGAATGGATTTTTTGGACGCATTCCATTGATTGTTGAATATTTATCAACAATAAACAGAAAAAATATAAAATGTGGACATACACCTCTTGGTTCTCAGCTCATGATATCCAATAACTTTATAATTTATATATATATATTATTCAGAAAAATTAGTACGATGCTGTTTTTGATGTTTTATAATTTATATCCAAGTAACTTTAAAATTTTGATAACATAGTATTACCTAAGTTTAGTGAAATTTTGCAAACAAAAAAATCTATTACTATATACCTATGCATATACAGTGCTATAAAAAAATATAGGGTCTATAAGAATTTTGTTGCTTAAAACAATAATATTAAATAGAAACTAATGAAGATATAGATAGGGACTTATTTTTCAATAAAGACTTATTTTTCCTAACAGTTATGTAAATTGTTACAAATTTTAGCAATCTTCAAATGGTATAACTCAACTAATTTTCTTCCTTTATATCTGTTATTTAACTATTCTACTTTGCTACTTTGCTTACAGTTATTTGGCCCATTTTTGTGTATTTTAACTTTAAGATCTTATTAAAATAGTTCTGAGTTGGACTAAACTGGTCATTTTCTGCGATCTTTTATATGAAATAATCATTTTAAATTAATAAAATAATTACAATAAAATGTTAAGTGTTTAGAGAAATCAGAACAAAAAGTAATTAAAAATTTTTTAATGTTTATATATCTCTCTTCTTGGAACATTTTCCAGTATGTTTTTAGTATTGCTTTGATAAAACAAGTCTAATATTTAAAAAAAAAAATTAGTATAAAGTGAATTTGTTATTTACGTGTTAGTTATATATAGATAAATAGTTTTTTCGTTGTTATGTTGTTATCGAGAAAAAAGTTATTGAATTTTTTAGTGATTTTATGTTTATGAATATATTAAAAATTGTGAGCGTTTGCAATTAACTTAACTAATTTGCTTCTAAAAATATTTAATATTTTGTCTTGATTTGGTTTTCTTAGAGCAGTGTATGTCACAAACAAAGTACATTTATAGAAATGGACGTGGACGTGGAGTTTTGGCCCTAAATTCGCATGAGCCATGTCCGAAGCCAATAGGGTTAAATACCAATTTGCAAAAAAGTCTACTTAACTCAGTTGATTCCGTGGTTGAAGTTAAACCAGGTATTAATTTTTGATTCCTAGTTGCATAATAAATGATGCAAAAATTTGCTTAATATTCATTTTATACTTTCAAACAAATGAGACTGTTTCGAAGTCTTATTTGTTTTGCAAAGTTTTCTTCAACTGAGTAGTTATAAAAATCATTTGTCTTTATTTTGTTAAATTAATAAAACGAAGACAAATTAATAGTCAAGTTTTGTGTTTAAACAAAATATTTTACGCATTTAGCATTACCAGAGCTAATGGCTAAATACAGCTACAAAGCAGATGATTTACAGTCAGGCGGATTTGTTGAACTAACAATTAAACAAGGGGAAAAGCTTTATCTAATCAAAAAATCGCACATTCCAACTTCTAACCCTCATTGGTGGGAAGTTGAAAACACCCAAGGACAAGTTGGTTATGTTCCTGCAAAATACTGTTTGGTAAGTCTAAAAATTAAGTTGAGTTTTTATTTGTTTTAAAAATCAAGTTAAAAAAATAAAAAATTTTAGATTCTAGAGGAAAAATTAACGAGTTTACCTTGGTTAGAAAACAAACGTCTTATGGAAAATACTGAGTTAGATATGGAAGCTAATAATAAAATTCTTAACGAACCGCGTAAAATAAAACCTTACGTTTCTAGTAAGTTATGAATTTTTTTACTTTATTTTTTATATTGAATAAAAACTGCAAATTGTCTTAATTCAAAATAAAAAAACTTGTACAGGGGATTTAATAATATGGACATTTAGTGTGTATTACTAAGTTTATAATTTATTAAATCAAGTTACGAACTATATGAGATTAAATCTTAACATAAAGCCGATGATGTATCGTTATTGTGAAAATATTGATTTTATGTGTGTGTGCGTGTGTGAATGGGAAAAAACTTTTTTTCCCATTCTTTTTATTCGTATTCTCGAATTATTTCATTTAGCGTTACAGTTTTTGTATCCGTATAAATTTTTTTGCAGAAATGTATTAAAAAATATTTTAAGTGAGATTGTTTTAAGTTAATAGAACTTTGTGGTTATCGACTACATAACACTCTTACACTTATATCAAGAAGTTTAATGGTTAAAGTTTAAACAAAAGGAAAAATCAATTTGAAGATACCCGGTGCCGGGTACTGCAACAAAATGGCCGATACCGGGTACCCGGTAAAACAGCCGAATTGCCGGGTACTCGGCACATCACTAATATATATATATATATATATATATATATATATATATATATATATATATATATATATATATATATATATATATATATATATAAACATTCGTCTGCACTTTTAAAAAAATTTTAAATTAAAATACGTTATTTTTTCTATTTTCGTTCTTTTCAGCATATCAATCAAATCAAACAGCTACTCAAAGCTCTGATTTGAAATCAACTGCAGAAACAAAACGATTCTATTGTGAAATTTGTGATAAAACATTGAATGGACCCCAGCCTTATAAAATGCACCTAGCAAGTAAAAATCACCGCGAGGAAGAAGAACGTTTAGCTCTGATTTCATAAACGATTTTGTTTATCAAATCGCCTTTGTGCAATAATTACTGTTTTAGTTATAATGTACTTTCAGAATTCGATGCATCGTGCATCAGGATCGTGGAATTTTTAGATAATTGAAAGGAAGATTCAAGCATCGGCTACTTTTTGTTTGTTATATTTTTATATTAGCAGTAGTTTTTTAATAATTTTTTTTAGTTGTCTTTTGCCAACTAGTTTATTACAGTTAATCCTGAGTGAAAAAACTTATGGTCATATATCTCGTACCTGTAATGAATAGTTGTTTTACTCTTTGGTACCGAAAAAATTAATAGTGATATTTCAAAATATATAACTCAAACCTTACATTTTTAAACCTCAACTTTAATAGGTCGCTACATTTACTGTTTTTTTTTTTTTTTTCCCGTAGCTTTTTCCGAATAAATAGTGCACAGAATTACCATTTTAGTTATAATACTTGTGGATATTTAAATCATGTCATTTTTATATTAAATATTTGTGTTAATGGTTGTTCGTGCTTCTTTAGGCAAGCAAAAGATATTTTTATGGTTTAAAATATTTATAGTTTTACTATATAAATATGTGTGTGTATGTATGTGTGTATATATATATACACACATATTTATAAAAGCTAGCAAGCCATTACATATTAAATTTTAAGTTGTTTTATACAATGCTTTAATTAGAAGCCATCTAATATATGGTGTTGGTATTTGGGAAAACAGTAAAAAAAAAAAGAAATTATGCTATTTAAGTCTTTACAAAAAAAAGCTCTATGGATTATTGGTCCCAACAAGTTACAGACAGGACCAATCCTAAAAAAAATAGAATCTGTTATCGTTAGGCCAAGAGTATCAAATAGCTATTAGAATATATAAGATATGTGTTGGATTAGCTCCATTCTTAATTAATAACTTAAATTGGGTTTACATTGATAAATCATTGAGAGTTAATCGCTACCTTACTATAAGAATTGCGTATTGGTGAATCAAGCCATTAACAAAATTGCAATTGAAGTGATTCGATTGAGAGAAATATGATTTTCATTTAGGCGCAATAAAATTCTAAAACCAAACAAACAAAAAACCTTTGTGATCTTTCGAAATTGCACAATTCCGATTGAGCTCAAGTGTCAATTGTTAAATTTTGTTTTAATATTTTAAGTTGGGTGTGGAGTCGTAAAAAATAAAAGTAACGAATGCTGACTCCAGTTGTTTGAGTACAACTTTTTAAAATTTTTTGAGTACAACTCCGACTCCAGTTGTTGAAATTTTTTGAGCACAACTCCAAAGCATGTTTGAAAAATTCTTTGAATTCTTAAAAAAATATTACGCGATAATTATTATTTTGACAAATTTAAGAAACGTTCTTTAAGGCTTAGTATGAACATAAAGTTAATTGAATGTTTTGCACATGCACGTGTGATACCGGGAAATTTTACCATTGGTAAAATTTCCCGGTATCGCGATTATGTTTAGCGACTCCGCTATAAATGTTGCAACTCCGACTTCACAGCCCTGATTTTAATATATATCAATTTAAAAATTAGGGAATCAGGAAGATATCTTTCATTAGTTATATCCCCTTTCAAATTTAAAGTTTTAAATTTATCTTTTTGTAAACTTATATAATTCTGAAGAAATTATTAATAAATAATATATTTATATATATATGTATTATATATATATATATAAATCTATTATTATAATCTCTATAAATTAAGAAAAATAGTTCTAATTCGTTAAAAATATTTTGCTGCTTTGTTATGGGCAATGACAATTCTGAATTATCTTAAACCTTTTCAATTTTGAAAAAATTCTGTAGCAGATTGATTGAAGGGTTAACATTCCTAACCAAAAAATTTATTGTTTTAAATATACGGATTTTTTCTTTCATTTATAGTTTATGTTGTTATATCGACTTCGACTTAAAGTCGACTAATAAAAAAGGATTAATCGAGTGAAAATCTTAAAATTCTTTTATCTTTTCATATCCTATCCTTTATTTATTTTTTATTCATTCCTATCTTTTATTTTTGCTTGTTCGTGTAAAAACAAAAGCATATACTATTATAACTAGAGATGTCATAGATATTAGTTTTGCCGAATATTCTGCTAAACGCTCGGCCGATGCAACAAATACTCGGTGACCTTTCCTATTTTGAGGGTTCCGACCTACTTCGTTGAAGTATATATCGTGGGTATACTGGGAAAAGACTTTAAGTTAAAAATAGGCAGTTTTGACTTTATGATGCATATTGTAAACACCCTACAAACCTGCAAAATACAACTCGGATAAAACCTCTTTAAAGATGTTTAAATGTATTTTTAACATTTTCTGGTCAGGCTTATTAACGCGCTCTTTAAAACAACAGTTTATGGGAAAAACTTTGTGACTACCATGCAAGACTATATATATATATATATATATATATATATATATATATATATATATATATATAT
The DNA here is from genome assembly GCF_022113875.1 of Hydra vulgaris. NCBI lineage: Eukaryota > Metazoa > Cnidaria > Hydrozoa > Anthoathecata > Hydridae > Hydra > Hydra vulgaris. Next base: position 14,062,198 of record NC_061163.1, on the reverse strand, counting down.
ATATATATATATATATTATATATATATATATATATATATATATATATATATTATTTACATGAATCACAATAGCGATGAAGCAATTCAGAAGCACTAAACAAGTAAACTATGTGTCTGAAAATGAGTTCATAAAAAGTTGATATTTTAGTCTTTTTTTGAATGTTTCTATGGAAGTTGAGTTTCGCGTGTTCAAAGATAAACCATTCCAAATTCGAGGTGCAGTCATACAAAAAGATTTTGAGCCCAGGGAGGTTTTTTGTTGACGACGTGTAAGTTGGCAACTGTCTAATGATCTTGTATTTTGTTTTGAAGTTCGGACTTCTAGGAGTTCAAAAAAATATGCAGAAGATTTTGATAAAAAAATTTTATATGTTATAACTGATATTTTATAGATTATTCTTTGATGTATTGGTAACCAATGAAGATATTTCAGCAATATTTCTGATTTTAAATGAAATGGAGTATGGAAAACAATACGAGTTATTTTGAATTCGTTGGAGTTTTTAAAGATTTTTTTGATAAGTGCCAGATAAAATGCTGTTACAATAGTCAAGCTGAGAGCTAATGATGCCACAAGCAATTATGTTTGCGGCTTCTTTGGTCAGACATGGACGAATGGGGCGAAGTGCACGAATGTGGTAATTGCAGGATTTAATTATATTGTTTATGTACTTGTCCATAGAAAGCTTTGAAACTTGGGTGACTCCAAGGATTTTTACTGAATTTATTGTAGTTATTGTGGTTCCAGAAAACGCAATATTCGAATCATTTTTATATTTGCTAGTTTGTTTTCTAGATCCAAATGAAATTGCTTTTGTTTTATTTGGATTAACAGAAATCCATTTTCTAGAAACCATTAGCACACTCAGTGGTTTTTTTGATGCTATATTTTCCAGAGCTGAGGAAAGTATAAAGTTGGGTATCATCAGCATATTGATGATGATTTGTACCAAATTTAGCTATAACACGATATATAGGTGAAACAAACATGGAAAATAGAAATGGGCCTAATACACTACCCTGTGGTACACCTGTTGAACTTGCTATTAGTCTAGAATTTGATGATCCAATAGAAACAAAAGATTTCCGAGAGTGCAAGTATGATGTTAGCCATTTTAATGCAATATCTGTGACACCAAATTCTTAATACGGGTAATCACCAGGCTTTGATTGATTGTATCAAATGCTGAAGATATATCCAAAGATAGGAGAATAGTGGTCAAACCATCATCAATATTTAGCAGGATGTAGTTGCATATCTTTAAGAGTGCTGTTTCGGTTGAGTGATAAGATCTAAAACCAGATTGTAGAGGATTGAAGTTGACAGATGATGTTACGTGTGGATGAAGACAAGATAAAGCAAGCTTTTCAAGAATTTTCGAAATTGTATTGAGATTTGATATGGGGCGTAGATTTGTTAGGTCAAATTATGCTGGTCCTGATTTTTTGGGAACTGATGTTATTTGAGCAACTTTATATGAGGCTGAGTAAATTCTGGATTTTAATGAGAGGTCAGCAAGGCGAGTTATAATTGGACTGAATATTTCTGAACAAGTTTTAAGGATGTTAGTTGGAATAATATCAAGTGGCGATGTCTTAGGTTTAACTGTGGGAGAAAGAGTAACAGGGGGAGATAACTCTTAGATAAATTTAGATATTATAAATTATAAAAAGATATATAAATTTAGAGGTTTTTGCAAGCCTTTCCTGGATAGTGTTCTTTATAATTTCGAGTTTGCGTATGAATTATTGACTTATTATATCGCATTTTGATTCTGGTTATTAGTTTTAGAACTATTTAAATGTAGTAATTTCTAGGCAATGTTCCATGTTTCCTTTTGATCACCGTATACTGAATTTAGTTTCGCCTTATAATGATTACATCTGGATTTGTGAATTGCTATCTCACGGAATGCAGTTCGATATAATTTTTTATCTGATAAACTATCAGTTTTTCTATAACAAAGCTCCAGTTTACGACGTCTAATTTTTTTATTCTTGGCATCTAAAGATAACCATTTATTACCATGTTTACTCGCATTGAATATTTTTGAATGGGTGCTAAATGATCAAGAACAGTTTTCATACTTGATCTTGTTTGTTCAGCATAATCATACACGTTGTTTTTAGGTGATAAGCAACATGACATCACTTGCATTTCTTTTATAAAGCATGACAAGTTTAGATTTCTAAAATTTCCTTTTGAAAACAAAACAGTTTTAGAATTTGAAGGTTGATGATAAAGTTCTACCCGAATCATATAGTGATCTGAAATACACTCGTCAGTTACTTGGATATTCTTGAGTGAAATATCATCATGTCGATTTATTACTAGATCAAATAAGTTTGCTATACCAGTAGATGATATGCGAGTTGGAGAATTCGTTGTATCATGTTGTAGGTCTCTAAAATCTCATCAAGTCTTGAATTGCAGGTTATTGAAATAGTACCTGGGCAGTTTAAGTCACCACACAGAAGTATTTCTCCAGATAATGTGTAAAGTTCCTCTAGGAGTTCAGATAATTCAAAAAAAAATGTTTGTTGGAATGATTGGGTTTGATCGATAAATAGCAACAATATTGTAGATAGTATTTGCCAGATTTAGTTTAGCCGATGTACGTTCATAAGACAGGCAGGTAGACGCCTCCTCCACGATGGTCTGATTAGCAGTATTGAATTATTTTAAAACCTGGTGGGGCCATATCTTCTTTAATTGCAGTAGGGTCGTCTGACTTTATCCAAGTTTCAGTGAGTATAAAAATATCTAGAGATTTTGCACTATATCATGAATGATTTTTTTATGCCAGATTGAACATTTTGGATATCCAAGTTTAATGTAGAGGTCCTTTTAACTTTAATGAGTTCACTTCGAACAATCTCTCGTTTGCTGTTTTGTCTTTATTAATAAAAATATTTTTGAAGTTAATAATGTCCTTAAATTTTTTGGAATTTTTAATTATAAAATTTTTAATTTCTTTGTTCTCCAATTCAACTAAGATTCAACTCTCCAATTCAACTCCAATTCAACTAAGATCAGGTGATCCTTCTGGTCTTTTAGCATTTTTAGTTAGTCGATTTATTTTTTTTGCATTTATTATTAAAAAATCTGGTTTAATTGCTTTTAGTATTGTTTCAATGGTTTGTTTATCATTTTCTTCATTAGCTTGTTTGTCTAAATTAGTATGATCATATGTATATATATATATATATATATATATATATATATATATATATATATATATATATATATATATATATATATATATATATACATATATATATATATATATATATATATATATATATATATATATATATATATATATATATATATATATATATATATATGTATATATACACACATAATTTAAAACATATCATTTTTGTAAAAATGGCTTTCACGAAATGTTTAGTTTGCGCTTGTGAAATTTTCTTTTTTTGAAAAAGATCGAAAATCTTATTAAAGTAACTCCTGTAATACAACTTAATATTCGAAAGTTAATTTGGGGAGAATACGATGTAAACACAGAGTGTTGTTCAAAAATTATTTGTATATTTTACAAAACAAATTTATATGGATTGAACAGAGGTGGAACCTCAAAATTATATGATTAGATTTAGAAAATATCTAAAATTAACAGATAAAAACTCAACAGATGGCAAATAATAATCAAGATATCATTGAAGAATCATTAAAAAGGTATGTTCTTCCTGTTTTTCTACAATAGGTATTCTTGAAAAAAATTTCAAATGTTTACGTTTGTTGCTTTCACTTTTTTAAATATAGATATAACATAAACTAGTTGAAATATTTTACTACTATTATTTCATATATTATTACAATATTAGTACATTGTTTTTATGATTTACAATACAATGAAAGTTAAAAATGTTTAGTAATAAACTGTTGACATACTTTCAATTTATTCAGGTAAAGAAGTTTTCCACTTTTGCTGTAAGAGTGAAGCTGTAAAAAACCTAATTATGTTGGCAGAAGGTTTAGGTAATATCTAGTTAGAAAATTGCTTCTGGGATTTCTCAAAAGTAAAATGAAAAGGGACAATATTAAATCTGGAAACAAGTTTCCTTTAAAGACTTTTGGAAACAACCTTCTTATTGTTGCTGTCACACCTGATAATAAAAGTAGCAGAGCATGTCTTTAGAAGCTATAATGGAAATCTCAAATACTCTTTAACTTTAGCAAAAGAAAAGCAAAACTATTTTGCAAAAATATGCGCCAAAACATGGCTGGTAAGATAGTTCGATGTGATATTTATCTAACAAAGATAATCAGACTAATCTAAACTATCAGACTGCGTCTGAGAATCAACCTAATGTTATTAATTTAAAAAATCGTAACCTGAACTTTAGCAATAATTATGAACTATCATGTAAATTAAAACGCAAAATGTGGAGAAGTATATATAAATGTCAAGATACAAACGAAACTTTTAATACCTTTTTAAGTACATTATTGGAGCACCCAAATGAAATTTGCCCATATGAGGATATAAAAAAAGAACAAAAGCAATAGGTAATCCGTGGATAAGTAAACCGCTACTGAAATGCTCAAAAAAAAAAAAGCAAAAACTGTACAATAAATTTCTAACAAATAAAAACACAGAAAATGCAAAAAATTAACAAAATATGTAAAAATTTTTACCAAACATTAATTAAAAATGCAAAAAAAAGCTATTGCAGTACGTTAATTTCAATATATAAATTTAATAGTAAAGAAACATGGTCCATGGTTAATCATATATTCGGAAAAGATAAAAATAATGCATCTTCACTACCTAAGAAAATTAATATCGATAACACTGATATATTCTGTAAAAACTTAATTTTAAAAGAGTTCAACAAGAATTTCACAAATGTTGGCCCAATTCTTACCAACAAAATCATTTAAAATCTACCTAAAACCCTCTAATGACAAAATATTGTATGACAATGAATTAAGCGATAGAAAACTTGAAGCAGCATATTCTTGTTTAAAAAATAAATAAATCCCCGGGATATGATGAAGTCTCTAGATTGCCGTATCGCTTGCACGCTTGCCGTTTGAATATAAACAAGAACATACAAAACCTCTTATAAAAAGTATGAAAATGATGGATGTATTTGAAACAAATATCTATCAGCATCTAACATTTATGTATAGATACTACCAGTGGCGTAGGAAGGTCGCAAAAATTAGAGGGGGGGCTGAAAACATACAATAAAAAAGAAAAAGTTCCTCAGTTTTGTATGATATAGCAAAATAGATGAAATGATCTATTTATTCAATTATTTATCACACGCAACGTGATTGATCATTTTTTTAACGTGATTAGTCTTCTTTTGCCAGCACACATTTATTTAAAAAATAGTTAGTATCTTAAACAGTTTTATGGATATATTTTTCCATGGTGATGTTTAGTTGTGATTGAGTTATTGCAGACTGGAAAATGGTAATTCCGCTGTTCCTAACATAAATGTTTTTTTAAAAGTTTAGGAAATAGGGGGGGGGGGGGGGGGGGCTAAACACAGTGTCCGACCCCCCCTCCCCTAGTGCTTTAGTTGGGAGCTACCGCCCCTCCGCCCTCCTGTTCCTACGCCAGTGGATACTACAACAATCTTTTGCCAGCAAACTTCAACAATAAGGTTGAAATATATTCAAATAAAATATATAATCTAAGATCCAATAGAAACAACAACTATACGTTGCCCCGGAAATGTAATTCTTTTTTTTTTTTTTTTTTTACAAATACGTGATCATAAATATAAACTGATTCGTTTACAATGTATAAAGTAAAATATCGTACATAAAATAGGAACTTTTTCCAGTATAAATAATAAATTTAGCACAAATAATAAATATATTATATTAGTTATTAGATAATCAAAAAGAGAAAAAAGCTGTACTTGATACACATAAACATATAATTACATGGCTTGTTATACTTAATATACTGACAGATATGTACAAAATATAAATAAAATCTAACAAATACTTTGTTTTGAAGTTATTGGTTTTAATAATTAATTTTTACGTTCGTAAAACTGTTTAGGTCTAGAACAAGTTTTTTTAATAGTATTTTCAGAGAATTTGTGTAATTTTGTAATTTGTAGTATTTTTAGATATAAGTTTGTTGTAGAGGAAAGGGCCGCGATACGAAATAGAGAAACGTAATAGTTTATTTTATTTTATTTGGTACATTAAAGTATTAATGTACCAAATAAAATAAATTAAATTTTTTATGTATTAATGTACCAAATAATAAAATAAATTTCCTATTTCTCGAGTATCATATTATTTCTATTGCATTTAAAAAACTCTTTTGAAAAATGTGATAGGAAAAGTTCACGTTTAAAAGGAAAAGTTCTTTCCACATTATTATATATACATATTCTCATCAATAAGTATCCCTCAAAATTATGTTACTTATTTTCTATTTTTAGAAATGGTAATTAATAATTGGTATAGATTTTTTTCTTTGACTAGAATGGAATAGAATGTAGTTGGTTTTTTCTGTATTCAATGATAATTTGTTAGACTTAAACCAAGTATTAAGTCTTTCAAGTTCAGTACTTGCAGTTTCAATGAGTTCGTGATTAGAAGTAGATGAATAAAAAAAATTAGTATCATCTGCAAACATTATGCCATTGAGTTTGTTTGAGAGTTTTGGAAGATCATTGATGTATAGCAAGTAGAGTTGGGAGCTAAAAAGGAACCTTGGGAAACTCCGCATTTTTATTTTTTAAGCAATTTTGAATGGATATTTTTATCCGTAATAACAGATTGATTTGTTTATTAAAAAGTTCAAACTATTGTAAAGCAACATTTTTAATGTCATATTTTTCCGTTTTTTAAAGTAATATAGAACTGTCAAAAGGAATATAAACTCATGATAAAGACCTGAAATTTGTTTAAGTTTCAAACAATAAAAATAAACTTCTAAAAATTTGATCATAAGAAAAGTTTTTTTTTTTTTTTTTTAATTAATTTATTTTTGTTTTGACTATTTTAATGGTAACTTAGTTATTATTATTACTTTTAATACGAGCTTTTTACCACTACAATATACTATTTAAACCTGTACAAAGGGGTTCTATGAAAAGATTGTGATAACGTAATATTATCCTTTTCTTCTTCGAGCATTGTAAAAAAAATATTTATACTGTTAAACAGAAAAAAAGAAAAAAAAAAAAAAAAAAAATTAAAAAAAAATATAACTATTAGTTAATATTCTGTTAATAATATCCTAGCTGGATAGCTCAGTTGGTTAGAGCGTCGAACGAAAAGTTAAAACCCGGTCTGCTGAATAATACGTTCAAGTCCTGCCACCGCCAACTCAACGCTTGAGTAGTACTTCGGTACGCAAAAATGTTGGTCAATAACGGGCACTACTTTGGATTAGTCTGAATGACTACTTGTGGCTGTTCCTATGCTAAGCTAACAATATCTTCGGGTATTAGAACATTGTATAGAAAAATATAGCATAAAAATTCAAATAAATATATATATATATTTCTCTCTACTACCATACTAGGCCGACGACATCGGAAGAGGGGGACGGGCCGGGGCACGTGTCGTAATGCTATTCCGTGTCGTCGACCATGCCGTAAGTCGATTTTTATAATATATTAAAATTTTTTGATAAAAATTTTGCTTATTATTATTATGTATTTCGCCGATAAAAAAAAAGTTTACAAGTTTATGCAATACAAATATATAATACATGGCTTCGGAAAGAAGAAGACTAGTTTAATCTTATGACCAAGCCCCTTTAAATAAAACTGTTAATATTAAAAATACAAAGCAAAGTAACTCGTTTAATAAACGTTAAATAAAACGTTGCGTTAAAATAAAATAACGTTAAATAAGATGTAACGTTAAGTAAAAAATAAAATAAAATACATTTTACACTATGATAGAGTGAAATATATCCAAAAGTATACGAAAAATTTTTTTAATTAACTATTTTTTTAATTAAATTCATTTTTCCTAATTGGTTTTAGATTTATAAACCTTTTAAATTTAAATCATAAAATAACAGATAATACACAAATAACAAACAAAACAAAAAACAAACATTTTTAAAAACATTTTCAGTAACTTAATGTATCTTTTATATATGTTTTTTTATATGTTTTTTATTAAAGTTTATTATATCAAATAAAATAAAAAACAACGTATTATGACGTTGTTTTTTATTTTATTAACTAAAACTACTTTATTGTACAAATTGACTAACAGTATATATAAAATATATATTTAAACCATATTTATAAAGAAATAAAATAAATGGACAAACGTGATTTCTCCTAGTCAAACGCTTCAGAAAAATTTTAATTCGTTGTCATTTATTAAAAGCTTTTGCTTAAGTTTGTTTTTAAAATGTTTAATAGAAGAAATAGTTTTTAACTCATTATTCAATACCATGTTCCATAGTTTAGGACCTCTGTTTGCAATTGAAAACTTAGTAACAGAGTAATAGGTTTTAGGTTGAATATAATTGTTTTCTGAAAATCGTGTTGGGTATATATGATTTGTTTTTTCCAAAAATGAGTCAAATAAAATAGGTGATATTTTTTATTAACTTTGAACATAAAAATAAGGATTTGATAAAGATTTAGTTGGAATACGGTGAGAATATTAAATTTAATAATAAAAGAGGTTTAGTGTGTGAGAAACGATCTACAATTCCAATAATTTTTAAAGCATGCTTTTGTTTAATTTATAGTTTATTTATTTTAGTTGAATTAGTGCTACACCAGTCAACGTTTACATAACTTAGGTAGCTATAAATAAATGAATAAAAAATGTATTTTAAACAGGTTTGATTTAATAACAGCTTAGCTTTGTAAAGTAGACCAATATTTTTCGAAATTTTATTATGAACTATTTTTATGTGCTCCTTCCAACTCACATTTTCATCAATAACAACACCAAGAAATAACAATGAATGCTCTCTTACTATACAAGAGTTATTTACAACTAAATTTGGAAGATTTAATGGGATAAGTCTCTTTCCATGAAGATGATGGAAGAGAGTATATTTTTTTTTTTTTTTATGTTTATGGATAATTTATTTGCTATAAACCATTCGCTTAGTTTTGCAAGCTCTTTGTTTACTGTTTCAAATAAAGAATTTATATCCTTATCAGAATAAAATAAGTTTGTGTCGCCAGCAAATAGAATTGAGTTTTATACTTGAAAGTTTATTTATGTCATATATATTATTAAGGAACAAAAGGGGCCCTAAAATTGATCCTTGTGTGACGCCGCAAGAAATTGTTGCTAAATCCTTTTTACTATCATTAAACGAGATATACTATTCCCTGTTTGTTAGATAACTTTTAAACCAAGCTAAGTTATAATTTAATATACCATGATTTTTAAGTTTGTGCAGGAGAATATTATGATCCACTGTATCAAAAGCCTTACTTAGATCAATAAAGACGCCTAATGTAAATTTGTTTTCATCAAAACCTATGAATATTTTGTGTATTAGATGAATGATTGCATATTCGGTTGAATGGCTAGATTTAAACCCAAGTTGTTTATCATAAAGAATATTATTTATAGTTAAAAAAGAATAAAGTCTGTTATACATAACATGTTTCAAAATCTTGGAAAAGCAGGTAAGAATTGAAATTGGTCTGTAGTTTGATACATCAGAAGGATCACCTGACTTATAGATTGGTGTAACCTTTGCACAACTTTAAATTTTCAGAAAAAATCCAGTATTTTAAAGATAAATTTAAAATATGTAAGAGTGGTATTTTTATAAAACTAATTGATTTAATAATGACATTACTACTAACATCATCAGCGCCCGGACATTTATTTGGTTTTAGTAAAGAAACTGAGCTTAATAATTCATCTTCTGTAAGTTCTTGATTAGACATGACAGTTATATTAGGTGTTAGGTATGAACGAAAGTTTGTCTGAGATGGTCCTATTTTAGAGGCTGAATTCGAACCTACATTAACAAAAAAGTTATTAAGTTTTCTGCAACTAATGATTTATTTACAATTAAGTTATTATTAATTTTAAGATTAGTTGGGAGTGCATTTCGGTCCAGATTTTTTTTGCCAATTACCTCTTTAATAATATTCCATGTTGTTTCTCTTTATTTTTTCAGAATAATAGTTTTTTTTGAGCGTTTTAGAACAGATTCAAATAAACGTTTATAACTTTTATAAGTAGTTTCATTTACCAAAGTTCTTTTTTCAAGAAATTAATAATATAATCATTGTTTAATTTTGGAAGATTTAAGGATTCCCTTAGTTATCCATGGGTTTAAAAGCGTTTTTGATTTAACTAATTTAGTAATTTTAGGGAATGCTTCATTATAATGAGTAAGAAATTCGGTTAAAAAAATATCGTAGGTTTGATTGGCATTTTGATTTTTTAGCGTCTCGTTCCAATTTACGTATGATAAAAGATGATGAAAATATTTCATGGATGTTTCGTTTAAAATTCTTGTTGTAACTTTTTTTTTTTTTTATAAGCATCAGGCTGAATGCATTTATTTGATATTATAAAAATCGGAAAGTGATCCGAGATGTCCGTTTTAAATATTCCAGTTTTAATTTTTGTATTGACAAATTTATTAGTTATAATTTGATCAATTGACGTTGCACTACCGCTAGTCACACACGTAGGTTTATTTATTATTGGAATGTATCCGCTTTGAAAAATTTATTCGTTTGTTTATTTACGTCATAATCTAAAATATTAAGGTTAATGTCACCCACGAAATAAACACTTTTATTTAAACTCAATTTATTTTCAATTCTATTTTTAATGTGATCTTTAAACACATTAATATTTCCTCATGGTGGTCTGTATAAAGCATGGACGACAATGTTTTTTGAGGCTTTATTAATGATTTCTACATATAATGACTCACCATTATTTCTACACATAATGACTCATAATTATTTCTACACATAATGACTCATAATTGTTTCATAATGACTCATAATTATTTGTGATTGAACTTATACTTGAATTAATTTTGAATAACAATAAATTCTTAATAAATATACATAAACCCCCGTCTTCCTTGCGCAGGTATCTAATTTGGTGTACATTGTAATTGGGTATTTGGAAATATGATTCGTTCTCAACATTTTTGTCTTGACACCATGTTTCACTAAGACAAATTTGAAAATTAATTTCAACTTTATATAGAAACTGTTTTAATGATTCAAAAATTTTTTTTTAACTCCTAAATGAAAAATTGAAAATGAGTTTCATCCATTCTTTTGAGTATGGGTTATAATATAATGGGCTAATATTTTTAATAAGTTCATCATCATTATAAAAATTAATATCAGGATCCGAATTGCGATTTAAAAGGATTGAATTTTTAATTTTAAATGTTTTAAATTCAAAGTTTGACAAATCAGTTTCCTCAGCCATTTTAAATGAGTAACTTTAAGAACAAAAAATATAAAAATTTAAAGAACTTAATTGATGGCACTTGTTTTCCTAACATCCTTAGCAATTAATTCATTAACAACACAATATTTACCGTTGGCCCTGTGTAACTTTCTTCGAAAAGCTTTTACCGTATTAACACTGTTTCCATTGAATAATCTCCGTAAATAAATATTCCGGAGCCTTTAAGTTTGTTCGCATTTTTTAGTATTTTTGTTTTATCTTTATAGTCAAGTAATTTTATCACAATTATTCTTGGCTTATTTAAATCAAGTTCACCTGTCCAATGGGCTCTTTCTATATTTACTCCAGTTAAATTAAGTTTATTTTCTAGTATGTTTTGCATTTTTGTTTCAGAAGTTTATTTTCTAGTAAGTTTTATATTTTTGTTCTAGCTTGTCAAACTATTTATTTAAAGTTACTCCAACCATACAAAGTTTTAAATATATTTTATTTTAAATTAATCTCTAGTTTTCAAAAAAATTGAAGTTTTGTTTTCTAGGATAAGCAAGTTGATCATCACCGTATATCCACCGATGACTTTTCTCATGTTCCGGTAGTTTATTTTTTAATCCGATTGCATTTTAAAAATTTTTTAGGGGAGGGGGAGAGTATTTGTTTTTTGTTTGCTTGGAGTCTTCGCTTTGTATATGAAGATCACTGGATTGGTTTAAAGCAATAGGGTATTTTTTTCGGTAATGTAATGCTCCTCATGGGAAAGAAAACATGTCAGACGATGAAGATGACGATGTTATAGATTCTTGGGAAGACGCTGCTGATTCAGGAGTACGATTTTTTTGTTTTGTTTAAAATTCGAATTGTTTTTAGATTTTAGTTTCTTTTGTTCTTATTTTAATTTTAATTTGACAAAAACTCAAACTTGTAAAAGCAAATTGTATAAAAAAAATGTTTGATCTGTTGCAGCTTTTATTAAACATAACTATAAATTAGCAAGCTATAATGAGCAATTTTTAATAGTAGGTGAAATAAATTTGCTACTAATTATAAAACTATATCTTAAATAGTAATAAAATATGGTTGCTAGGAGCAATAAACAAATGAATATAAGATATTTAAGCATATATCGAATAATATCTGTTTTGATATTGAGTTTTGACTTTTAAAAAAACAGTAAAATTTTTTGTGTGTGTATTTTGTTATATAAAACACATTTTAATGTGTTTTATATAATAAAATAACTCTGGATTTAAAAATTGTTCAACACCCTTAAGATAATAATGATCGTACCTTAATTTTTTTTATTTATTATTAAGTCAATCTTAGTCTCAATTGAAGCTGAATTATTTAAAATTTTAAAAATAGTAATCATTAAAAATGTAAAAGCAGAACAAACATAAAGTAATTATGGAGCATATCCTATTCTTGCTTTATAAGATTTAACCTTTAAGGTTGTATTTAAAAATTAGGATCTAATGTTCATTAATGTTCATTAGCTGTTCATTAGTAAAAATAATAATTAACTGGGTTTTTAATTAGCCAAACAAATTCAAGTCCTTTACAATCTCAAATATAATGTTATACATCAAAAGTAGTTTATTATAAGATTTGATTATATGTATGGACAAAACTAAAAGTATAAAATATCCAATGTTATTTATTTTTATCAATATCTAAGCCATTTCTGACTATTTGCAAAGTTAATCTAGATATGGCTTCAATAGTTTTTTCTGCCTGATCATATTGCTTAAATATACAAGATAGTATAAGTATTTAAGAAATGGATAAATGCAATGTAAAAAGTAATTGCAATGTTTTAAATTGTTTTTTATTTCACACCATTAAAGTGTTTGAAAAACAATGTTGATATTACTTTTAACAATTCAACAACAAATTTTACTCCATTTGCTATAATGGCAATTTATCATTTTGCAATCCATTTGCTATAATGGCAATTTATCATTTTGCAATTTTTTTCTTTTTCGTTGAACTTTTTTTATTAAGCAAGAGATCAGACTCATTCATGTCTCTAGGAGTAATATATTTGCTTTTGTAAAGTGAATCTGTATATTGAGGTATATTTTCTGAGCTTATAAAATCAGGAGAAAACAAAAATTTAAAAAGCAAATACCTCATCAATAGTTTTATTGCCTAAACCGTGGTATGATGTAAAAAATTAAAAAAAAAAAAAAAATAGTATTGCATGTCAACAATATAACAATTTCAAATATTGCTATTTTTATTTATTTTTACATTTATTTTATTAAATTTTAAATGTTTTTATAGTATTTTTATTAAAATTTTTGAGTTTTAAAAAACTAATAATTGCTTTTGTTTATAGGATCTTGAACGGCGTATGGAAAAAAGAGAAAAAATTGTTAACAAAATCAAAAACAGTGAACCAATGGAATTCAGGTATGCAGATTAATATATATTTTTTCAAACCAATGATATAATATTTTAATTTAAAATAATAATATAATAATTTAAACTAATAATTTAATATTTTGATATTATAATATTTTAAGCAATAAAGCTTTTATTTATGATTTAGTAATGCACCAGTAACAATCTTAAAAGCAGAAAATGCCTGTAAAACTGAGTACAGCCCTCAGGTGAGTTTTTAAAGACTGTAAAAAGTCTGATACCATATTATATAAGAATATGTTCATGTAAATACAAAACTAAACGGAGCTGAAATTAAAATGTCTTTTTAATTAAAAAAACAAACAAATTATTCCAACATTTTGATTTGATCTATTTTTTTATTTTTTTATTCTGATTCACTCCAAAGGCGGGGAAAAAACTAGATGAATAAAAGTTTTTAGAACATGCAGGGACAGATACATTAAAAGAATAAGACCTTGCTTGAATAATGACCAGTCAAGCGAGATTGAATTTTAGTTGATAGAATTTGAGGTGATAACTCCTTTGAGCAGCAACCATGATAGTATTTGTAGAAAAGAGAATAAGATGCAACTTTACGACGATGGGAAAGAGGCTCAAGCTTAGCAGATAGAGTGGGTCCAACTATGTTTACAATGCGTTTTTAAACTTGTCTAGAAGAGAAAAAGCATCATTAGGAGAACCAGCCGAAATTCGACAACAGTATACGAGACAAATAAGAGATTATAGAGACGAATAAGAGATTGTAGAGGTAGAGAATGGAATCAGGAGAGAGAAAATGGCAAGCACGATAAAGAGAAGCAACCTTAGCAAATTCTAATTTAGCAATCCATTGTATATATGGTTTCTATGAAAGGTAAGAAAGGTAAGTAGTAAACAATAATACAAGAAGAAGTAAAGAAGAAGACTCAGTGAGAGGGTTGCCATGAATTAATATAAAAATATCGACAGTACTGCAATAGTTATTTGCAGTAAATAACTGGGTTTTGAAATTTACAAGCCACTGTGAGCTACAGAAGTGAGATCAGATTCAAGATTGGCTGCTTGTTTTAAGCGATCAAAAAAAAACAAGAAAAAAAAACAAAAAAAAAAAACAATAAGTTACTGGAAATAAAAAAGATTGTTGGCCTTTGAGGATGACTTTAATAAAGCGGTTAGAAAGAAACAATTTGATAATCTCAAAAACCCAGATACATGAAACAAGCTTATGGAGAAGACCAACACGCCAAATTTTGTCAAAAGCCTTAGATATGTCAAGACAAATAGCCCTAGCCTCTCCACCTCCATCTAATACACAATAAAATCTTTACATCAGTCACAGCAGTAAGCAAATCAGCCGTATTGATTGTCTGACAACAAGTTATTTGATTCAAGATCGGATGTCAGAAATTTGTTTATCAAAGACCTTGCTAATAATAGAAAAAAAGACTGATTGGGCGATAATTGGAGGGATCAGAATGTTTACTTGAGTTTTGAAAATTGGAACAAAAGATGCTTTTTCCACCAGGCAAGAAAGCAAGACTCAGTCAAGCATTTATTAAATAGTTTAGATAAAATTGAAAGAGTTCTGGAAAACAGTTTTGTAAGACCCTGACAGGAATATTGTCTGGACCACAAGCCATAGAAGAGTTTAATCAAGATATGACTTTAACAAGGCAAGCTGGAGTGATTTGAATGTCTAACAACAAGTTAACCTGTTTAATTGGAATGGAAGGAAGAGAATGGCATAAGATTTGAGAGTTGAATTAGAAGAAAAATTCTTTGCAAATATTTCTGCCTTATCCTTGGGAGAGGTAATAAGATCAGTCCCATGAATGAGAGATGGAATATTAGACCTTCCTTTGTTAACAACGCTGTTGAAGATTTTCCAAAAGTCTGTAGAGCCCAACTGAGATAATATACAAGGTTTAGAGCTGAGAAAAAAAGGAGCTTAGCATCTGACAGTATCTTTTTACATCGATTTCTTGCAATAATAAATAGCTGTTTGTTCTCAAGAGAGTTGTTCTTTAAAAAAAAATTAAAAAAATGATTACGATTAGATATAGCAGCTGCACAAAAAGATGAAAACCATGGAATAGAATAAGACTTGACTTGGAACCAATAGCATTTGGGCATTCCTGCCTGAATCCAGGAGGTTATGTAGGAGGCACATCTCTCAGCTGAGAGGGAAAAGACATCAGCCCAAGTCAAACAGCAGGGTCAGTGAGATTAGAGCCAATCCATTCAGTGTTATGATCATTAAAGTCACCAATAACAACATTAGAGGGGTAAAGAGAGAGGGTGGGGTCAATTTGATCAGAAATTATATCTAAAAGAGTGCAGTCTTGGAAAGAAGAAGAACGATAAAGAACAAAGTGTTTAAAATCTTTAAAAAGAGTTTAAAATCTAAAATACAAGTTGTTAATAATATCATCACTTAAACTAGGTAGTAACTTAGTAACAGGCAAGCAAGCAACAAAACTTTTTTCTATTTCAGATAGAAATGTTATAGCTTCTGTCTGCTTCTATTAAATCTAAATTCTAAAGTGGATGATTTCACTTTTTTATTATATGGGTAATTTAAAAAATTATCTGGTAGTTCTGAATTCTAAATCTGGTTTATAGTCATCTGGATTAACTAAATAGCAAAGTATTACTAACAGTATTATAATTTCTTCTTTTGTCAGTTTCAGAGTCAATAAATAAATTCTGAGCTATATTAGTTTTAAGTTTAATGTTTTATAAAAAGAGTTTTTTTTAGTGTATTCACAGTATTCCCAAATACCAATATCAGAGATGAATTTTATTTTCTTTTCCTTAAAATCAAATCTGTTCTGGATATATCCACAATTGCTTACCCAATAAGATTTATTAGTTCTAACAATTGTTTGAACATACTGTTTAGAGAATTCCATCTTTTTTTAGTATATAGAAGGCCTAACCTCTTTTTCTAAATCCATTTTTCAAATGTAAAACATAGTTAAAAAATATTGCTTTTCAATGTCAATTTTCTAAATAGCTTTTTTATGAGAATTTTTTTATAAAATGACTATTGTTTCATTTTAAGTTTAATATTCTTATTCACAGAGTTGTCATCCAAGCACTCTTTATTATTATCAAAATCAACTTTATCATTTTCATTACCTAAACATTGAATTGGTCTTCTCCAGTTATTTACATTGCTTAAATTTTTTTTTGTAGACAAGTCAAGTTTTATACACTAAACAAAGTGTATAAAACTTGTATCTGTCCCTGCATGCTCTAAAAACTTTTATTCATCTAGTTTTTTTCCCCGCACTTCAATCCTTTTGAACTCTTTCCCATCTTCATATTTTCCTGACTCATACAACCTTCAACTTTTCAAGTCTTCTGTCAACCGTTTTCTTGCTCTATAACTCTGTTCTTTTTTTTCCTAGTAACTCCCAACTTAATAGTGGTTGCTTGCAGCCTTGTTGAGAGTGAATACTAATAAAAAAAAAAAGTTTTCTTGTCTTGCTTTCTGCATAACTGAAGCACCATCATCAACATATTTATAGATGTTATTGGTCAAATTTAAGGCAAATTCATTTAATAAAAATAATTACATATTAAACCATTTTTTGAAAAACATAGTGGCATTTGTCTGAACAATGTATGTTGAGACTCATGTACATTCAAGTCTGCTTAAATTCAGATCTCCAAGAGAAATTTACAATTTTCTTTTTTTGTTCTTTTTTTTTTTTGTTCTAGCTATTAATCAATTTTTAACTCATAACAATCGCATTATATATATTTTATATTTGATTTTTAGTAATTTTTAAATCTTGAGCTTCAGTCTCATAATTTACCACTCCTACTGGGCACTCAAAATGTGTTAAATTTTAAAATGTTGTATTTATAGTAAATGTATATTTTTATGAATTTCAACACACTACTAAATGTAACCTAATAGGTTACAAATAGGAGTGTTGAAATTCATTAAAATGCTTGCCCAGGTACCTGTCTAACAGACTGTGTACTAAGTTGTAATTATAAAGTCAATAAAACTTTTATTTTACTTTTAAACTAAATTTTAAATTTGTATTATTGCTTTTACAAAATATTTGTTACTAATTGGTGAGCGCTGTTTTCTTATAACATGTTAGTTTTTTAGAATAAACCTTTGAGCAAAAGGTTTCTTCTAGAATAAGTTTTTTCGAAGTCTATACTTTTTTTAAAAGAAACTAGAAATATTTTAAATAAAATTTGCTTAACTGAAACTTGGATTTCTGTCAATGCAGTTCAAAATATATTTTTCTTCTAGATTTTGAAAAAGTTTTGTTTTGGTGAGACAATCTTATAAACTAGTTCATAGAGTTCAGAAACTCAAATAACTTTGCAAACATGTTTTATATTTTCAGAAAATTTTTTAAACATGTTTTATATTTTCAGATAAATTTCTAAACATGTTTAGTATTTTCAGAAATTCTTGTAGTGATAAAGAAATCGAAACCATTGAAAATTTTAACAACAAGATCCTCAAGATTCACATACTGAGTTAATGTTGTTAAATGTTTATATTATAATTGATTATTTTAAACTTAAAAAAAGCCGCTTGTTTAAAAGAAAGGTAATTTTCCTTTTATAAGTTTGGGTTGTAAGCAGATCAAGGGAGCTAATTCCAATTGCATAAAGAAAGTTTCTCTAGTGAAGCAATTTTAATTTTGATAATTGTAAATTGTATAATAACATTAGTTGTTGTCTGTTTTTGAAGTAAAGTTTTCCAAAATGACACAAAGAATGATTTATAAATATGATGGTGGCATGTGAGTCAGTGAGGAGTTTTTATAAATTTGCGTTGCAATCGTTTATCAATTTTGAATCTCAGAATCTCAAGTGAAAATGAATTTTTACAAATTATCTATTCTGTCTATTCAACTATTTTCAATTCTATCCTGCCTATTTTATTCTAGTTTCAACAATGACTTATCCTTACCTAGTCTGGTTTTAACATAATACTTTTTATTTAGAAAATGAATATGAAAATATTATCTATTGATTGTTTGAATAAGTATATTTCCTTCGTTTAAAATAAAAAAACAAAGAAAATTTACTTATTCAAGTATTAAATTGTTTTTTTATTATTCATATTTTTACTGTTGCATAAAAGATGCCAATGTATATGACTAATATAAACCACTACCAATGTATAATACTAATATTAACCACTACCAATGTATATGACTAATATAAACCACTACCAATGTATATGACTAATATAAACCACTACCAATGTTTATGACTAATATAAACTACTACCAGTTGTGTAGTGGTATGGTGATAGTGGGCTCGCCTTGTATGTGAGAAGTTCCGAGTTCCATCAAATCATGTTTCTGGTTGTACCACACTCGACTTGTTTCTCCAGGCAGCGATCTTGTTCTTCAAGGTTTGTATTTCAAATTTAAAGAGTCAAGAGAGGGTTATAATCACAATTTAGAGGAAAAAAAAGTAGTCTCCTTGATTTTAGTGGCCTCCATGGCCTTAGGGAGGTGAATTGATTAAAAAAAATAAAAAAAAAAAATAAAAGTATTAGAATATAAAACATGTTTTTAAAACAAATGCAAAAGTTAAATAATTATTGGAGCAATAAGTTTTTAATTACAATTTTTATTCAATCCATAAAAAATTTGTTTTTTACTATTTAAGCAGTACTCGAAAAGGGAAAAAAATGTAACAGGATGGTTTTCAGTATTTTTAGAATACCATCTTATCTTTGCTATATATTTTATACTTTAAAAGATGGCGAGCAGGCATATTGCCTTGTCTTGTCTTACTTGGGGTACTGGTTTCAAGTATTTAGTAACAAATATTGTTTGATGAAAAAAAAGAAAAAAAAAAACTAAAAAAAAAACAGTAAACACTGCGCAGTAAATTTGTATACCAGTTCTTTAGTGTAAACAGGATATAAAAATGTGTTTAAAAATAATGATTGCATAAGAATTAAATCTTGAAAAAGTATAAAAGTAAATTATAACTTCCATTCCTAATCTAATGACCAATCCCCAAACCTATCGGAGTTCAAACGTATCTCCACCTATCCCCCCAATTAAAACAACATAATCAATGGATTTTCCGCTAAAGTCTGCCAAAATGAGGGGGTACCGCCGCCCAAATTTTTTTCCTAGAATAGACCCTTCTACTCCTAGCTATTCAATCCTCCCCTACAATTAGTTAGGTAATATTAAATTTTGTTAAAAACACAGAATCACTAATGAAGACACTAACACAAAATAACATCCCTTGTTATTCAGCTAGTATCAAGTATTTAAAAGATTATGTTTTGTAGTTTTTAATTTTCAATGCTTAAAATTAAGAAAGCTGAATGTGTTTGAGTATAAGACTGACAGATGTATGTAAATATAAGACTGACAGATATGTTTGAGTATAAAACTGATGTGTTTAAGTATTAGACAGTATAAAACTGATGTGTTTAAGTATTAGACAGATGTTTTCAAGTATAAGAAAATGTCAGATGTGTATTACACTATTTAAATTATATTTCTTTGTAGATCAAAATTTTAAAGAGATCTGGTTTAAAGAATTCAAATATAAATAAGCCCAAAAATAAAACAGAAGCTGAAATGAAAATAGCTTTAAAAGTTAAAGAAGCAGAGTATCAAGCTGCAAGGTATTATCATTATTTACTACATTAGAACTTTAAGAAATTTTGCATCAAATTAAAGAGAAAACAGTTTTGAAAATTATTTATTATTTAACTAATTTTATAACAGGGCTCAATTAACGGTCAGACATTTTTGAGACCTGCTATAGTAGGGCAACTAACCATTGTTGATTTTCCTAATATATAGTTCCTAATATATAACTTATTATATATAATATATATAATAAGTTTCCCCTTATCTAATTGATAAGGGGAAACCATTGTTGATGGTTTCCCCTTATCAATTAGATCTCAAAAGCAGTCCAGAGGCAGTTATGTTTACCGTTAAATTTAGCCCTGTTTATATATTCCCTTATTTTTTAAAAAATTGTTTTTTTATATTAGTTTTAATCAATTCAATTGTTAATCTTTGAAGCTTAAATGGGTTTCTCAATTATTCCTTTTTTTTTTTCTTTTCAACAATTTAATTTTTCTTTTTTTTTTTTCTTCTCAATAATTCAATTGTTAATCTTTAATGTTTAACTCTTATTGTATTGTCGTTTGTATATATAGTGGTTTTTTAAAAAAGTTTTTATTATAGCCTTTTATATCTGTTTTTAGAATATAGTTCTGCTTTTGTTCAAAATAAAGGTAATCTCAGTCAGAAATTTGATATCACAGTGATATCATAATGATCTTATATTAAGAGATATAATATCATATCTCATTTATTCATCTTTCATTTTTCATAAGCTTTCATTTTTTCTTAAACTTTTTTTTCAATAATAGTTTAATTTATGTTAATGAACAAAAATAGTTTTGTCCAAAATGTTGTTGATAATTTATGAAGATAAAAAAAACCTCAAAGAAAAAAAAAAAGGAATTGAATTAAAAGGCCTTGGCATGAAGCGGGAGCGATCACTCGCGTCACATGAAACACGTTCGTTAATGGAGTATTTATAAATTTTGGGCGCGATAAACGCTCGCTAATTTAGTTACGAGAGTAATAAATCGCGTTCGTCCTAAAAATTTGAGAGGGAGAAAACTAATAATGGTTTACTTGATTTTAAGTTAAATTTTTTTTATAAAAGGTTTTTGTCAAAGATTCTTGGTTAATTAAACAAAAAAGTTCGCTTATTGTTAAAAACAAAATAATCTCTATTCAAATATCTTTAATTGCATTTTTTCGACAAATAATAAGTATTTAGGAAGTCGAAAGAATTTTAAATGGTTTGTAAGGCAGTGCGCTGCTAAATAATAATTTTAAAATGTTTATTGTCTAAAGAACACTGTATAACAAATTAAAAATTAATAAAATTGTGTGGAACACCCATATCCAAAAATAAAAGATCGCTCCCGATAATTTAATGACAAGCGCACATAATCATGCTTGCTAAAAAATTTGAGTTTTACTGGCGCAAAACATTGCACTGGACAATTTTCTTCATGCCAAGGCCTGTGTTATCATAACATAAGATGTTTTAGAGAATAGTATTGATATTGAAATAAAATCACACACTGATCTCTTTCTAAAAATCCAAACTATTTTAGTAAGGGTAGTGAAAACAACCAAATATTTTATATTTAATTATAAGTATTAATGACTTAATTTGTTTACATGAAAAACTTGTTAAAAAAAATATTTTTTTTTTTTATACAAAAAAATAGCAATTAGTTTTCTTACTTTACTGTGCATTTGATAAAAACAGTAAAGTTTAGTAAAAACATTTGAAAAACAAATTTAAAAATTGTCGATGTTTCAAGAACAAATATTAAAGTATTTCCGTAATATACTGTCTAAAAACAGTCGCAAAAAAGTTGTTTATCAAAAAATGCTTTTATTTTCGTTATATTTGTATCTCCTTTTTTTCTTGACTTGTATCAATTTTGGTAGTGGAAAATAACTAATGCCCTAAAAATAAAAAAACAAAAATAGTAAAATGTTTAGGTATATTATTTTTTTGACAACATCTTTTTTAATATTTTACTTTTTTTTAGCTTATTATTAAATTTAGATATTCTACTTCGTATAGTCTTTGATTCCTTTCTTTATTCCTTTCTATTATTTAAATTGCTGTTTTATTCTCTCAAGTTTTTTATAGCTTTTGCCGCAAATTCTTAAAACGCTTACTATATAACAAGGTGGTCAAGTTGTCAAAAAAAATTACTTTAAGTGTGGACGAACAAGGCGTGCGACTGCACACGCTTCCTAGAAAGGCTTGACACGTTTAAAAAGACATATCACACCTTGTTTAAAAGCAAGTATCTGCTGTGTCATGTTGGAATACTTTTATTTGATTGTACGTGAAAATTAAACTAAAATATTTATTTTTAAAAAATATATAAAAAATTCTAATTAATTTACTTCATTATTTTGTTTAAAAATATTACGTATATTCTATAACCCCTGTATAACTTCTGTATAACTATATAAAAAAAGTTACACAACCGAGAAACCTAATTGAAAAAAAGGTTTTGATTTGTATAGTTATTAAATTATATAAATCTAAAAAAAAAAATTATGTTTCTCCAAATTTACCCTTAGACGCTTCTGATCACAGTTTGATCTCTCTAAAACTACTATCTCATTTTTCTTCATCATCAGAAACCCCTCATCATCGTACCTCTTACCTTGAAGCTGACTGGGATTTTTTTTGTGTGATTTTCTCTTTGATGGCTCTTGGATAGAAATCATTTGTCTTCCTGCTGCCAAATATGCTTGCATGGAGCATTTTATTACCTCTCAACAATTTTAAGTCAAGCCTCACTCTTATTCATTATCATATGTTATGATTTTCATCTTATTGTGCTGTTGCAACTTCCAATCATAACCATTACTTCCATATCTATCACCAAACTAATTAACTAAAGTGGCATTGTTGGCTAATGATGCTACAATTTATTCTTGTCTTGATAAGAAGCCAACACCCTCTGATTGCTTGGAGGGGGCATTTGAGCTTGAAAAGAATCTTACTTCTGCTACAGCATGAGACTTAGAGTTGCAAAAAGTTGTGTTTTTTTCCAAAGTTTGTTTGTTTTTTTTTGTTTGTTTTTTTTTTTGCATTTTTTTTTTGGCATTTTTTGGCATTTTTTTGGGGGGTTTTTTAGTGCTGTTTTGCTTTTTTTTTTTTAACAATTTTTTAGTTTTTTTTTTTTTTTTTTTGCAAAAATTTTAGAATAGTTTTCCTTTTTTCTAGTATATTTTTAGTATATGACCATTAAAAACATAATTAGATGTGTAAACAACAATTTAACATAAATTTTTAATAACAAAGTTAAATTATCTTTTAAGTTAGTTATATATCTAGCAAGGATGTGTAATGATTCACCCCTTTCAGATTTTTACTTCCATTCAGCTAAGACCATACCGAAATTCTTAAAATTCTTTAAGATCAGACCGTAATTCTTTAAATTCTTTAAGATTAAAAAAATAAATGAAATTTTTTTTCTTAATCCTTTAGTCAATCAAAATATTAATGAAACGTTTAACATGGTATTTAATGCTTGGTTTTATTTTGTTTTCATAACAATATCGGCATAGTGTCAATTAAAAATAAAATAATAAATTTTTTTAAACGTGTTTTAAATTTTAATAATAGTTATACAAATATGTGTTGCTGCATTTAGTGAGATTTAAATAGTTTTAAAAAATGGTTCGTGCAACAAAAAAAAATAGTCAAACTAAATTAAATAGAGTGAAAAAAATTCTTTTTAAAAAGCCTGTAGCTGTAAATTCTTTTTTTTAGTATTTAAAAAAAAATTTTAATTTCTTTTTTTTTTTAAATAATTATTTTATTTATAGATAGTTAAACCATATATTCTGGAAAACGTGTATAAACTACCTCAAGTTTATATTCCAATAGGATATAATATTATATCGCTTTACAAAAAGCAGAAGATGAAAATTGCCTGTTGCAAGAAGCAACAGGTGATTTTTGTCTTCTGAGCGGTAACATTAGTGCAGAAATGAACGCAGCTTTAAACAAAAAATATCCTGGTTTTATGATTGCTCTACCGCAAGACGAAGCTATTTCAGTCAATTATCAAAAATTGTCACCCGATTTAACTTCAGACATGTCAACTTTGATAGTGTTTACCAATACGTTAAGCGAATGGACAATACCTCAAGATTATATGTTAGAATTTGATTTGGGTATTCATAAAACGTTAAATCCACCAACAAAATTTTCTACCGAGGCCAATAGTCCGGATATAGTCTTGTTGACTAAAATTGCATTAGTAGAGGGCATCATTTATTATTTGTTTAAAAGCATAAAAGTTTACCCCAATTATCAAAAAAATAACACTACACCTGCCAACAACGTCGTATACAATCGATCATATGATTGTTTCAAACAAATGTTTATTAAAAAAAGTTATTTAAAAAAATTTAGAGAAGAAATACTCAACAAAAATTTAGGTTTAACTGAAACACTAGTTAAGGGAGCAAGTTGAGACGAAACAAGAACGCTTATGACATCAACAGATGCTGCAGCAGTAATAAGACTTGTTAATAAGGTGGACAGATTTGCTGAATATCAAAATGTTTTAAGAACTACTTATAATAATAGATTGAATGAAGAAAGAGGTTATCGGTTTAGAGTTTCGTTGTGTCTGTTGTGCAAATATTTTCAAATTAAAACCTATTACGGAAAAGGAAAACAACTGAGACTCTAATTCAATATCGAAACCGACATGAAAATAATGTAGGTCTTTAAATCAAAAATCCTGTTCTTTGGTTTAACACTTATAGAATCAAAGCTAGTTTACCTTTTGAAAAATCTTTATACATTAACAGTTACAAAGACGTACCTTATACTATACTTCGTTTTGCTCATTACGAACAAGTCATTACTAACGTCGAAAGCACAAACACTGTTACCATTAATTTAGGAAACATAAAAACATCAGACCTTGTACCTCATTGTATTTTGTTTTCCTTACAAGCTAAAAAGGAAATGGATTATCTCACTAAAGCTAGCCTGTCTCCGGCCGAAATGGCTTGCACAATGATAACTAAAATTACTTTTTACAATTTTAGAAGAATGTTTGTCAATTCACCTGGAGACACTTATGAAATAGATTTGCAAAACAAAGTCGAAGATCAACAACTTTGTTATCGTAGTTATATTTCTTGGTGTAAAAAGAACATGCCATCTACTTTAAACATTAATAATTATGCAGACTTTAATACCACAGACGATGACACTTTTATTAAAAATTTGGACGCTTATTTTAGTAAAATGGATAATTTAACAGAACCTTTAGTAATAGACACGACAAGTGATTACAATTTTATCAACGACAAACCTCCAGCTACCATTGCCGGAAACAATTCGTTTCAAGTTGTTGTAAATTTCATAGAACCTATTAGAGGTGTCATCACAATGTACCTTCAATATGGAGCGCAGTTGATTCAAACCGGAACAGAAGACGAAAATTATACATACTATCCTGCTAAATTTAAATCATCATAACTCGTTATACAACGTTTTGGTTAAATTGACCATGTTTGAATTGTATTTTTTATATATGTACGGCTATTTAATTACAAAAAATATTTGAAAAAAGCATTTATATTTGTCTTTCTTTTTTTTCAAAAATTATATGGTGCAAAAATGTTGTAGAACTTGTAGAAAAAAAAAAAGGTAAAGGTCATCAAGAAAAAGAAAGTTTTTTTACTAAAAAAAAAAATATTGCAAGACGTTTGCTTCGATCTGTAGGAGGTTACGCGCTCATTTATCTTCAAAAACAACGCAATGCGTAAAAGGCATCATCGCAGATGATGCCTTTTACGCATTGGCATTACTTGGTTTATTTACATTACGCATTAGGTTTATTGACATTACTACTTTTTGGAGGTATAGCCGCAGGATTGGCAGGAACAGCTGCTCCTTTTTTAAAAATGTATAAATCACGCAAAAGAAAATTGTCTAAACGTACAAAACATACAAAAAGGCACTACAAAAGACGTTACAAAAGACGAATGCATGGAAAATTTTTGGGTGCAATAGGAGCGGTTGCTTCAAGACTTTTACCAAGAGTTTTACCTGTAATAGGAAGAGCTGCTTTAGGAGGCGCAGTTTCGGGAGGAATATCTTATGGAATCAATCAAATTGGCAAATAAAATTTTTTTGTATCATTCTATTTTATTAAAAAATTGTATTACAACCGTAGACTTTTTTGTGATTTAAATTGAATTTTTTGTAACCCTTATAATAGTTGATAAAATTTTCCAAACGTTTTAATAATACGACTAACTGTTTGTTTCGTATGTCAAACTTCCATATAATAAATGATTCTAGAATTGAATTCTTTTCTTTGTATCCCGGAGTATCGATAACAATGTTATAAAAATATTTTCTTCTTATACACGTCAATACAAAACTTTATAAAGTTCTTCGTTTGATATTTTTGTAACACAATCTATTTTGTCCATCACATCTTTAATTGATTTATATTTTCTTTTCTCTGGATTATTTAAAATGACTTTACATGATTTTTTTATTTTTTTCAAGTTCATTTTTTTTACTTCTTTTTCATGTTTTTCGATAGCATCGGTAATAAAATAAAAGCAAACTCTAATAAAATAATAAATTAAACAGTATATTCCACCTATTATCCAAGGTAGCAAGATTTGTAAACTTTAAAAACCTTCCAATTGAATTTTAAAAATTACAAAATTTATTCATTATATACTTCCAATGTAGTAACAAATTTGAGGAGGTTTCAGGTTCTGGTTTATACGGTTTCACAATAGCTACTGGTGGTGTCGAGTTTTGAAATTGTTGTAATGGTTTGTTTTTTATATCCATTTATTATGAAAACAAAATAAAATCAAGCATTAATATGTTAAACGCTTCTTTAGTATTTTGATTGACAAAAGGTTTAAGAAAAAAAAATTTTCATTCATTTTTTTAATCTTAAAGAGTTTAAAGAATTACGGTCTGATCTTAAAGAATTTTAAGAATTTCGGTATGGTCTTAGCTGAATGGAAGTAAAAATCCAAAAGGGGTGAATCATCAGATGTGGAGTTTCAAAAACAACTCCGGATATGAAAGCCACAAAAAGATCACTTCTTCCGAGTTTTTGGTATCCAGGAGCTCTAAAAATATAAATAAGTTTATGGACTACTAATAGGAAAAAAATTAAGACTTTTAGGTAAGAGGAACAATCATTTTTTGAACCTGGAGTCCTTTGGTATAATGGCGGCAAGGACTCCAGGACTCTGGGCTTAAAAACAATAAGTTTCAAGTCATTAAATCTCATGAATTTTTTACTTATAGCAGATCAAGTCAACAAACATGTTTAGAGCTTCTGGACACTACAGACTTGAAAAAAGTAGAAAAATAAAGACAGAGTCCTTTGGGACTCTGTATCCCTGATATCTAGACATACTGTATGGAAACATTTATTTTTTGCTTTGTTGTACTAATAACTGTGATATTCTCATTATATATAGAAACTATTGTTATCCTATAAGAACGTTACCATCTTAATTTTGATAATGTAAATATATTAGTATTTAATACCATACAAATTTAATATCAGACTTCAAATGTTTAAAAAAAATAAGCAATCTATTGAGTTTACTTATTTGAGCATTTGTATATTGTGTTGTAATTTAGTCTTACGTTGTTTGTTTGTTATATTTGTCAAAATTATATATTGCTAGTAGGCCCTTATATAAAAAAAAAGCCTTATACTGTACTTAATTTCAAGGAAAATTTAAAAATTTTGAATTATTATTATTTACTTAGTTTCCCAGACCATCTTCACCTGACGATTTGTAATTTATTTATTTATAATTCATTTTTTATCTGAATTTTTTTCTAATTACATGATCTAGACATTTTCATATAGCACTATATCAGAACACTTGCAAAATTCTTTAACATGCTTTGTTTTTCAAGTTCAATTTTTAGATATAATCTTATGGTAAAAGGATCGATTAACTTTTTTTATTTTGCTAATTTGGTTTAGAGGTTTAAATAAATGGGTGACTAAAGTTTTATTTCTATCGCATGTATGGAGAACCTAATATTAATTGATTACCAACAAGAATAACAAAAAGAAATCACTCAATAATTAAAAGATATTTTTTCTTTTGTGTTAATCTATTTTTAGATTCTACTGCAGAAAAACTTGAATTATTTTTTTTATGTGTTATCTTTTGTAATTCAATTAGACTTGAATTACAAAAGATAACACAAAAAAAAAAACTGAGTTCTGATTTTTTATTTAAAAGGTGGGGGTAGGGCTATGCGGGCCGCCTGCCTCGATAGTCTTGCACAGGGTTTTTTAAAAAAATAATGACGTCTTGATGAAATTTTTTTAATATTCTGAAAGTTTATTTTGTTGATTTCTCAAGCCAGATATAGTAAAAATTTTAATTGTAATAATAAATGTTTTTTTTTTGTTTATGCGACTCAATGATCGCAAAAAGTGACCAAAGGAGCCGTCCAGTTACAGAGACCTGGGAGATGTGAAAATAAAAACAGTTTGAAGATGATGTCATTTAGGTAATAAAAACAAAACTTAAATTAATGTAAAGACTATTTAGTAGGAGGAGTAAAAGTCAGCAACTCAGGAAGAGGGGAACCAAAATTCACACTCGAGTCATCTTTTAGCAAATGATAAAACAATGATTAAACAAGTCAATAAAAATCCGTTGGTTTATTAATGGTTTTCATAACTAAAATAACCGCACCATACAGATGTCTAATAAATGTGGTACTATATATGTTCTAAACTATAGATAATAAATTGAGAACTTATAATAACCTGTGTAACATAAAAATATATAAATGTCGTAAATGTAACAAATTTATAATAAAAAGCTCACAAAGCGCAAAAATTCATGGGTGTAAGAGTTAAAAAAATGTTGGTGCCATAATAACCAATTAGAATTAAGTAGTGGATAAATGGTGATCCCCCTCCTCAGGAATGCACTGCAATCACTAATGACGTTTCGCAGAGCCCGATACCTGCACTAACGCCACTTGTCAGAAGCGTGTCCTTGCAACAGATCTCACGGCCTTTTACATTTTTACGTTATTTACATAATCTAGTGATAAATTTGTCTTTTTAAAGAAATCAGGATTTAATCAGCATTTGAGAAGACAATATGGGTAAAACGAAGTGGCATATTCCGTTGTTTCCGAAAACAGAAATACAAATCAAAGTTTGATGTGTGCAATAAATATTTCTGGTGTGGTTGCCTATGAATTAAGAACTGGAGCTTATAATGCTGAAAGTTTTAAAAGATTTATAAGAAATAACCTGTGTAACTATTTCCGACAAAACCCAGACCATATACTGATAATGGATAATGTTCTATTTCACAGATCAAGAAGTATTATAGAAGTTTAAAATGAATTAAGAACAAATTTAATAAGAATGAATGAATTAAGAGTATATTTTTACAAAAAAAATGATAGCGTCTTGATGAAATTTTTTTAATATTCTGAAAGTTTATTTTGTTGATTCCTCATGCCAGGTATAGTAAAAATTTTAATTGTAATAATAAATGTTTTTAGCGAAAAAAATAAATAATTTTTTTATTTATAATTTTTATTTAATAATTTAGTTATTAATTAAATGATAAAAAACAATATTCAAAAGTTAAAATATAATCAATCGTTCTAATAAAACAACAATAAATAAAAAACTGCTATACATCAAACAGTTGTTTTATAAAAACGAAGGATTTTAATTATTTTGTTATGTTTATTCATTTCTCTTCTTCCTTTTTTTATTGTATTATGTTCATTCATTTTTCCTCTTTGTGAATGAAAATGTCATGGTATATAAAAATTTCTATAATTACAATTCTACAATTATTAACAAGTAGGAGAGTGACAAATCATTTATAAAAGACTTTGGTAATTAAATTTCGAATAGTTGGATATTTGTAAAATTGAGATAATAGTTTTTTGAAGTTACACTGCAGCAGTCAATTTTGAATCTGATCTCAATTCTTTTAAGCATACCAAAATAAAAAATAATTTCAGTAAATTTCAATGTTAATTGTCCTTTTTAAATCAGAAATTAAAATATGAAAAAAAAAAAAAAAACCCTGCTTTTTTCCCCCCAAAAAAACCATAATAACGTATCACATCTCTAATGAGACTCTCAGTGGCTGGTGAACTTTAACTCAGATAAAACTCAGTTGTTTTTTTTTAAGCTAATCGTTATTACAATAATCTAGATCTTCCTATATTTATGAATGGTAATGTACTTAATTAGTCATCTACCCTTTGTCTTTTTTTTTTTTTTTTTTTTCTCAAACTTCAGTTCTTTTGAATTTTTATAGTTTCTTAGATTCAGTTTTATAGATTCATATAGTTTGTAATCTTTTAAGTTGTCTTTTAATTGTTATCTTGCTTCTTAAATTTCATATTTTTTCTTCTAGTAACTTCCAATTCTATAGGTGGTTGCTTGCAGCTTTATCAGAAGTGTATATATCAAAAGTGTATATAACTGTAATATGTTTAATTATAAATGTAATCAATTTTAAATTGTTGTCATCAAGAAGACTGATAACAATTTAAAAATTTTTCAAAAAAAAATTTTTTTGTTTTGTTTTTAGAAATCGTATACTTGGTTCAGATTATGATGAAAACAAGCCAAAACTTGACACTGAGAGTGTGTAAGTGTATTTAAGTAAATTATTTTCTTAAAAAGTCAAACACAAAATTAAACAACACAATCAAACAAAAATAATTTTAGAGTATAAATGTCAAATGATCAAACAAAAAGTCAAAAGTTTTGATATTTAATTAATATTATTTTTGCTATAAAAATATTAAATAGAATGTGATGCAATTCTATGTTCTTTAATCTAATTTTGATGTGAAATTATAAATTTGTGGACAAATAAAATACATGAAAGTGTTGAAGATTGTATTATTGAAATTGTCAGATGCAGTTGTTGCTTACTTTAAATTTCAGGCTGTAATCTTATAATAATTTATAAATTTTCAACATTTTAATTAGTTTTTATAGCTGTTGAGATTTTATAAATTTTAAATTTTTCAAGGAAAATCTCCATAATACAAAATCCTAGTCGAAGTTCTCCATTAAACAGTCCTCCTCCTGTTTCATCAAAGATCATAGCAACAAAAGAATTTGATAACATCATAAGGTTGCCAAGGTATGTCTTCTAAACAAAATAATCTTTTTTTTTCTGTAAATGTTTTTTCAGCAGTATTATTTTTATCTAAACTATTAATATTTTAATTAGGATTATTTATTTATGAAATATATATTTAACAAACTGCTGATGCTGTTGACTACAATTAAATCTTATAAAAATTTTGACTACAATTAAATTTTCTGGCATTTTAAATATTTTGTATCTGTGTGAGTAACAAGTTTTTATTTTTTTTAGTGGACCAAATGATTTAACTGGTTTTAAAGAAAACCGCTAAAGTGTGTTCTAAATTAGAATCGGTGGATTTTACTTTAACATTGATCATTCTCAAGTTAAAGGACATAAATGGCATCTTAATATGAAAGTTGTTACCAAAGTTGAAAAGAGCTGCTGATTGAATAACAAGAGTAAAATAATCTGTTATTTTAGCGTGGGATCAAAATTGACTGCTGATTCAAGTTAAGCTCGCTTTTCAAACAAGTAGATTGGTTTTATTTCAAGCGAGTCAAATTTCTTGAAGTCCATATTTGTATGGTAAAAAAAAAACAAGTTGAAGTGCACGAAGTACACAGTCAAAATATGTTTTCCAAATACTCAAGTTATTTTAAATGTTTTTTAGGGCATCTTATGAGAAAATTGACCTTTCTTGAATACTTGCAGAACTTTAGTGAAATTTTTGTTGTCTATATTTTATTGAATTTCATTTTTTTAAAAGAAGAATTTGAAAATGTAAAGATCTTTTTTTATCAAACAAGTGGTTTGATTTTATTTTTAATAAATCCAAACACATACTAGCGTTATGATAAATATATATATGTGTGTATGTGTGTCCCCGAGCGTTCAGAACTAAATTCTTTAAAAATCATAAAAATGGATAATGGAAAATAATAGCAGTAATTGGTTTCTTTTAGAAACTACCTCCTCATTTCAGATGTTGTACCCTTATTTATCCTTATATTGTTGACAATATAACATGTAAACCTCAATCTTCAGTAAAAAATATATTGCTGCAAAATTTTTTCAACAAAATAATTATTTTACTAGATTAAAAATGGCTATACCATTTATAACCAAGTGAGATAATGTCTGATAAAAGATTTATTAAATTCGGTATACTTTTAGTTTTCTTTAAAGTTTGAAAAAATATATATTTTCTTCAAAATCTGAAAAGCTTATTTTCCTCAAGAAGAAATTAGTTGTTGTAGAACTTTTAATAAGGTTTATATATTTAATCTTTTGTTTATTTCTTAAAAAAATTAATAGAATTTTTTTTCAATTTTCATCAAGTGTTACAAATATGTGTATGTATATATATGAAGACCACAGGAGAAAAAGATCACATGTCACATTTTCCAATTATTTGAATTTATGTCCCTTATTATATAAACATAAACCTGAAGGTTAACAAAAAAGTAAAATCCAATCCAAAAAAGGCCTATGTAATGCTACAGAAACACACAAAGAAAAGGCATACTGGGGAAACTTTCAGACTTTCAAAGACAAAATTTGATTTACCTCAAAAGCGGAAATGTGTGACGTGCTTTTTTTTCCCTGTAATCATATATATATATATATATATATATATATATATATATATATATATATATATATATATATATATATATATATATATATATATATATATGTATGTATATATAGTATATATATATATATATATATATATATATATATATATATATATATATACATATATATATATAAATATATATATACATATATATATATATATATATATACATATATATATATATATATATATATATATATATATATATATATATATATATATATATACATACATATATATATATATATACATATATATATATATATATATATATATATATATATATATATATATATATATATATATATATACATATATATATATATATATATATACATATATATATATATATACATATATATATAGACATACATACGTACATACATACATACATACATACATGTGTTCATGTATGAATCAATAAACAGATATCAATAAAATTTTAAAACATTTTATAACTAGTTTTGATTTGGTTTTGTAATTTTTTGTTTAGTAATATTTGTATAAATATTTTTTTTTGTTTTCATTCCTATTTATAACTTAAAATCAAAATGTTTTCAATTTATGGTTGTTCATTTTAATATCTTTTATTTATATTTTCTGTTTTTTTTTTTTTATTATTGTATGCCAATTATTGCTTATATAGCCATATTATTGCACTAGCTTATATATAGCTATTCATGAAAGTTTAAACGAGGGTGTAATTTTAAGAACAAATCTTTGGTTTTTCTTTAATAAAAATGTAACGGAAATGGATATCAAAATAATTTTTCCCCATTCGGTAACTAGGTTTTGTGATCAAAAATAAATAAAAAAAGTAGGTTTCTACTCATAAGTGATCTCTTGGGAATTTGATTAATAGATAGATGTGAGAAATTAATTGGTGTCATAAAAGTTTAAACAAGTTTATTAAAATTCAATTATTTGTTAATTAATTAATTAATCTATTGCGAAAATTGTTTTAAAACATAAATATAAGTAGATTGAGTGGTTTTCAGTCAATAAAAATCGTCACAACATTATTAACAGCTTCATATTCAACGAAAATCAACTGAAATCATTGCAAATTTCAAACAATTTCAAATTGCGTGCAAATGGGGCGAAAACCAGTTTCAAGTGAGATCAAATGGCAAATTATTGGTATGTCGAAGTCAAAAATTCACAGCAACGTTCAAATAGGCAAAAAACTTGGGGTTTCTGAATCTTGCGTACGAAAAGCAGTCAAAATCTGGAAGCTTACTAAGGACGTCGTTGACATGCCGCATTCCGGGAGACCATCGAAGCTTAGTGACCGTGAAAAAAGTAGCATATTCAGAAGCTGCAGAGAGAATTCTAGACACAGCTACAAAAAGCTAGCACAAATCTTCAACGAGTCGAAAAATAAACATAATGTAAGCAGAGAGCTTGTTAGGCGAACATTGCTGCAAAAAGGTATTGGAACGTACATTGCAGCAAGTAAACCTATTTTATCAATCATGGACCGACGTAAACGGCAAATATGGTCAAAAGAAAGATTAAGCTGGACTGTTGAAGACTGGTTAAAAGTTATTTGGAGTGATGAAGTTAATTTTCAAGTTGTTAACCGCAAGGGAAGACTATATGTCAAAAGATTTGCAACAGAGAAATATTTAGAACGGTTTTTGCAACCACGTCGACAAGGCTGTGGAGGTTCCATTGGTATTTGGGGATGTTTTTCTCACAAAGGTATCGGTATGTGTGAGCTGTACAAAGGCCGAATAAATCAGTACACCTACAAAAATACATTGGAAATGTGTTTAATTCCATCAATCAGACAGTTGTATGGTAGAAGCAAGCAATTTATCTTTCAACAAGACGGGGCTCCAGCTCATACAGCTAAATCAATCAAAGAATATTTTTTGCAGAAAAAGATAAATGTGATCCCTTGGTGCCGTAGATCACCAGATCTCAACCCAATTGAAAATATTTGGTCTTGGATTGACAATTAACTTACTTATTACCAAATACAATCAACTGAGCACTTAAAGCAACTTTTGAATGAGTACTGGTTGAAGGTACCTCGAGAGATGTGCATGAAATTAGTTGAATCGATGCAGAAACAAGTTTACCTTTGCTATAAAAACAAAGGCGGACATTTTAAATATTAACTTTGTATTTTATTTCCATTTTTTATTTGTTTGTAAAATTTTGTTTAAACTTTTGTGCTACTCATTTTTCACATGTTTATGTTTGTAATTAACTTTTTTTTAATTTACATAAATCATTTCATAACAAGTTCACATTCATTCTAAACCAAATTACTTTTTATTTATCAAATAAAAAAATTATATCTACATTTTTATTTATTTTTTTATTAAGAAAAAAATAAACCTACTTGATCAAAATTACTTTCGTGAATAGCAGCTGTACATCATGTATGATTCTGCACTTAAAAATTTTTAAAAATCAAAGTTCTCCAATCAAAATATTATGTTTTAAGAATATTTCTGCTTTCAGTTTAAGGTTCTGCTTTCAGTTTAAGGATTAGCATTTATTTATGTTCATTATTGATTTAATTATGCATGATTTTTTCTTAAATATTTGTAATGTTATGAATATAAAGTTGAAATAAAAACTTAGTATGATTCAAAGTTAAGATTTTTTTCAGATTTTATGGATTCCTATGATTATGCATTTAAGATAGTTGTTGTTGGAGATAGTGGAGTGGGGAAGTCTAGTTTGTTAAACTGCTTTTGCTCCAGACCTTTCGATGAAAATTTAGGACCTACCATAGGTGTCGATTTTAAGGTTATAGTATTATTTAATATTATATATTATTAATTTTGTTGAATATACCTTGTCTAATTTTTACATTTTATTACAATATATGTACTATCTTATTTTAGTTCATTAAATTTTATAGTGCATATCGACAATTATAGCGCGATCAAACATTGAACTCTTAATATATGTAAGCGCAAGATTCAACTCCTGCTTAAAAAAATTATTTTGGGAGCAGGTGAGACTTCTTAGTCATGCTAAAACCAACTTACCTAGAAAATGGAGAACTCTGGTATAAAACCCCTAGTTTAATTTTGGTTAAGGCTAAGAGGAGCTTGTTAACCTTGGATTCAATCCTTCCAGTGGTATCACAATAAAAAATATTCATTTCTTCTCTGCAAAACATGTAAATGTCAGGAAAAGTATCTGGTTGTAAAAACTGCTTCAACTTCTCCATAATGTCATATTTAAATAAAATAGCAAAAACCTGTTCAAAAACCTGTGGAAATAATAATTTTTTTTTTTAATTGTATATAATGTATACATATTTTATTAAGTGTTTTTTGTAGGTTTGTGATATAAACATTGAGTCAGGTGCTTCCAAAAAGCATATAAAACTTGAGCTCTGGGATACTGCTGGGGAAGAAAGATTTAGAGGCATTACATCTGTTTTTTATCGGAATGCTCATGCAGCTCTTATTGTGTTTGATTTAGCACGTAAAACAACATTTGATAGTGTAAAAAGCTGGATTGAAAACCTAAAAAGGTATTGTGGAGAAGACATCAACTTATTATTGGTA
Organism: Hydra vulgaris; assembly: GCF_022113875.1. Lineage (NCBI taxonomy): Eukaryota > Metazoa > Cnidaria > Hydrozoa > Anthoathecata > Hydridae > Hydra > Hydra vulgaris. The sequence goes on along the minus strand of NC_061163.1, from coordinate 14,025,520 downwards.
GCAAATAAATGTGATCTTAAGCAAACTGTTACGAGCTCAGATATTGAGGTTTATTGGATTACTATATATGAACAATATTTATATAATTTTTTATTCAAAATGTTTTATGTTATTTTACTTTTTTGTAAATTAATTTTGTAAATCAAATTGTAAATAATAACAAATAAATTAATTTTTTAAAGGCATAAATTAATTAATCACTTACTTAAAAAATTTGTAAATAAAAAAGACAAAGATAATTATTGCTAAGAACACATTACTTTGTTTTACTATTTAATTCTTGATTGATTAATTATATGTATAACATTTTAAACTAGTTAAAAGATTATATTACAAGGTATAATTTGAAAATAATTATAGATTGTAAATCTTTTTATATTTGCTTTTCTTATATTTTATATTTTTCTTTCTTATATTTATATTGATGTATACTACAGTTTTAAAATTCAGATTTGCACATGAGGCAAGCACCTGTTAGATATACACAGGAAAGCACCTGCTAGACTTACATATGAGGCAAACACCTGTTAGCAAAATAATAAACATATTTATGTTTTACAAGTTTTTTTTAGTAATTAATGAGTTTTAATAATCAGTAACAGTATTAAAAGAGGCACAGAAAAGACACAACTTTGAATTGAAATGATTTGCAAGAGAAAATCATAGGAAGTGATGAAGATAATAGTTTTGTAATACATAAAAAAAAATAAACTTTAACAAAGTGTTTTTATTTCTTTTTTTTCTTTGTTTGAAAAGTTAAAAAAAAAATCTTTATTTAAAAAAATAGTTCTAATAATAAAATATAATAGTTTTAAGTATTGTGTTTTTTGATATATAATAAATTTAATTATTGTATTTATTTACTAGAGATTGTTGAGTTAATTGATTTAAGTTATTTTTATCATTAACATTAAGGACTTTGTGTACTGGAACAATATTCAATACACGGAAACCAGTGCTAAAAACCATATTAACATACAAGAAACTATCAGAAAACTATCAGAAGATTTAGTATTAAAACATCAACAGTTGTTATCATTAAGCTCATTTGATTCAGGACCTGGAAGTATATTTTTGCAACATACACGTCAGCAGACCCAAGGTTACTGCTGTGGATATTTAGAATTTTAAATAGTTTTTGTAAGTTTATTTTTATTTAAAGTCAATTTAATATAAATATTACAAATATTTTTAATATATATTTTAATATATTTTATTTTTAGTTATTTTTTTTATTATTTATTGAATTTATTATTTTAAATATATATTATTTTTAATTATGTATAATTTATTTTGTTTTAATAAAAACGTTAAAAAATTTTTTTATCATTTAGGGTAACTCATATTTGGTTTTTAAATTTATTGTATATGTAGTATTCATAATTTTTAAATTTTTCGTTGTTTTATTTTATGTTGTAGATATTTTATTTTGCAATTATAATTATAGAGGTTGGTATGCTTTATTTCTTATAATAGATCTGTAATAGATGTGTAATATCTTGATATGATTAACTTTTCACATTTAAAAAAGTTCAGTATTCATAACCAATTTATTTCTCCATACAGCAACCTTGTTTGTAATTTGGAAGTATGTTTCAGGGTAATAAATAATAAAATAATAATATCTTTACTGTCTTAACAGCCCCTGAATAAAATAAAATTTCTAATAAAAAAAAATTTAACAAAATAAATCATATTTTTATTTAACATGTTGTATTTAATTACTTTTAGTTAATTTTTTTGCTTTTTTTCTCGATGTACTATTTTTTTTTAGGTGATTCTCAATTTATAATAAGTTACTTAATAATTTGGTATGTTTAAGTTCAGTGGAGCACTTCAGCTTACAGATCTCAATGATTTTATCACTCCATCTCAAGTCTGTATTAAACCTGTAGAGATAGAAAAGGTGAAGAAAAAAGGTGATACAACTATAAAGATTGAAGGAGATAGCTATTACCAGGTTATTTAACTGTGTAAATTTAAATTGCAAATTTTACCAATGTTTATTGTACTATCTTGCTTATTGATGTTTATTAATTAAAGGGATCCCTAAGTGCTCCTAACATATGATCTCATATGAAAGAGCATAAAAAGTATGTAAGTTTTTTTCTTTTTCACTAAATTGTAATAATAAATACATGCTAACAAAAAGCAATTGCCGAAATCACTGAAAAACAACTCTATTTTGATTTTATTTTTTTACAATTGAAACTCGATTGTTAGTCGTTAAAAATCACGTTAGTACGTCACAACAACTTTAGAATATCTACTTCCATTTTTAAGTAAAAAAAAGTCGTGATTAAATAGTTAAGTTTTAATAAAGTTTTTTTAATTAGTTTTGCAAAAACAGTATAATAGAATTCGGTTGAAAGAGGTCGTTAAAAAAAAGTTATTAAGTAATAGTTTTAAATAGTTTAGAACTTATAAAAAAAGTCTTACAAGGCTTAAGCATATCGCGATCGTGATTGTTTTTTCACACTTTTTTCTTTAAAAAAATCTTTTCGCGATTTTTTTTTTTTTTTTTGGTGTTCAATTACTTTTTTTCTAGCTTAGCATTTTTTTTTTTTTTTACCAATTCTTAAAAGTAATGTTTTTATCATAAAGAAAGTCACACAAAATTTATTATTCTGAATAGATAGATGAATAGATGATTTGCGCGGAGATTTTCTTTCAACGTAAAAGATTTTTGAATTTAAATTACTTTAAATCTCTGTGTGGAAAATTTTTAAAAGGTTGTTAAAGTGAAAAATTGAAAAAGGCAAAAGACGTTAATTCGAATTTTTTCTTCATTCTAACAAAACAGCCTGGTTTTTATCTTTGTTTATCATGTTTAAAATAAGGCTTAAAAACGTTGAGCAAAAAAATTGCTGACTTTTATTTGCATTTTTATACTGTTTGAAAAAAAAGCTAATAAAAAAAAAATTATTATTATTAATTCTAATAATTATTATTTAATATATTATTAGTTAATTCTTTTTTATTAGTTTTTTTTTTCAAATAGTAAAAATGCTAATAAAAACCAGCAATTTTTTTACTTTAACGTTTTTAAGCCTTATTGAAAACATGAAGTATAATTAGATTTATTAAACCAAATTTTTTTGTTTCACTTTTTATTGGAAAACAATTGAAATAGAAAAATTGAATAAAAACATCAACTTAAAAACCATTTAAATTAAAAATTTAATTATATTTAAACTTTTATTAGTCCTTTATTCAAGAAACAATAAATTATAAAAAATGTGGTATCTAATTTTTTATTAAGTTTTTGACAATGTTTTTTGATTTATTGACAATAATTTTTTAATTTATTAAAACAATTTCATTTATTTGCATCGTTTTGTTTTAAATGCATTTTATGTTATTAAACTGTATAAAACAGCAACAAAACAGCGTCACGAAGTTGTTTTACATTAACACAAGCTATTTATATTTTAAAGACAACTTTTTGTTTTGTTATTTTATAGCTTTTTACAATAACAATTAAATACTCATTTAAAAACATGTGTTTTATTGTCAGCGTGATTGTATTAAACAGTTTTTAATGGCTAATTATAGTGACTTAAATATTGCCGTGACGGATCCAAGAATTTTTGGTGTGTGAGATGTTAAAATATTTTTGAATTTTGTATCATGTTTGCGTCTCCTGAAAAAAAAAGCAAAAAACAAGGTCCTTAATTTCTATGATATTTTCAAGACTTTCAGATTCTGGTGGGGGGAGGGGATGCATACCCCATCCTCCCCCTAGATCCGTCACTGAAATATAGTAATGTTTGCTTTTTACTCTTATTTTTTTACTTTTACTTTTTTAAGTATCATGTTAAGTAAAAACAATTACTTATTTAATAGTATTAAATACGTTACTTGCTCATTACACTGTAACTGCAACTTAAACTATAAGTTGTAAATTATAACAGTAACTTACGCTATTTTAAACTCGGCCAAACAAGAAAATCATAAGATAACATTTAAATATGAGAAGAGACAATTTTATACTAACGCAACCCCCTCCCCCCATTACCACACATCGGCGCGAGCTATAAGAGAGAGGGGGGGAGAGCAAAAAATTTTTTTTACTTTTCGCAATTTGATTTTTTTGCATTAATTCGAGCCTTGTCGTAGTTTAATTTCTAATAAAATGTCTATTCAACCTTATCAATTTGAACCAAAAAAATATAGCAAAATTAACATAAATGTTGATTTAACTAAAACATTTTACAATAATTATTTTTTTTATCAAGCGAAAATAAGAACAACCGTCACTTTCAAAACCATAAAAATGACTGAAATAAATTTATTTTTGTACTAAGGAAATATTTTAAATAAACTTTCATGTGTCTACATCAATATTCATTTGTTAAAAACTGACTAAAAAGAGTTTAAAAGTGGAATTGCCCTTATAACACAAATATATAAATGAAAATTATTAAAAATATATTAATATACAAATATATTTTCACAAAATTCTACAAAACTTATTCTTGTAAGTAATTTTGTGTTAGTTTAAAAAAAAACGAATTTACTTTTAAATTTAATTTCCAACTAATACGTTTGCAATAATGAGATTTTGTTTAATTTGACGTACAAAGGTTAGTTTTTTGAAGCAATAGAGTCAATAAACTTTGGACAAAACGCATTTTTTTAATCAAAGCGTTTTTTTGAAAATTAAATTTGTTAGTGTGTGTTCATTATTACGTTTTAGAAAAAATAATATACATCAAACATTTTTTTTATGCTCTTTCATATAAGATCATATCTTTATAGCACTTAGGGATCCCTTTAAAAGTGTTTAAACTTTTTTATGTCAAATATGTCTGTATATTAGGGTGTCCTTTAAAACAACATTTTTAAAAATAGTCTGCTCTCAGCCCCTAAATGTGTTCTATCTAATACAAAAACACTAGATTTAAATTTTTTTTGAATAAAAAATTGTTTAAGGTGTCCTTGAAGACTCTCAAATATTTAATGAATCCCTAATATTTTCAAAAAAAGTGGTACTCAAATGAAGCAAAATTATATAAAAATTTCAAAAATAATATTCATTTTGAAAAATTTTTTAACTTATTAAAATTATCATAAAAAAACATAAAAAATGCATTTTTTTTTTCATTTTTTGTTAAAAAACGCATTTTTTTATCTAATAAAACCATTAATAACATTTTTTTTGCTGTTGATATTTTTGTATAATTTCCCTTCATTTGAGTGCCAGGTTGACATATTTTTAAAAAACTTTTTTTTTTGAAAATATTAGGAACCCATTAAATATTCAAGGGTCTTGGGGACCCCTTAAAATATTTTTTATTCAAAAAAAATTTAAACCTAGTGTTTTTGTATTAGATAGAACACCTTTGGGGGGTGAGAGCAGATTATTTGTGTGATTATACCTAATGTATCAGGGGCTATTATAGGAAAAAAAAATTGGGCGGTGGTACCCCCAGCCCCAGAGGAAATATTGCAGAATATCGGCGTTTTTCACGAAAAAACAACAACAATGTTTGCCGTAAATGTAAAAAAAAAAAGGTCTTTATTTTTTAATTTGGGTGGCGCCCAAATACGGGCGACGTTGTCGAAAACAGTCTAGATTAGCCCCTGTGTATACTCAACGTAGTTAAGGAGATACCTGAAGAAAAATATAGCGTCCAAGCCCTTTCGTTTTCAAAAAACGCCGTTCTATTTTGTGTGCGTTTTGATGGGTTTATTTTTTAAAAAAACCACAAATCTTGTTGTTTTATTTTGTTTACAAATATTTGGTAATTTATTCAAATGACTATAAAGAGATTATGAAAGTAAATTGCTATGAGAGAAAACTAATGTGCAAAACATTGATTTTAACGTTTTTACTGTTTACAGAAAGATAAAATATGAGGTTTTTAGCCATTTATTGAATATTTTGATGCCGTAAACATGGTAGCTTTTTATTTTTAAATAATAGAGATACTTTTGGAATGTAAAAAATTAACACATTTGTTTCACCTGTTTTCATGATGCTGCCCTGTCGCGTTTTATGTATTTTAGTGGTGGTTTTATTTTGTTTTATACTTTGATTGAAAAAAGATTTATGAAAAAATAATAAATTATATAAAAAAATTTTAAATTCTACTCTTTAAAAATATATAATAGTAATAGTTGAAAATAAGCCAAACACACAAAAAGTTGAAGTTTAAAAACTTTTTTTGGATCTCTTCTTAACTACACTGAGTATACCATAGATGAGTTTTTTCTGGGAATTCCGGAATTTTACTTGAAAATTTCTTTACTTTTCTAGAAATTTCAGGATGTTTTTTGTTATTAATTTGAAAAAAAAATTATATGTTTTTACATAAAATTTTAAATTCAACATTTTTTGCATTTAAACAAATATGTTTTCTATAATTAAAATTTTCACAAGATTAATTTTCGTAACAGTTTTTTTTCTCTTTTTTTTTTTGCTTTTTAATTCATTCAAATTAACTTTTTCTAATATTAGAAATTCCTTTTTGTAAAAAGTTAAATAATCTAAATTCCATTTAAAGTTTACAAAAGTTTTTGTCTGTTAATACGATCAATTTTTAATAAAATAATTTCCCGGGATTTTCTGGGATTTTCAAAAAAAATAAATTTCCGGGATTTTCATGTGTGTATATATATATATATATATATATATATATATATATATATATATATATATATATATATATATATATATATAGTCTTGCATGTCTCTTGCGTAGCATCAAAAAATATTTCCCATAAACTGTAGTTTTAAAGAGCGCGTTAATAAACCAGACCAGAAAAAGTTTTAAAAATTAAATTTTTTTTTTTAATTGATAGACTGCCTGGCCAAACCAAACCCTCAGTCGATGTAGCAGCACTCTCTTGCGAGTCAGGCTATTTGTCAGTCGTTGTAGCAGCACTCCCTTGCGAGTCAGGCTATTTGTCAGTCGATGTAGCAGCATTCCCTTGCGAGTCAGGCTATTTGTCAGTCGATGTAGCAGCACTCCGTTGCGAGTCAGGCTATTTGTCAGTCGATGTAGCAGCACTCCGTTGCGAGTCAGGCTATTTGTCAGTTGATGTAGCAGCACTCCGTTGCGAGTCAGGCTATAAGATAGTCGATGTAGCAACATTTACGCATGTTTAAAAAATGTTTTTTATTAAATCAATAACAAAAACACCACTAATTAAAAAAAACTTTCTAGTCGTTATAATTGCGGTTTTTTAAAAATTTTTTAAAAAACAATTAAATTTAATGTACTTCCGCATAAATTAATTGCTTTGACATTTCGATGACAATCAAAAACAGCTTAAGAGACGAGGTAATTAAAATTGTAGTCGTAAGAGACTTTTTTTACATTAAAATGCTCTTAAAGCGACACTATATGAGTATATATATATATATATATATATATATATATATATATATATATATATATATATATATATATATATATATATATATATATATATATATATATATATATATATATATATATATATATATATATATATATATATATATATATATATATATATATATATAGAAACGAGGTCAGCAATTTTTTGCAGACCTCAGGTTGGCAATTTTTTGCACTTTCAGGTTGGCATTGCCAAATGCCAACCCTAATTCCGAGGGTTGATATATATATATATATATATATATATATATATATATATATATATATATATATATATATCAACCCTCGGAATTAGGGTCGGCAATGCCGACCTAACGCCGACCTGAAAGTGCTTGAGATCGACAAAAAACTGCCAACCTATTTTCTATGTTTTATGGTCAGACCTTTGTATCAAATAATTTTTGCCAACCTGATGCCGACCTCAAAAAGATTGAGGTCGGCAAATTATTGCCGACCTTATTTTTCCTAATTCCAAGGGTTGATATATATATATATATATATATATATATATATATATATATATATATATATATATATATATATATATATATATATATATATATATATATATATATATATATATATATGTATACAGACACACACACAATGGTTGTTACTTTATTTATAAGGTTTTCCCATATTATTAAAACATTTGTAAAAAAATTTAAAGTTTTTTAGAATTATGTTAATTTTTTGTGTTTTAGTTCCAGTTAATTTTTTTTTATTTTCTCTTAAGTTAGATAAGTTTTTTCAGGACATTTTTTAAATGTTCAAATTTTCAAAACATGTTTAAGCCATGGCATAAATGTTATTTTTTTACCTAAAAAAAAATATGCAAAAAAAAATTTATTAAAATTATTTTTATAAAATGATGATTATTTTTGAACATTTTTAATAAATTTTTGCTTGTTTTGAGACTCAACATGATATTCTTTTAAATAACTTTTTTTATCAAAAATTTTTGAATTCCAGTATTATTTTATTATATAAAACACATTTAGAGGGTGCAAGTATACATTTTAATTAAACATTCAGTTCAGTGTCACAAAATTCAGTGACAAAACAAAAGATCAGTTGTATGATCAGTTGATTGTGATTTGATTTGTATGGTCAGTTGATTCAGAAAACATAGCAAATGTTTTTAACTCAATGTTTCAGACTGCAAGGGTTGTGATTTCAGCACAGTCAACTTGGATTACCTTAATTTTAGAATAAAATATTCATCAAAACTTCATTCAATTACTTAAAAATTATTGATTGGTTTTTCTTTACAAATGTGTGTTTAACGAATTTATCATACATTGTTGATATGTGCTGAATAAGTTTTGTTACAGTAGACTTTTTTTTGTTGACAGTTTCAAATGTTACTGCAAATAGAACTGATTTTAAAAACAATTTCATTAAAAAATTTTATAAAAAAACAAAACAAAAAACAATATCTAAAAAAACCCTACTGTCTTTGTAAATGATTTCAATTTTTTTAAATGTTCCTACTATTTTAAAACGTTTAGGAAACATTACGCCCTAATTATATAATTTGATTTTTTGTTGTTGTTGATAGCTTTGCCTGGTTTTACTATTTTTAATTTTTCCTGTAATACAGTACTTCATAGGGAGTTTACTATTTTTACTTTTTTACATATTGTATAAATGAGCTTTAGTTAAGAAATGAAAATGCTCTATATTGTTTATATTAGAAAAACAGCATAAAAGAGGCTAAAGCCTGATGATTATGATGGTAATAATGATGATGATCATGACAATGATGATTATGATGATCATGTTGATCATAATGATGTTTATATATGAATATATATATATATATACAAAATATAACATGAATAAAAATTGATCTTTTTAATGTTTGCATTTAAAAAAATAACAATCGGTGTTTTAAAAAAAATATATATATGACATCATGCACTAAAACTCATATAAATTAAACGCGCTTGAATAAATTATCAGGTCTGTATAATGCACCTGGAAAATCGTGTTTATTTTACATACTCAAAATACCGCAGAAAATAGAGAAGACGAGCTTCGACTAAAACAACAAGATCTGTTTTTCTTGGTATACATTTATAAATTAGTTTTAATCAAAAAAAATTTGCTTAGACATTTTTTTTTAACATTCTCGTTAATATGAACACAACATGTCTCGGGACTCCCTTTAATGAGTACAGTAAAACAGTGTGATTTTGGCCCTAGAGGGTGGTTTTGGCCCTAGAGGGTGATTGAAAACAAAAAATTTGGCTTAAGCCAAATTTTTTCGTTTTTAATTGTTTAAATTCGGTACTGCAAGGTATTGTATTTAAATGATAGGAGCTAATTGTAGGAAATTTATTAGTTATTTATTTGGAAACTTGGAAAATTATTAGTTATACCTCGGTTTTCCGAGGTGGAAAAAATAATTTTCCAAGTGAAATATAAGAGAAAGAAAAATAGAGAAATAGGAATGAGTGTGATTGATAACTACTTTATAAATTCATCAAATGAGTTAAGAAATATATCACTTGATAATATACGAAATTATGACAAAACCAAACTCAGTTGATCCAGGTTGATCCAAGTAAAAAAAAAATAATTACAAAGCGTGGATGTAAGTATCCTTAATGCATCATTATTTCTACAAAGACCTCATTCTCTGTAATATTTTGTGGTAATGCTAATGGTGAATTGGTACCACCATATGTTGTTTACAGGGCGGAATCATTATGAAATGCATGGATGGAACATAGGCCACCAATGCGCATTATTGCAGATCAAAAAGTTGGTTGATTTGACTCAACATGTTTTAAAGACTGGTTTTTCTTTACTTCTTCCAAGATATAAGTAGGCTCATAGATTTTTTTGGTGATGATGTATCTTCACATTTGAGCATTGCAGTATTGGATGCATGTCATAGCAATAGCATAGCATTTGTGGCATTACCAGGGAACTCTACGCATCTTACACAGCCATTAGATGTTGCCTACTTTAGACCAATGAAGATTAACAGGAGAAAGGAAAAAGAAGGAGAGTTGCTTCTTTTCCTAAAGATTGTTCTAGATTATTTCCTAGACTTTTAGACTGTTTAATTACCAACCTAAATGAACATGGGAATGATAACCTTAGAGCTGGTTTCTGCAAAAATGGAATTTTTCCATTAGACAAGTCTTCAGTGCTTTCATGACTACCATATCGTAATACAGGTTCAGACTCGACTGCTGATTTAGTAAGCCAATCTTTTTTAGATCATTGAAGTAAGTCACTTGATGATTCACTTTAATGAAAAAATTATTAAATCTTGTAGAGAATTATTACGTATTTTTTAAATGTAATGAAAAGTTAAATCCTGGACAGGTTTGTTTATTTATTTTGAACTATTTATATACATTTAGCTAAACAATTAGTAAACTTTATAACTAATTATTAATTAATTTAATAATTAATATTATTTAATGTATTAACTACTGAATAATTTTAAACTATTGAATAATTTCTTTTGTGCAGTTCGTGATCTGAGTGCTTATTTTATTCAATTCCATTTTAAAATGTTAAAAGAACTTTTCCACGTTAATATCTAAAAATAAAAATAAAACTTGATTTTTTGATTTTTTTTTAATTTTTTTTTTTATAAATATATTTTCAATATTTATTAATAAAATTTATTGCATAAATAGTTGTTACTTTTATAAGATCACTTAATATTTTATCCCAACTTTTTAAAATGGAGGTGGAATAAAGAAGCACTCGGGTCGCAAGTTGAAAAAAATAAGAAAAAATAGAGCAGAAATCCATTATGAAAAAAAATTTAACTGAAAATGGTCACTACCAGCAGAGCAATTTTTTCTACCCTAGTCAGAAATAATCAATTTTATTGAGAAACCAAAGAAAATTTTGAAAAAGGAAATTTATTCAGTTCCAGAAGTTTTTCTCTAAATTTTGTTTCAAAACTTTATTTTTGTCATTTTTGTTTACTTTATAACACTGTACCTAAATTGTTTTTTTTTTACTTCCTACCTATATTTTTTTAGTTTTTACCTATATTTTATTTACTGTATACAAGAACTTTGTTACTAAATCTTTTTTTATCACTTTATTTTTGTAAATTTATTTTCTTTGCCTAAACACTTATTGATGTAATGCTTCATTTAGTCCTTTTTTACTGAGTTGGTCCAAAGGTCCAAACCTCAACACAGGGGTGACTTTTACCTACCATTCAAACCCCCCAAAAGATACTTCAGGTAATTAATTTTCAAATGGACAGATAGTTTTAACTATCCTTTCTAAGCACTTCTAAAAGTACTTGGTGTTTGTGGTAATAATTTTTTTGACTTTCATGCAATAGGCGTTAAGGTGCAAAATAGCCCATAGCCACTCTGTTTTATGGTATTATTAGTATTTCTGTGTACAATGCTTTTTAGTATTCCTTAATGATTATTATTAGTATTATTATATGCATTTTTTTTTATTGCTTTTAAAGAAACTACTAATTGTACTAAATGTACCTAAATCAGAACTTTTTAACTTGTTTATTTATTTGTTTCTTGGGCAAAACTCTATTAAAACCTGAAAGATAGAAGATATAATTATACTGTTATAGTGTGCAAGTATATGTGCATACCTGGCACTTCAGTGTCATCAGAACGTGCTTTCTTAACTGCTGGGCATGTGGTTGATTGAGAACATGCTTCTTTAGTACCTAAAACAGTGGACTTGCTAGTATTTCTAAACCGCAATTGAAAGTAGTCTGACTGTGACATTTCCAAAATGCTTTACTTTAAGCATGAATAAAAATAGTGCTTTTATAAAAGTTATAGAAAAATTTTTATACTTACTAAAAAGAGGAATGATATGTAGCATCAAAATATTTTAAGAATTCATTTTTTGTTCCCCTACATTATAAAGAATCTTTTTGGTTTGCTATGTAGGAGTTTTTTTTGTTGTTGAAAAAACTATAAATGATTTGAATTGTTTTTTTTTTTTAAGAATAAGATTCCAAATGATATTCCCAAAAATTTTCTAAATAGTAAACATTTAGTATTTTTTTTAATATTTGAAAAAAGAATCAAGTCTGAATGAATATTAATTGCAATTTTAAAATAATAAATTGTGTAATCTTTTGAATAAAAAAATCTTTTGAAACTTTTCAGCATTCTTTTTCTAAAATAGAGATGCTAAGCGCCAGTGTAGAGTGCAGGCGGTGAGATGCTAAGCGCAGTGTAGAGTGCAGGCGGTGAGATGCTAAGTGCAGTGTAGAGTGCAGGCTGTGAGATGCTAAGCGCAGTGTAGGCCGCAGTGTGTGCAGCATAAGCTCATTAACAAGAGCGCATTTATTAACAACTTAAAGTTGTGTAGAATTTATTGATAATTTTATTTCTAGGTTGATGTAAACAGCGGAGAGCAAGTTCGCTTGAAAAAAGCAAACATAACATTAAATGATTGTTTAGCATGCAGTGGATGTATTACATCTGCAGAGAGTGTACTTATTGCTGAGCAAAGCTGTCTTCAATTAGAAAAGTATTTTTGAAATTTTATTATGTTTTAAAAAAAAGTTATATTATGCTGTTTTTAATTTTTTTTTATTTTTGAATAAATATTACTATTCTGTTAGTAAATGATAATTCATGTTTACAAAGTGTTAAAATTAAAAAAATTAAGTTTTTTAAATAAAAATTTTAAATTATTTTCTGTAATATTTAGAGTTCTTGCAGACAATTTATCTTTGGCAAATAAGAAAATTGTTGTGATTTCCATGTCTCCACAATCTTTAGTTTCTATTGCAGTTAAATTCCATGTCACTGTATCAGATGCCTATTCAAAAATAACTACATTTTTCAAAGATATAGGTTGTGACTATATATACGATACAAATCTTGCTCGAAGTATATCTTTATTGGAAATGCAGAAAGAGTTTGTAGAAAAGTATTAAATTTTTATTAGTTATTATTTTTAAAAAGTGATTAATGCAACAAGTATTTGTAACCAAGAACTGTTTGTTTAAGGTTTAAAAATGATAAAAAAATCATGCTAACTTCAGCATGTCCTGGCTGGATATGTTACGCTGAAAAGACACATGGAGAGCTCTTAATTCCTTATATTAGTCAAACAAAATCTCCTCAACAAATCATGGGTAGCATTGTAAAGCAACTATTAGGTAAGAAGTTAAATAAAACTCCTAATGAAATTTATCATGTTACAATAATGCCTTGCTACGATAAAAAACTTGAAGCTTCGCGTACAGACTTTTATAATGATATATATAATACGAGAGATGTTGACCTTGTTATTACTTCCTCAGAAGTTGAAAATATGCTACAAACAAAAAATATTGATTTTTGTGGTCTTTCTTTATCATTGATTGATGAAGATTACAGCTTTGTTGATGAACAATATCAATTGTTGAGTCATCGTGGCGGCGGCTCTGGTGGATATCTGGAACATGTTTTCTTGCATGCTTCACATTCTTTATTCAATGTTATTCCTGACCAAATTATTTATAAACCACTTCGAAATAAAGATTTTCAAGAAGTTATCCTTGAGATAGATGGTGAAGTCAAGTTGAGATTTGCTTTTGCTTATGGTTTTAGAAACATTCAGTCAATTGTTCAAAAAATAAAACAAAAAAAATGCAATTATGATTTTGTAGAGATTATGGCTTGTCCTTTGGGCTGCTTAAATGGTGGTGGGCAAGTTCGTGCTGAAACTGTAGATGATGCTAAATCGCTTATTCAATTAGTGACTTCAACTTATGATTTACTAAAACCTGTAAACCCTTTGCATGATAGAAAAACAAAAGAATTGTATAATCAGCTTTCACAAAGTGATTTGCATACACAATATCATGCAGTCAAAAAAATGAAAACAGCATTAAACATTCAGTGGTGATTACTTGTATCAAATTAGTTTTAAATTCTTTGTTACTTCATGTTTGTGTGTCTATGCTAAATATTTTCTTGATTGTGCTGTTATTAAGGTGGAAAATAATTAGTATAATGAAAAGCAAGTTTTTTATGAATTGGTTTTAAAGTCCACACTTGTATATTTGTTAAAGCTAAAGATTTCATATTGTTATGTTTACTTTATAACAAAAACATTTTTAGCAGATAAAGTTGAACAGTTTTTTTTTGTAAAAATTGTGAGAAAATTTTTAAAAAATATAATATTTCTTCTCGATTTTGATTTATTAAAAGTTATATTTTGTTTGTGTATTTAAATTCAGTAGCATTTATATATTTATCACATGCATATATATTGGTTTTTTAATATTTTTTACTGTTTTTATTTTTATTTATTTTTTTTAGTATCCATAGTATCAACTGACAAATAAGTAGAACATGCAAGGAGTGCTGCTACATTGACTTTTGCTTACAATAACTGTTTGTTATTTTTATCTAATGGTAAACAAAGAAAAAAAAAGAAAAAATATATATTTTATTCATTTTTATTTTATTTAATTCTTTACAAGTTTATTTTTTGTCTAGTATTTGTTTAGAGTCTTTTGTTTGCATTTTTTTATTATTATTTGTTTCTCATTTTAGGCCACACTCATTAGATTACTTTATAAATATTGATATATTATTAATATATTACTTTATTATGATTATAGATGTTATAAATATTAATCTTTGTCATTTTCCTTACAACAGCTGTTTTTTTTTTTTTATCTCATGGTAGTTGTTATTTTTATGTCAAGACTTTTAATAATTAACTTAGACAACATACCTAAGACTTTATAAAATAACTTTTACGAGATTAAATTTTAATTTTTTGGATATCACTAGTAATTTGAAATAAAAAAAATGTTCGAATAGTTTTTTGAAATTATTAATATGTATAGTTTTTATTTGACATTAAACTTTGTTTCTTGGTTTGTTTTTAACAGATAAAAATTAATTTGTATTTTTTATTTTTGAAAACTTTTTTTTTTATTTATGTTTATAAGTAATAGTATTTTATGTTTATTAATAATAGTATTCAATCTGGTCTGCTGTTTTCAGTTATACACTAGGATAGATCTCAACACAAGGTAAATGTTTAAAATATTTATAAAATGCAATGTAGAGTAATGACACTCTAAATAATACAGGCGTTCTAATAACTTATTAAATTCAGATATTACAATGTTTATGTTGATCCTCCAGATATTGTCAATCTGACATTCTAATGACTATAAATTTTACAGTTATTTCATTTTTATTTAAAACAACGTTTATGTTGATCTTCCAGATATTGTCAATCTGACATTCTAATGACTATAAATTTTACAGATATCTGTTATTTCATTTTTATTTAAAACGATCATTAGTATTTTTCAAATTAATGTTTAATTTTTCTTTTTTTGAGACCTAGCTTGATTTCTTTGTATAAGAATATCTGTAAAAAAATATAGATACTTCATAGTGATGTATGCTAGTCAGGGATTAACTAATTTTTGGGTAACTACTTTGAGAAAAAATCTTTTTCGTTATTTTAAAACTAAAGTTTTAACTGCGATGTTGGAATATGGATTTAAGAAAAAGTTAAGAAGGATTAAAAAAGATCTTCATTGAACAACAAAAAATTAAGATTTTGAAACTTTCAAATTTATATGTATCAGATGTTTGTTTCTAACTCTACCCATTTCTTGATATTTCTCTATCAACAAAGTGTGCTATGTTAAGAGTTATTCCTTCAGATAATTTATTTTATATATCAAAACATACCTGTGGTCTGCCACCATGGCATCACCACATCACCAACAACAGGCAATTTTTAATTTTTTGTTTTTCTTGTGAATCCTGTAGCTGGCTATGGCAAACAAAAAAACATGGAAAAGGGTAATATTCCAGTACAATGATTTAAACAAAATAGTTCAATCAAAACTTTGATTTTTGAAGAATTACCACGAGCAAGCGACAAAAACTTGAAATAAATTATTTTGTGTTTGTCATTCTATTATACAAAGTAAATGTGCTGAAAAAAATTTCGTGGCTTTTAGTATTTGATACAGTCTGGTTCTTACAGAATATGGCTTTTAAATCTTTACTTTTAAGATAAAATTTTCTATTATAAGAACCACGTCTCGAGTTGTGAAGTTTGAAAAATAAAGTTGTACGTACTTTAATGAACAAAAGTTCAAATGAAATCTTAATTTTTTGTTATTTAATTGTTAAATAATTGTCCATGTGAAATAATGATCTTATTATTTCACTTTAATTATGCTTTTTGATATTTAGTTTATCAATTCAAATTTTCCCAAAGGCACGTATGCCTCCCTTTTAATACCATCAATATAAATTTATATAAATATTTTGTGGTATATGTTTATATTTGTAATTGTTTTTTAATCGTTTTGCTAAATCTTGCAGGAAAAAAAGAAGGAACTATAACTTTAACTACTCTTTTGTTATACCTTTTTTGGTTCTAAATGGAATCTAAATGATTTTTGAATAAAATTTGTGCTAAATTCCTATTTTTGGTATTTAAATTTTTTAGATCAAATCTCATCACTTGTAACAATTTTGTTTTGTTTAGCAAAATAAAAGTTTAAAACAGATCACTCTATTGCATTATGTCTCAAAGTTAACATTAAAAATGAAATCAAGCGCTCGAAAAAACTGTTTAATGAAAAGCTTTCTATTTAGTTTTTTTGAATTGTAACAGATTTTTGTACGATTGTTGTGAATTTTTTGACATCCAAATTTTAAAAATAATCTTTACTCGCTTAAATAAGTTTTAAAAATAATCTTTACTCGCTTAAAAGTTTATTGTTTATAAAAATGTTTTAAATTGTTTTATTTTAGTTTGAGTAATTATGTTCGTGCATAGTTCTATTAAAGTAGCTAACTGTTTACGATCTTCAACCGATTTACTTTATCGAAATTTACTACTTGGTTGCTTGCAAGCAAGATTTATCAATTTAAAGCCGAGACTTAAAGAATTTATTCATTGCGACTATGTTGACTCAATGGATTACGGTATATACGCTTTGACTACAGGTTATATAAAAGAATCTGCAATGGAAGCAGCTCGTGTAGCCATAATTAGAAAAACTAAATCTCGCCAAGTAAATAAAATTGTTTCAGAGTCGCCATTTACAAAAAAACCTTTAGGAACGCGCATGGGCAAAGGTAAAGGTAAGTTAGATTATTGGGCATCTTCAGCGGTTGCTGGTCAGTGGTTGTTTGAGTTCAACTGTGATAATGAACTTATGGCTAAAGAAGCATTTAATCAAGTTTCCAAAAAATTGCCCGTTCGAGTTCATCTGCGAAAACGACCGATAGAACCAAAACAAGTTTTGCACGGAGATCGATTAATAAACATGTTTCAAAATGATAAAGAAAGAACTAAACGACTGCAAGGAGAAATATAAGTATAGGATTTTAAATGTAAAATTATAATTATGCGTCTTTGTCAAGCGGGAGGATTTTGGAATTTTTGTTCCCTTCCCCTTGACAGTAAAATATTTTAATTTTGTTATATTGCTCAGTATTTTGACATCAAGTGACAGTTTTCAGGGGATTACGCTGAGGGAGTTGTTACTCAAAGAAATGCCCTATGTGCTCGTGCTTTTTGATGGTTTTTTTTATTAAAATATTTTAATTTAATGTATTGTTATGCCACGGTAATTACCAATCATATTTACTAGAGGTGTACTGGATATTTTTGCCGGATATGCCGGATCTTTTTTAAAGTTCTATAAGTGTTTATAAAAAAAAAAAAAAACAAGTCTTACCAGTCTACAATAAATTGTATTCAAGATCTTACTTTAAAAAATCAAGAGAAAAACTGTATGACATGAGATATGTGCTGGCTAGTATATACCGGTTACAATACCGGTAGTACCGGAATACCGATATTACCGGACATTTTTAAGTACCGAAATACCGGTATTGGTTTGGCTCAATACCGGTATTAAAAATATATGTAGAGGGCTTATGATATAGCAGGTGCTATCGCCCTCTTTACGTGAAACACTAAAGTAAATGAAATACTTAAAACTTTCAACAACGCTTCCTGTAGGAAAAAGATAGCTAGATTAGAAAAGACGTGTTTAAATTGTCTAAAACAAGTATTCTACGTACTTTATACTTAATATCTAGTTGCCAGCTCATTTCCCACTAGGTTTGGTAGGAAATGAGCTAGCAACTAGCCAGCGAACAGCTAGCGTTTAAGACGTATAAAATACGTAGAATACTTGTTTTAGACGATTTAAACACGTCTTTTGTCATCTAGCTATCTTTTTCTTACCGGAAGCGTTGTTTGATCGTGACTGGAAGTATAAAGTATTCCATTTTCATTAAATAATGAAGCACCAATTTAAAATATTATCATTACGTCACTCGCTTTAATGTAGAACGCATGTTTGAATTTTGCACTAACGTAAATATGAAAAGTTTCGGTAATGTAGAAAGTGGGGCGTTTAAGTAACTGTGATCAACAGTTGTGCATTAGGCATGGGATTCAACTAGGTATTCAAGATATTTTGTACAAAAAAATCGTCAATTTCTGCAAAAAAAAACTTGAAAGTAATATGCAAAAACAGAGAAAGTGACGAGGAAATACTGATGACACAAACATAACCAATAATGATGAAGACTTTTCCGGCGGGTTTCAAATTGTAATGAGTGAAGAGAATGACTCTATTGAACTGACTGATGATTTGTAGCCGTTAATCAAAAAGGTGCGCACCGTTGTGAAATTCTTATTTTGCCGTTCTCCGACAAAAAATGATCAAAATTCAAAAACGCACGTTAGAAAAATTTGATAAAGATATTCCACTAATACTTGGATCCAAAACTAGCTGGGTTAGCTTGCACACAGTACTCGAACGTTTTGTATAATTGAAAAAATGCATTCACTAGTCACTTTTTGCCCTTGAGTCTAAAGTTGAGGTAACTAATAATGAGTCCGATGCAATATTAGCTGTTAACTTATGTCTTGCGCCAGTAAAACTGGCTGTGGAAACATTGTGCCAAAATCATGCAACTCTGTTGTGTGCCGATACAACATTTTCATGATAGATAACCTTTGAGAAATCGATTTAGCTGTAAAGTTATGTTGGTGCAACAAATCAATGAGCAACGTACTCTTTTTCCAGCATACAACATTTTTTGCACAAGGGACATCAACGTTACAAGAATTTGGATCTAGCTCTATCTTTTGAGCACCATAGCAAATTAGCCATTGTAAATACCATTACTCGACTGAAAGATCGGCTCAATCAGAAAGGGTATAGTCCTCTCCCTTTCACCAGCGTTTTTTCCGATAGTGATTCTGTGGACAACGCTGTAAACTTGTCATTGAAAAAAAAGCTTGACTTTGCAATTTTGAAAAATAAGAAATGTAACAACAAGGGAAAATTGAATGTTTCGAATAATTCATCAAAAATTATATGTATTGAAATAGGAGTTTTTAAAGAAGGAGGAAATCGTTGTATATATTTGCAAAATTCCTACCATTACTTGAAAACTGTGAAGCCAACAAAATTAGATGATCTTTTGAAGATGATGTTCTGAACGCCCTATGTTTTTTACGGGCTCATTTTACAAAGCAGAAAAAAGCGAAAAATGAAAAAGTCAGTAGTTTTGATATAAAATAAATAAGCTGATTGAATCAATAAAATTTCTACTATTAACTTTAGATTTTATTTAGATTATGATAAATTTAAAAATAAAGTTTAATACCGGTATTACAATTATTTAGTACCGATATACCGGTATTGAAAAATGGTATCGGTATTGGAAGCACTAGTGCTGACAAAGTATAGAAAATAGTAATTAAAAAGTTTGCTGTAAAAACAATTTTTTCTTATATATTTTAACGCATATACCTGTGTTATACCAATTTTTTCTTGATTTTATTTTTTTAAATCTTGTACACTATTTAATGTAGATTGGCAAGACTTGTTTTTTCTTCATAAACACTTTTAGAACTTTAAAAAAGTTCAATATCCGGCAAAAATATCCGGTACACCTCTAATATTTACCCATATTTACAATCAATTAATTTACTAATTTTGCACAAAATACTTTTTATAAATAATTAAAAATAATAAAAGAAAATTTTTTTTTTGTATCTAAGTATAATAATAAGAAAAAAAAATCAAAAAAGGCTACGCAACATAGTAAAAAAGTAAAAGAATTAAACTTTAATCGCTTCATTAGAAAATCATTTCAAAGAAAAGAAAAAAAATTATATACCGTTCTAGATCAATAATAAATTGAAAAAAGACTTGTAAAATTAAATAAAATAATTATTAGCTCTCTTTTAGAGAGCTTTAAAAAAAAAGCAAAAAAATGACTTCTGATATAACATAATCGTGTATTATCATGTTTGTAGTTTTCGACTTCGACTAAAAATCGATTTAGTCGATAATCGACTCGACTAAAAGTCATTTTGTCAGGCGTTGAAATTAGTTGACTTAAAAAAAATCGAATCGTCGATTTAATCAACTATGGACTTTCATTAAAGTAAAATTCTTAAAATCCTTACATCTTTTCATTCGAATAAACTTTTTAATATTTAATTGTTCATTTAATAAACTTTTTAATATTTGATTGTTCATTTAATAACAATATCATGTACTATTTTAACTATTATCTAGTTTTTTTTTTACTCTTTTAAAATTTTAATTAATTCAAAGTATGTAAGCATTATTAAACCTTTTTATTTAAGTAATTAAACTTTCGATTATGTATTTCATCAATTTTTCTTTCTTTTGTTTACTCGATGATTGTTATTTTTATAAAATACTTTCATACAAGGCTGCTCCAAGCTGGCACGGGGTCCTGATTTGTGAAGCTCTAAAAAGATTGTAATGATATATTGCTAGTGTATAAGGCGGTACCTAATTAATTAGAGTCTAGGAATAGATTGTCCAGTTGTCTGAGCGGCCCTTCTCTCATATTGTTTTACTCCATTATAATATTACGATATGATATTGAAAAATAGAAATGGAAAATATCTTGTTTAATTATCTTTATTACAATTTATTTCAAAATATTAAATTAATCCCATATATCTACTAAATTGACTTAGAATCAATTTCAAAAATGTTTTAATCAGCTTTAAAAAACATGTTAGTCAAATTATAAATAGTTGTAACAACACTAGTTTGTAGGCTCAGCTATTCCTATTCAGTACAACATCAAAGTGTTTGATTTATCAAATTACTTGAACGGTAAAAAAAAAGTCCATGGTTTTGACGACTTTTGTCTATGCTTGTTATCTTAATTCCTAACTTTATTATCAACAAATTCCATCAACAGCAGAAAAATAACAGAGTGCTAACTGCGCATGGATGGTGTCCCTGTTTGTACTTTTGGTGTGCATTTTTGAGGCCTCATTTGAGTCTTTGTACGGTTTATGGTTTATTAATAGTAATCAGGCAATTGCTTGGGGTATTAAATAGTGTACTCAATACTATATATGCTTTTAGTTGAGTTCTTTAAAAATGACGGAAGTACCAAAAACTAAAAAACACAAAAATCTAAAACTTAAATATATAAGCAAGTATAAACACATATAAATATATATTCATACTTGCTTATATATTTAAGTTTTAGATTTTTTTAGACATATTTTTTATATTTAAATTACTCATAAAATATTAGAAAATTTCCAATAAATGCTTGTATCTAAGACAAGTTTTTTAAGATTAGCTTTTAAGGAATTAATATTTTTCATGAGGGATGTGGAGGAATTTTTCGGTATTAATTTGTTATACAAGTAAAGACCACGATATGGTATAGAAAATTAGGATAGTTTTCTTTTTTTCAAGAGTACTATATAATTTCTAGTTGCTCTAGTGCTAAATTTATTTATATTAATTTTATAAAAGTTATTTATACATCGACTTGGAACAGTTCCCATTTTATGTTTGAACATAAGCAAAATATTTTGATATATATTGATTTGGTAAATGTTTAAAGCATTCATCTGTTTTAGTAATGGGTTTGCCTGAGTCAGTTTGTTTTTATAAAATATAATTCTTGAAGCGAATTTCTGCCGTCTATAGAGTGAACTTAATATGCGGCCGTGGCGCAGTGAGTAGAGCGCTTGCTTTATAAGCAGGAGATCCAGGTTTGAAACGAGCCTTTGACTTATTTTGCGTCACGGTAAAGAAGGAAGCGTGAACTTCCTGGTTAAATGCACTTCCGCGGTG
Organism: Hydra vulgaris; assembly: GCF_022113875.1. NCBI lineage: Eukaryota > Metazoa > Cnidaria > Hydrozoa > Anthoathecata > Hydridae > Hydra > Hydra vulgaris. The sequence continues at coordinate 14,003,002 of NC_061163.1, read as the reverse complement.
CTCTGTGACAAGACCGTAAGGACTTCTTGGGGCACCTAAATAGCAAAAAAAAAAAAAACTAGTTTTATGGGTACTTGCCAATGCTATATTGACGTATGATAGATAGCTATATATAATGGAAAAACAAAGAAGTTTTAAATTTTTAAACAATAAAAATTTTTTTGCTTTATAGAGTAGACCAATGTTTTTTAAGATTTTTGTATTAATGGTATTTATGTGAGAGTTCCATGATAAATTCTCGTAAAGAAGCACACCAAGAAATTTAGATGATTGAGTTTGTTCAATAATTGTGTTGTCTATACTAAAAGTTGGTATTGATAGGATAGCTTTGTTTTTTTGTTTGGGGTGAAATAAGATGTATTTAGTTTTGTTTAGGTTTAATGACAATTTGTTAGCACTGTACCATGTGTTAAGTTTAATAAGTTCTAAGTTTGCGGTTATAAAGAGGTCACTGTTTGAGAAAGAACAATAAAAGAGATTAGTGTTGTCTACAAACATTATGCAATCTAACTTAGATGAGACTTTAGGGAGGTTGTTGACAGTATTTTTTATGCCATATTTTTCCATTTTTTTTAGTAGTATTGCGTGATCTACTGTGTCAAACGCCTTTGTAAGATCAATAAAGACTGCTAATACAAATTTTTCATCATTAAAGGAAGTGGTAATGTTATTAATGAGATCTAGAATAGCATGTTCCGTTGAATGTTGCTTTTGAAATCCGGTTTTTTTGAAATCTGATTTTCACTTAAAATTTTGTGTTCTTTTAAATATTTATACAGTATGTTGTAAATTATTCTTTCAAGAAGTTTAGAAAATACAGAGAGAATTGAGAATTGAGATTAGTCTATAATTGCTTATTGCAGATGTATCTCTACCTTTAAATATAGGTACAATTTTTCTATTTTTAATTTGTCTGAGACAATACCGTTTTTGATTGAAGAGCTGAAGATATTAAAAATAGGCCTTTTTATTGGAGAAAAAACATAAAATTTAACATTGCCAGCGATGTCGTCAATACCTGGGGCCTTATTCTTTTTGATTGATTTGATTGCTGTTTCTAGTTCATCAAAAGTTTCATCAAAATTCAGATAAAACTCAGCCAATCGTTATAGCAATAATTTAGATCTTTCTATATTTATGAACGGTAATGTACTCGATGATTCATCTACCCTTTATCTTCTAGGATCAACTTTTACTTCTGATCTTTCTTGGAAACCGTATATCAAACTCATTGCAAAATTAGCATCTGATAAGGTTGTATCTCATTATCGTGCTCGACACTTTCTTACTCCGGATCTTACTCTTTCCTTTTTCTCTATAAATCTTAAATTTGTCTTTGCATGGAATAATATTGCCATAGCTGGTGCGGATCTTCTAAAAATGCCCGTTCTCTTTTAGAAAAGGTGTAGAAACGCATTTTAAACATAGTTGAACCAGCACTTGCAGCCAATCTTCAACCATTATCACATCGTCGTAATGTTGCTTCTCTTTCTCTTTTCTACAAATACTATAATAGCACTGCTCTAAAGAGCTAGCGTCTCTTGTGTCATCTACTTACATTTATTCTCGTGTAACTTGTCGTTCAGTTAAGTCTTATTCTTTTTCTGTGACCTTTTTTTTGATTTCGCTTCCCTCATCTTGCTTTCCTGATTTATATAAATTGTAATCTTTTAAATTGTCTGTCAATCGTTATCTTGCTTTACAAACTTTATCTTTTCTCTTCCAGTACCTTCCAATTCTTATAGTGGTTGCTTGCAACCATGTTGGAAGCGAGTATGTAAAAAAAAAAAAAATTATCAAACAAAAATAAAATCTTAATTCCAAACTTTAACACGATAAACAAAATAAAACTTAAACATCAACTTAAAATGCATGATAAACAAAATTAAAATGATTATAAGTAATTAACACCTTTACATAATCATAAATTTAAAAAATATATAAAATGATTTTTAAATTTAATCAACAATAGAATTCTTATTGCAACAGTGAATAAATGTTTAAAAGATTTAACACATTCTCTTTTATTATCTTTATTGTGTGTTAAAAAAAGGTTTTAAAGTTAAGACGTTTTTTAACATAAATAGTAATAAAATTTTCCACATATATCACTAAAATAGAATCACCTAAAAAGTTTTGACTAAATTATTTAAATGTATTTCGTAAAAAATGAAAAGTACTCGGTGACAAGCATTGTTCTAATTCTGCATGCATATTTTGCAGAACTAGAACAGTCTTCTTATTTCAAATTTTGGATTTAATATTTTGTTACATTAACTGATTTTGTCGTCAGGTTAAAATTATTTTGTTTTATCTCTAAATTTGAAAAAAAAAGAACTGATGCAATTTTAAAAAAAAAGTCTCTAATAATGTCAAATCAGGCGTTACCAATTGTTTAATGTTCAAATAGTGTAAGAAATTGTTTTATGCCCTAATAAAATGCCCAAAAAATGCCAGTAATAGTTATAAATGTTATTTTGTTTTATTTCCAACAACCAATCAAATTCGCGTACAAAGTAGATAAAATAAACCTGTACGGGTACATTTACTAAATTTTGTTTTAAAACTTGAAACAAAAATATAGGTACTTTTTTATTTATTCTTATTCTCTTGTCATTTATTTTCTGTTCATAAAATTTTTTAATTTTCTTTACTACTTCAATTTAATTTCAGATAAGCAATGCTTACCGATACAAATGTTGTGTTCAGAAACACAAAATTAGTATCGCTTATATGCTTTACTTAAATAACAACAACATAAAAACAGCCTACACATTGTTTAAAAACCTCCAGGAAAATGTATACGCAGAGATTTAGAACAAAATAATTCTAACCCAATTAAGTCGCCTTATCGTATTTTAAAAAGATATTCAAAAACATTTTAAAAATTTTCCTTATAACTTATGTTATATAATATTATATCTTAATATTTATTTTGCTATATCTTCGGTAAGAAATTATAAATTTTTAAATAAACGTTTTATAATATTTGAAAATAAATGAAAACAAAGTTTTTAATCATCAACGATGCGATTAAAGGAATTTAAAAAGAATTATAACATATTTATTTAACTTTTACGTTTTATTAATTTTAAAACTTTGGTGTTAATATAATTGGTATTTTGTTTCTAAGTAAACCCTTCTTCAAGGTGATTCTTATCTATATTACTAATTCTTTTTCCTCTTAAGTAGTTTTTTTTTTATATTCATCTAATCACTTAAGTGGTCTACTTTATATTATATTCTAAATAGGAAATTTAATACTTTTTGCTTAAAACAGACAGCCAATGTAGAACATGATCTCTCTTCTGTAAGCTGAGTCTTTAAATGAAAACCTTTTTATTTTAGACAAGGTGCAAAACCTTTTCGTTTTCATAAATAGTTTTCCGTATTTTTCTTGCCTACTTAAACAGTTGTTGCTTCTTCAATACTAAAATCTACAGAAATAACTAACATTTGCAGTTTCAAAGCACATTTTTGAAGATAAAGTGTTAACAGAACAGGCTTTGTTTAATGTAAATATAATTTAAAAGAATGTGAAAAAAAAAATACAAAGTAATTAACTATAATTAAAATGAATAAACATATTTCTCTTTATAAGTAAAAAACTAATTTTCTTTTTTCTAAAGATTTTTAAAACTAAAGAAAAGTTTTTAAAACGTATTTATAAGAAAATTGGATAAAAGACTTCATCAACAACTGCTTCCAAAGGAACAATGTTAAAGTACCTTTAAATTTTTTGTTCCTTCCCTAAACCCTAAAGGAAACCAAAATTTTGGGGAGACTTACAGATAAACCTTTATAGAGTTGGACGTTTTTGGGCGCCAATTGAAATATGTTCATAGATGCTGTTTCTCCATACATAAAAAAAGATTGAAATTATTAGCGCCACTTTTGAATTACTCCCGAGCGCTAACTTACTTTATAAAATAATTCTTTTTATATATAAAAATATGTATTTAATAGAGGGAGGAAAAACAAAAAAAAGCGCTTTTGATAGGGCGGACTTTTACAAAAACTAAAGTTTTATAAACTAAAATTAAAACTTTTAATTTGAATCGAAATGCAATGGATCTAAATAAAAATCGTATATAATTTTACATATTTTAAAAATATTACGAGCTAACAAAACTGTAAAAAAGTTGTTTATAAAACTCGCTTCAATCCTTTCAATTATTGATTTCAAAAAAGAAATGATGAATGGATAAATATTTAAAATATTTAAATGCGGTTTTACCAAACAATTATAACGTCAATTTTAAACATTAGTAAATTATGAAAGAACTGTAAATTATGAATTCACAAAAAGTAAATAAATCTGATATTTTTTGTTCTTAAATTACCGCTAAAATTTCAGTGAAAAATTTTAAACAGAAGTAAATTTAAAGCACTTATTAAACACGACTCTGCAGCATGTTTTCTTATTTGATACAGAAGCACTTTTGATTAATTATTATATGAGAAAAGGTTTAGTTATTAACAGTTTCAATTGTTATTGTTTAGCTGCTTTTTAATTGTTGTAACAAAGTTTAAGTGTTTTTGTTGTCAACTATTTAGTTTTATTGTTTATTGTTATCAGAGATCTCGTAACTTTCTTTTGTGAGCTCTTTGAAATTTAATTGTTCGCGTAAAGTTATCAAAAAAAGAATTCAAAAATTTAAATTTTGTTATAATTTTGTCTTTTCGAAAGCTTCTTCAAACAACCTTATTTTAAAATGATCTATTACGTCCTTTTTATAAACAACCATTTATTAATTTTTGCTTTGAAAATAGTTTAAGGGATAGCTGCAGTAATGATATAATTTTTTTTTTTTTAAATACTTTCTTAAAAATACTTATACTTTCTGCGCTTTTTTATTAGTCTTTTAAATCGTTTTGCCAAATATATTTTTTAAGTAATAGTTGAATATTAGTTAATTAAACAAATAATAATTTATATTAATAGTAGTTATTTCAAAATAAAAATAAATAATACTTTTATTTACAAATTGCATTTAGTGTTGTTACTATTTAGTTCTTGTAGTATATATTGTTAATTTTACATGTTTGTTTTATTTATTTGCTGAACATTTGTTTCTTACTATAGTAAGTTGTAAAAAAAACCTCAACTAAAAAAAATTTCTTTTTAGACAAAAAAAAAAAATTGCAAAAGTTAAGCCAATTTATATGGATGGAGATCAAATGCAGGTATTTAGTAAAAAAGTATTTCTAGTATTCTAGTATTTATAAAAAAGAAAGTTATTAGAAATTCTTTAAACGAATTTTTGTTCATTCTCTTTTTATGTTTGCCTTTTTTTATGTTTTTTCATATTTATTTTGATCAATTTAAATTATTAAAGTTGTTTTTTTTTCAATTTTAAAGATCAGGGGTAAAATGGGGTAATGCGGAATACAAAAATGCGAAAATTTTCAAACGATTAAATCCGAAAAAAAGTGTGGAAAATATTTCTAACTCCTAACCATATTGCTTCCGCAACCCAAACCCTCAGTCGATGAAGCAACACTCTTTTACATGTTCTTCTTACATTAGTCGATGTGTATACTAAAGCCCCAAACGGTTTGAGCCAAACCCAGAAATTTTACCCGTTGAATTGTTTGAAACCGTTGAACTGTAAACCAATTGACCATTGTTAAGAATTTTTTTTTTTTGAACAAGATATATATTTATTGCTTTCAACTAGATATTTTTTAATTAGAAATGCAATTTTACTGTGTAATAGCCGTTTTTCAAAGTTGATTATCCTCAATCTCAGTGTTGATAAACGGCGTAAATATTTTCTTCCGTAGCAGACGGCGGCTGCCTCCCAACTAATTTTTAGCGGCAAAATTTCCTTTATTCTGCCTCCGCCTTTCTATTGGCGGTCGCAGTCAGAGTTTTTTTCGAGGCAAAATGTTTTGGAGGCCGACGCAATAGAGAGGCGGAAGCCAATGGTGGCCGCCTCCAGAAAAATTTTTGGAGGCAAACCATTTGGAGGCCGCCTCCAATAGCTTCTGCCTCCCAGCTGTCTGCGGCCGCCAAATTGGAGGCGAAAACATTTGCCTCCCGTCGGTGGATGTATTGAAAAAAAATTGCACGTTTGTTTTTAAGGTAATGAGAAATTAAAATATTAACTGACAACAAATGTTAAATATTTGACATCAAAGTTTTGTTTTATATGATTTATTGACTATTTAAAAAAAATTTTGAAAGAAAAAATTATAATCTTGTCAGAGCGGTTGTTTTTCAAGGACTTTCGAATAGATTTTTAACTTTTAAACGTTTTAAAACTTTAATCGCTTAAAACTTTTAAAACGTGTAAAAGTGACTTTATATTTTAAAGCGTTTTAAAAGTATAGAGTAAAATATAAATAATATTTATAAAAGTATATATATTTAAATTTTATAACTTTTATTTTTTTGATAAAATTTGACAAAACTATTAGCAAATTTTTAATTAACATTAGCAGGTATTCTTTCAATAACTTTTGCAATATCCAATTATTGAAAATAACTATTTAACGTTAAGGCAAATGATAAAATACATAAAAATTTTAGCATGTCGACTTTTTAATTGCATAGTTTGATTACTAAATATAACTTTTTTGGTTTTTGTTAAAAAGATTTATACGCCAATGGCAAGGAAGTAAATTTTCCAACTTTTAACTTTTGTTTTAAATAATAAAACTTCTAATTTATTCTACTTAATTTATTAGTTTAAAAAAAAAATTAGAATTTTTTTTAAATACTTAAAAAATTTGCAAATGATCATACAAAATGAAACTTGATGTCAAATAACATTTGTTTCTAGTTAATATTTAATTGCTTTAAAGCAAATGAGAAATTATTTTTAATTACTCCGCCGGCTGGAGGCAAATATTTCCGCCTCCAATTTGGCGGCCGCAGCCAGTTGGGAGGCAAAAGCCATTGGAGGCGGCCTCCAAATGATTCTGCCTCCACAATTTTTCTAGAGGCGACCACCAATGACTTTTGTCTCCCTAATGGCAGCGGCCTTTAAAACATTTTGCCTCCAAAAAATAACTCTGGCTGCGGCCGCCAATAGAAGGGTAGAAGCTACTGGAGGCGGAAGAAAGAACATTTTGCTGCTAAAAATTGATTGGGAAGCCACCGCCAACAGTTTCCGCCTCCCTAAAAAGTCGGCCTTTCGGCAGAAAGCTACTTTGATGCCGGGCGGCATTATCAACTCTGAAACAAATAAACTTATAATTTCTTATTTTTAAAAAGATTACTTTTAACGTCAACAAATAGTAGATTATTAAAATCCTTAAATTTTTAGGACACTTTAAATTTTTAAACAACAATTAATGAAAGTTTAAGTTTTATAACCTACAGTTTTATAGACTAATATTTTTAATTTTTATTTTATTTTAAATTGTAGAAATGAAGTGTTTTTTAAAAAAATTTCCAAAATTAATTTCTTAACGTGACACGATCTTCTTTACCAGGTGCACTAATTGTTCTTTTTAAAGAATTTTTTACATTTACTAGTTTTAGAAAAATTTGTAGTTTTAATGCTAATCTGCTTTATTTTTGAAACTGCATTTAAATTGCAATAGTTCTTAAAATAAATAAAATGTAGATTTGACATAGAATTACTTAACATATCGAGTTGTGCAATTTTTATTTTAGCTCGATAGTTTAAATCATGAACATCAAGAAGGAGGTATTTTTTATATTTTGTTTATATGTGATATTTAAAACCTTTTTTTAGTATGTCAAAATTGTGTATAGAAAAAATGTCTTATTATCAATTAAAATCCGTAACCAGAATTCTATGTTGTTTTATAAATTGTTTTTATGAAACGCCTCTTTCAGTTACCAATTTTTTTTGCAATAAAAACACTTTCATTCAAAATCAAAATCAGTTTTGTTCATTGGAGTTTAACATTGTAAATAGTATTATTTAAACTTGCAGAACACCAAGAACCGTTGAAAAGTTAAAATTCATCAACATTAGTAGATTATATAATGTTTACCCTTAAAACGTATAAAACCAAAACAAACTTAATACTTTCTGATTTTCGTAATTACTGATAGCTTAAGTTTAAATACTATTATTAATAACATCAACAGTATTTCATGGATGATCAAATCCCTACATATCCGACATTAAGAAAAATAAAATTATACAAAAAATATTTAAAACATAAAACTTATAAAAACCAAATTAATTACAAATACGATAATTTTTTTCTAAACCAAAACTAAAAAGCAATCAAAAAATAAGGTATTAAGCAAAACTGACAGGAAAAACCAACGAAAATACCGTAATAATAAAATTGCAAAACCGTCTTGCCACAAAAACATTTTATAGACAACTCATTAATAATAAAACAATTATTGAATAAAATTAAACAATTATTACTCTTTCGTGTTTCTAAAACTAGCAGCAAGCATTTCATTAGGTAAAAAAAAAGTTGATTTATATTTTAAAACATCTAGTATATTATAAACAAACCAATTTTAAATAGAAGTTGACAACAAAAATAATTGATCAAATAAGCGTTAATGTATTAATTAACCCTGTTTTTGATGCTATTAAATAGTATATTAAAACCTAATTTTTCTAAAAGTCTAAAGGATACCCAATTGACAGGAAGCTACGCATATCTAAGGAACAAAAAAGTTCAAATAAAAATTGAATCACTTTTGGAGTTTTTTAAAGGTTTTTGAGCAGCCGTGGCGCAGTGGCTAGAGTTCTGGCTCAGAACCCAGAGGTCTGGAGTTCGACGCCGATAAGCAATATGGGTAAGGAAGGAAGCGTGAACTTCCAGTTAAATGCTCTCCCGCGGTGATCCGTGATAAGACCGCAAGGACTACTGGGAGCAAGAAGATTGTAGGATTGTAGTTCTGAGAGCAAGAAGAAGATTGTAAAATTGTAGAAGATTGTAAGATTGTAAGATTGTTAATAAGATTTTAAGATTGATTTAAGAATTGATTAAGAAGATTGTAAGATTGTAGTTCTGGGAGCAAGAAGATTGTAACATACCGTAAGGACTTCTGGGAGCAAGAAGATTTTGCATTGTTTTAGGTGCTTCTGGGACCACCTAAAACAACATTAAAAAAGGAAAAAAAAAAGGGTCTATTTTGGGACTTTTACTATTTTACTTTATGTAAATGACATATACTTTTAAGCAATTAAACTTTATTTTAAGATGATTCAAATTTATTTTATTCTCACAAAGATGATAAAGTTTTTTTGAAACGAAGAATAAAATAATAAAAGTTCAATTACAGTTTTCTCTACATCTAACTTTTATTTAATGTGAAGAAAACAGAAAAAAAGAATGTTTCTGTTTCAAAGTTTTGTCCGCATATAACAGTTTAAAACTGAATCAAATTGTTTTTTTTATAAGTGATTATTTTTAAATAGATCAATAAAACAAAATCAATAATAAAAAAAAAATCTAATTATTTTAATTTACTCTGTAATTATTTTAATTTTCCCTGTAAATAAGAAAAATAAAAAGTCAAAAAATTATTGACAATAATCATTACCACAAATCACATTTTTCCCCTTTTTTTTTGTTTTGTTTTTGTTTAATCTAATCTTTATTAAAACTTTATTTAATCTATTAATTAATATAATCTTATTCAACTCTTTTTTGGAAACATTTATCTAACTCTTACTTTATACTTTATATCCTTTGAAAGAGTTTGTAAAAAATTATAAACTGTGCACGGTCATAAGACAAAAAAATTATACATTTTTTTAAGCTCCGACCATAATTTAGCTATAAGTTTATGAGGATTGTCAAATTTATTAAACAGCAAAATATAATGTAAAACAAAACAAAAAAACAAAAAAAAAAAAAATGAAATTCAAAACATTAGCTTTTTTTTCACTGTTTATAACTCATTTAGGCATAAGAGCAGCATTGATGATAATTCAAAAACATGGCTACATAACACCAAAGCAAGTTCACTCATTTTTTACTGATATGGGTGAAACATATACTCAGAAAGAAGTAAATAAATTAATATATGAACTAGATATAAGAGGTATTTTATTTATTACATTTTTTGTTACTTTTTTGAAAGTTTCTCTTTTTTCTTTTTTTTTAGAAATTACAAAATCGTAAAAGTAATAAAAAATTCAAATTTAATTGTTTAGTTTATAGCTAGTCTAAATGGAAGTTTATTTTCTGTAGCCAAAATTATTATTAAATATTCTTTATCCAAATTGTTAGTTGATTCTACAACTAACTCTTTGAATAGGTGTCTGGTATATGTTATATAGATAAATAGGTGTTAGGTATATATGTTATATAGTTGTACATTTATTGTATATATATAAGCCGTGGCGCAGTAGTAGCGCACTTGCCTCAGAAATGTAAGATACGTGGTTCAAACCCCACCTCTGGGCAAGTTTTGCGACATCAGTTGAGAAAGAGCCGTGAACTTCCTACTAAATGCTCTTCCACGGTGCTCTGTGATAAGACCGTAAGGACTTATCACATTAGACTTATCTATCTATATCTATATCTATATCTATATCTATATCTATATCTATATCTATATCTATATATATATATATATATATATATATATATATATATATATATATATATATATATATATATATATGTATATATATATATATATATATATATATATATATTTATATATATATATATATATATATATATATATGTATATATGTATATATATATATATATATATATATATATATATATATATATATATATATACATATATATATTATATATATATAGATTGATGTTAGGTATTTGTATATATTATAGATCGTGATACATTGGATTTACGAGAGTTTTTAACATTAATCCAGCTGCAATTAAAAGTTAACGATACTGAAGAAGAAGTAATTGAAGCTTTTAAAGTAAGTCTTAATTATTTTATTATATGTAAAATTAAAATTAAAATTTTAAAAACCAATTTTTGGTTAAATATATGATGTATAAGTAAATAAAGTAAGTAATTATTACTTGTTTGCTCGTTAACTCGTTAGCTAGAACTTCAATCTTTTGAAAAAAATCCGAAAAATTGAGACAACAACAACTTAGAGTTTAAAAAATGACTGTTGTTAAAAAATTGTTGGGTGCACAACTATTTAGGGAGTTAGTTCCAGAGATACATTCAAAAAAGTAGCTAATATCAAAATTTGTCACACGCTGGTCATTTATATACTATTCAATGATAATACTTGTTCAAACAATAGACAAGAATTAGCTTGGAAACCCAATAACTTCCCGAAAAATAAGTACTTTTACTGAACTGAATGTTAATTTTCTCCGCATATAAATATTTTGAGTACTTTTTGTAATGTTCTAACAGCCATTTTTGAAGTTAAATTAAGAAAGAAAAACTTATATTAGCTACCATTTTTCATCTACGTCTAAAATTTGATTGAATGAAAAATGAGGATAAAAAAACCTCAATTGGCTCAATGTATCCTATATAACCTCAATGTATGTATATATAAAGATTGCCAAGGAAAAATATATGTATATATTTTTCCTTGGCAATTTTTTTTTTTTTTTTCTCGACAATCCTTTTTTTTCTTTTTTCTTTTGGAAATCCTATCATGTTAGAATTGTCAAGAGAAGGCGGCAATTTAAGTGGCTTATCCCTTATGAAACATATGTCTATTGATTTGGTTATCGTTTTTAACTCTTGAAATCTCGAAATTTTTTACTGCATAACCTTAGATTTAAAAAAAAATATTTATGTTTTACAAATTTTCTCTATTTTTTATTAAAATTTTATTATAAATGTTGCACAAATTTCTTAAATAAGATATATATTTTTAGTTCTTCCAAATACTGTGTGACATAAGTGTCTGTGTGACATAAGAACTCATAAGCTAAAAAAAAAAAAAAAGTGTTAATACTTTTTTAATTCATAAATTAGCAGTTTTACCGTTGGATACATTATTCACGGTGTTCTCCGGTAGTTATTCTTTAAATGGTAAACTTGAAAAGTACCAGATGTAGCCTGTTTTTCTTGTGCAAGTTGCAATTGGACTGCAAAAGTTTATTGGACTGCAAAAGTTTTATTGGACTGCAAAGGTTAACCAGTTCAATGTTTAACTTTCGGGCATGATTTTTGTCTAGATTTAAAATAGGAAATATTTTATTGAAAATAAATAATAAAAGAAAAATTTATTTTTTAATAAATTAGTTAAAAATTTCTTATCTTTATTAATTTATTATTTATTTATAATAAACACTATATAAAAAAAAATTAAAAAAATCATTTTAAGGTTTCCATATTCAATTTGAAGGCTTTTATCGGCTATTCGATCGCATAAAAAAGAAATAATATTGCATATATAAGGCCGGGTGAATAAAAAAAAAGCAATTTCTTTTACACAGTAATTGGTCAGCTTTACGTGAAAAAATAATTCAGCAGTTTTCCATAAGTTTTTATTCACGTAAAGCTGAGCAATTACTGAGTAAATTGCTTAACTTGAATAAAAATTTATGCAAAACTGCTGAAGTTTATTCAAGTAAAACTGCTGAAGTTTATTCACGTAAAACTGACCAATTACTAAGTAAAAGAAATTGCTTTCTTTTATTCACTCGGCCTATGGGCAATTCCACGGCGGAAAATAAAAAAGTAGTCAAATTTTATTCTCTTTTTCGTCAGCTTCTAGCAAATGAATATTGATGTAGACACATGAAAGTTTATTTAAAATATAACTTTAGTACTAAAATTAATTTATTTAAGTCATTTTTATGCTTCCGAAAGTTACGGTTTTTCTTAGTAAAATTTTATGGTTTTACCATAGTAAATTTTATTTTAACCATGAATTTTGTTACACAATCAGAATTAATTTAGCGCGAAAATGGAGCTTACATGTTCAAATTGTTGTCGGTCAGATTTTATACTTAATAATATTTATATATATTTCAAGAAAATAACGAAAAAAGTTATGCAATTTTTATGTAACGTATGTTATTAGAAACATGAAAAAGTTTTGTTTTTTCTAAAATTTGGTTAAAAAACTTAAGTTTTTTAATAATATATGCGAAAGAATATTAAATGTTACGTTTTTACATTAAAAGTTTTGAATAACGATGCCTAGTTAAAACACATTTCATTTTGAATTAGTGTAACGTAAGTTAAAACTACACGCATTTACTAAGAGGCCAGGGATGTAGCAGGGTCATTTGTCCCCCTCCCCCTCCCTCCAATAACTCAAAATAAATAATTTTGAAAAAATTTATTAAAAAAAAAAGGTTCTTAAAACTATTTCGGGATCCCTTAATCCAGTACTGCCCCCCCCCCCCTCCACAATACAACTTTTGTTCCTACGGGCCCGACTAAAGTTCTGGCGTTTTTTCGTTATCAAAATTAATTACGTCATTAAGTAATTCTTATTTCGTCACGTTGGTTTATAACTAATACTTTTATATTAGAAGAATTAAGAACAATCTTTTATTTTATTTTTTAATGTAAATTAAAATTATTTAAATTATTGTTTTTTTATTTGTTTATGTCTTCTTATTTTGGTTGACATATAAGTATACATAAGTAAATAAAAATAAGAATTAAATAATTATTTTTATTTAGAGTCTAAATAAAAGTATTTATTTAATTCTTATTTTTATTTTTTTATGTATATTTACATTATTATTATTATTATTATTATTATTATTATTATTATTATTATTATTATTATTATTATTATTATTTTGATGTCTAAATTAGACATTAAAAAAAAAAATCTTAAAAAAAAAGTTCTTAACCCCTTCCCTCCTGTCACAAACAATCACATATACCTGAACCCCTCTCCATCCTAAGCTGTGATAGCAGTTTTTATGTCCAAAAAAAAAATTTAAATGATTTAAATATAAATTTTTTAAAATTTCCTTTGTTAATTATTTTTAATAAGTTCAAAACTTTTGCAATTCTTTTGTTATGAAACTCTTAATAATAGATATAAAAAATCCACTATAAATAATCGCTCGGTAACGTTATTTGAATATATAGTATCAAAAAAAACAGTTTCTTTTCCTTAGCCGGTCACCTCTAATAAATTTTTATATATTTTTTAAATTGGTATAGAATTCTCAACTTCTTGTGAAATTTCTAATACAAACTTAACTGATTTTACTGATTCGCTTTACTGATTTGCAAAAATCTGACCGAAAAGTTGAAGCAATTTTTTTACCTTGTTTTCCGTGGAACGTAAGTTAAGTGGTATTTTCAGTAACAAGTTCGCCCTTTTTTGGCCAGACTCAAAACTTTTTAGCCTATTTTATTCTTAAAACTTTCATACAAAATAGGTAAAAGTTTAATTTATAGTTGAAATAAGCAAATATTTGATAAAATTGTGGCCGTGCGCAGTGGTTAGAGCGATTGTTTTATAAGGAGGAGATCCAGGTTCGAAACTAGCTTTGGACATATTTCGCGTCACGGTAGGGAAGGAGACGTGAACTTTCTGGTTAAATGCGCTTCCGCGGTGCTTTGTGACCAGACCGTTAGATTTACTTGGGGCACCTAAAAAAAATAAAAAAATAAAAATAAAATAAAAAAAGTTGTTGCGCGTGTAGCGTAGAATAAAAATGGAATACACGGTTTTCGAAATTCCCAAAAGTTGTTAAACCCACTCATGTTAACAAACACACAAAAATTTCGAGTAAACAAACTTAAAAAACGGTACGTTTTATAAGAGAATCAAGCTGTTTTTTTGAATAGATTTTATATTTTGATATGTTTTTGCAAACTGAAATGATTGTTTTGAAATAAAAACTGCTTAATACACTAACTATTTTGATTTATTATTTTTACTTTAGTTTTAATAAGTAGTTATTGGTAAAATGGCATATCATTGCGTTGTGAAAAAATGTTCAAATGGACGCTATAGACTTATGAAATGGAAATATGAAATATGCACTGAACATAAATGTAGAAAAGAAGATATTGGTTGTAATTGAGCATCGTCTTCTAATTTATTTTCTTTTCCAACTATCAAAAAATCTCCCTCCCAATGTGAAATTTGGATCAGACTAATTACCCGCCTAAACACTACTGAGACAAATGATTCTTTCTGCCCAAAGAAAGATGCACAAGTTTGTTCTAATCATTTTAAAGGTAAAGAGCCTAATATAAAAAATCCTTATCCCACTGAGAACCTTGGATATGATTCTAGGTATAAAGTTGCTCTTTTGTGCCCTAGCTCTCGACCTCTAAATAGAAACAGTATAATAAATACTGACTCCACACAGCCTTTACTTAAAAAATACAAATCAAATGTAAAGTCTAAGATAAAGCAATAACATTGGATTGTGACTATCTTACAAAATTCCCTCCTTATTCTTCAATCATGGCTGATGAAGGTTTTAATATTGCTAGTGAGTGTGCTGCTTATAGGATTACCTTTATTTCCCCACCTGGAAAACGAGGAACTTCTCAAATGACACCTGAAGAAGTAGTAAAAAGGAGTAATATTGCTAAACTCAGAATTCTCATTGAACAGATAATTAGGAGAAAGAAAACTTTTCGAATAATTGGACAAAAATTTCCAATATCACTTCTTGATAATCTTAATGACATTGTAGTGATTTGTGCAGCTCTTTCCGATTTTAATCATGAAATAATACTTTATCGATGCTCCAAAACAAAAATTTGTTAGTCCAAGTATAAATATATGTATATAGTATATATATATATATATATATATATATATATATATATATATATATATATATATATATATATATATATATATATATATATATATATATATATATATATATATATATATATATATATATATATATATATATATATATATATATATATATATATATATATATATATATATATATATATATATATATACATATATACATATAGATTGTTTTTGGAGTACTAAATCTTCATTGTTACTCATTTTAATTGGATGTTTTGCCTGTTTTTCACTGCGATTATCTGTTTCTGTACATTCCAGTATGTATATTTTGCATAACAAAAGTTGAATTTCGAAAACCGTGTATTGCCCATATACATATATATTTTTCCGCATGTTTTTTTAAATAAATTGTGAAACAAGAAATTTTATTTATCTTATTTAAATTTTCAGTTTAAATAAGATAAATAACTTATTTTAGCTTTTAGTTAATCATTTTTGCTTATACTTTGGAAACGAGTGGAAACTTTTTCGTTATTTTGTACAATTTTGTCAGGCATTTTTTTCCGACTATATTTTATACATCGAAGAAAACTAAGAAATAAGATGTACTTTAACAACAAATTTATTTTTAGTGAACTTTTAAATTTTACGAGCCAGATTTCGCCTCGCAATCAAAAACGGACGAACAAATTATGCGGCACAGAGGAAACTAAAATAACACGGTGGGTTAACTGTGTTATTTATTGTTAGCGTATACACGTGTACAGAGTAGAAGACTATTTTTTATAATTTAACAAATGAAACGTGTACACGTTTCATTTGTTAAATTATAAAAAATAGTCTTCTACTCTGCTTAAATCGAAAGTAAAAAAAATGATTAATAGATGACCAGTCAAGAAATGTATCTTGTTACATGGACAAACATATTGACATTTGTTAGGCAAAAAATGGTGCATAGCCTCAACTTTATTCATTACACTAAATCGTACAGAAATGATGAAAATGTAGTTGTAGTTAACTGAATTGTTTCAAAATATGACTTTATTTCGTAAAAATATATGTCATGTTTTTGGTTTGTAGTTCCAAGACTTCTTTTAGTTGCAAACCATTCGGTAGCCCTCAATGTATTTCTAATACCTTTTTTTAAGGTACTACATAATAGTTTATAATAATTTTACAAAACTTTCTTTTTATTTTTGAAATAGGTTTATAGAAAAATACTAATATCTTCTTTTATATAAAAGATCATGAAAACTTTTTGATGCCTTTTTTTATTAAGGTAGAACAATACATAGGTAATACATAGAACAATTCATAGGTAATACATAGAACAATACATATGTAATACATAGATAAATCAAGGTTAAATCATAAAAGGTATTTGACAAAGATTCATTTTTTTTTTTGGACTTTTGGTAAAGAGTTTGGATGACATTTTAACTTTTTAAAAAAAAATTTTTTTGTTTAATTTTATAATTGATTTCGATTTATTAAAATTTAAAAATTTTTTTTAAAGGTATTTGATAAAGATCAGAGTGGTTTTTTAGAATGTTCAGAGCTGCGTCGTATCATGGTAAATTTAGGAGACAAGTTGACAGATGACGAAGTTGATGCAGTCATTGTTAAATCTGATATTGATGGAGACGGAAGCTGTAACTATGAGGGTACGTAACTAAATCTGATATTGATGGAGACGGAAGTTGTAACTATGAGGGTACGTAACTAAAGGGGTGTTTGATTATGAAAGTATATTACTTGTGCACAAATGTAATATGTGTGTAACGCTTTACACTTATAGAGTAGATTAGGGTATTATGAGCACCTTAAGCGAGAATAAGAATATTTTTAAAAATAACTATGTTGTGACCAATACTTTAGCGAATAAACAATCTTTAGGGATCACTTCTCATGATCTAATTTGATTTTTCGGCACATGAAATTTACTTTTAGAAATACAGAGGTTTTAAAAAGAGAACAAAAGTGCTCATATTACCCAGACCACAGGGTAATATTACCCAGACCACATACGAGCACTTTATTTATAAATATTTGATAAAAAATATCAAATACCCCAAAAAAAAAACAAGCCGAAACAATGGAATTACGCATCTATGTAGTTGAGTATTTAAGTGGAGTATAAGGAAATTAAAAAAACCTTTTTATAACATCTTTTTCCATAACACAAAATGTTTATCATAATAAGAATATTTTATAACAATTATTTGTTTAATAACATAACACAACATAACTTTCTAAACATAAAACTGTTAAAAGTAACATTTTATACACAATTACTACAAAAAAAAATAACAGATTTTAGTTTTTTTTTTCTAGTACACGATTCACAGATTTCTAGTACACAACTCACAGTACCAACTCTTGCAATGACTACATTGGTTCCATGGCACTTCGAACTCATTGTACAAAATTTCACATATCATACAAAATGTTTGATCGATACTGCTATTTTCACTTTCATTTTTTGCTTTTTTTTCATTAGTTGAAGTATCCTAAAATAAAAGCTAGGTTAGAAATTAAAATACTTAAAATTTATTTAACATCAAAATAACATTATATATATACTTTTTAATTGTTTTATTTATTATGTATTATTATGAAAAAATAAAGTGTTATCTTTGAAAAAACTGTTGAAAAAAGTAAAAGTATATATTTATAAATTAAATGTGTGTAAAAGCGACTTACTGTGTTCTCTAGCATTTCATCTTGTGGTTTATTAATCTTACTTGGAACCTCACTGGCAACATGTAAATTGATTTTCCTTTTTCTGTGTATGTCCTAACTTTGCTGAGGTTTTTGTATTCAACATCTTTTTTGTTTTAGAACTTTTAAGTACAGATCTATATGGTGAACTGGTAACTATAGTAGCATGTTGAACAGATCTTCGTTTTCTCGATATTTTATTAAAAGATACAGACTTATCAAGCAATTGGCCAAATGTTTTAGTGACATGGACTACTGCATTGTTTTAAAATAGAATGTGTTTTGGTTAGATTGGTCTGGTCATTTGTTACTTTTTCCCGTGAATCACTGAGTATAATGTTAGAAGTTTTCTGTTCTTGATTTGTCACTGCAGCTGCTATAAAATCTTCATCTGTGAAAATGAAACAATTAAAAGGATGAATTCCTGATTTACGAAATCCGCTCTTAGCTTTACTCACTGAAGCAGCCTCACCATAAGCAGTGCTGTACAGATTTCCGAATACGGCCTCTGTTACTGGTCTACCAGGGTGTTGGCGATGCCATGACTGCACAATTGAATTGTATCGTGAGCTTAAGGATTTAAAAAAAGAAATATCTAGTGGCTACATTTTATGGGTACAATGACTTGGAAGACTTGATATAATCTCATTGTTTCTGCGAGCTTTTAATATCACTTTTATGTTCTTTACATGACAGCTATGACCATAATGTAAGTAAAGTTGACGTATTGCAGTTTGATGGTTGAGTAAATTATAAGAAGTGGTCAAACCAGATATAAAACAGTTCTTCATTTATCTAACCATTCTTTGTTGCAACTCCAA
Organism: Hydra vulgaris; assembly: GCF_022113875.1. NCBI lineage: Eukaryota > Metazoa > Cnidaria > Hydrozoa > Anthoathecata > Hydridae > Hydra > Hydra vulgaris. The sequence continues at coordinate 13,983,840 of NC_061163.1, read as the reverse complement.
GTGCTCCTTAGGGTGCTTGATCCATAAAAGATGGCTTTATGCGTACACGAGGAAAAATAATCATGAGGCACATATACTCCAACAGCACTCACACAGCATAAGACTGTAATGGTTTTGCCTTTTTCTAAACTTGTTATTGCTCCAACTGATCTCTTTCCTTTCAGAGCAACAATTTGCCAGGAGTATGACAAACTGAAAAGCCACTTTCATCAGCATTATAGATGTGACTTGGTGGGATTACAATTTTACCATACTGATTAAATATAATTGACTCTGAGGCATCAAAAAAAACGATCAACTTTTTCCTTGTTAAATCCGAATGCACGTGCGATCAAAGTCGGTTCTGGTTTCTTGAAGATAAGTTTGAGTTTGAGTTTAAAAATGAACGTATCCGATCTTCTCCTGCACATTGACTTTTTTGTTAAACTTATTAACAAATATATATAATATATATATATATATATATATATATATATATATATATATATATATATATATATATATATATATATATATATATATATATATATATACAGTGGCGGGTTTTTGGGGCCCGGGGACTATTTTTGGTTTTGGAGGCCTTTTTATGGGCTAGAGCCTAAAAATGACTTAAAGAAAAAAGAAAAAAAAGGTCCTCTAAAATTTTTGGGGGCCCCTAAATTTGCGGGGCCCGAGGCTATAGTCCCCCCTAGCCCCCCCTTGATCCGGCACTATATATATATATATATATATATATATATATATATATATATATATATATATATATATATATATATATATATCACCAATTAGTTTTGAAAATAAAAAACCCATCGATTTTTTTAATAATATAACCAAGCGCATGTTAGGAATTTGGACGTAAAGGCGACAAATTATCAATTTACCCTAGCTCAAAATTACCCTAATCTACCATATACAGAAAATGTACCGAAAAACATTAAAAATAAATTTTAAATTAAACAAAAAAAATTGTCTAACATGTTTAAAATCAGTCAAAAACGTATTAACATAACTCATAACAAATTTAACTTTGTAACTTTAATTTGTTAGATAGATTAGAAAAGATTTTGCCTTGAAACGGGCAAAAGCTAATTTAAATTTATAGGAGCGAAGTTAATTAACAACTACCTTCTGACATTGGTACACTAAAAAGCCTGTCTAACAAGTATAAAACTCAATCAAAAACGTTTTATGTTTTATTATCATAAAACGTTTTTGACTTTTATACTTGTTAGACAGGCTTTTTAATAATTTTTACTAATAAATATTAAATTTTACTTATAAAATACTAAAATTTAAATATTATTTATACATGTTCAGAAGAAAGAGAATACAAAGTTATTTTCCCAATTGCCAACATATAGTCAAAGTGGTCAGATGGTGTTAGAAAATATGACCAATGAATATCAATTTCGGAAATTGATATTCATTGCTAATTGAAGATTGGGACAGACTTATGCCGATCTTCAATTAGTAATAACGAACATGTTTAAGGAGTATTTTGTAATTCGGGAGCATAATATTTGCAAGATGAGAGTTTTGAGAAGCGGCATTTCGTGAGACTTTTTTTTAGAAAATTACAAAATGGAGACTCCTGGAGTTTAAAAATCTTTAAAGAAGAAGTTTCGAAATACCGCTATAGGTTGCCAAAAATATTTCAAATTTAAATAAGTGTATTGCGTTTTTTGAGTAAACGTTGCAAACTTAACTAAAACCTTCTAGGTTTTTGATAAATTTTTAAATGCTTTTCAAACTGTCTACACATTCACTCAAACACCTGATATGATGATTATTGATTACTAAAGTAAAACATTTTATTGTAAGAAAATAGAACGTAGCATTTTTATTGCTAGATAACAATGAAGTTGTTTCCATTATAGATTACCAAAGCCAGACAAATTATGTTTTTAATTAGTATTTAGTTGTAGCAATATTGTTGAAAAAAAATTTTTTCTTTAGAGTTTACGAGAATATTAATGAGAGAAAAGAAATTTATTACAAAAACTGAGAGAGAAACGCAAGCTTTAAGAGAAGAAGAAGAAAGATTTCGAAAAGAAAGAAAAGAACGAATGGCTCAAAATAAAGTTGTCATTGTCGAGAACGATGATGATGTTGGTAAAGAAGGTGAAGGAGCGCGGTACAAAAAAATCTGAAAATAGTTTTTTAATGAATATTAAAATTTTTGTTATCAACTTTTTTTATAGGAAATGTGGAAGTAAAGAGTTTTTTAAATACAAAAAATATTGTTATTTCTATTTTTTTTGTTAATGTTTAACAAATAAAATTGGAATGGTGGGTAAAAGTTTTTTAACTTTATAATTTTAGACCGCGTACTTACTTTTGTGTTGAATTTGATGAGTTTAAAGTTTTTTTTTTAACAAAATTTTAGGCGTTTCTCTAAAGTTTTGTTTAGCCAGACTAGTTATTCGTGTAGTCATAATTTTATCCAATTTTATCTAATTTTTCAAACTAATTGGATCAAAGTTGAAAGTCAGAGGTCATCATCCATATACCTCTAATGAGCATAAAATGGAATTAAATGTAATCGGTCGTCCCAATAGATCCGTACCAATAGAATGTGGATTGCAATGATAAACCGTAGTATGGCCCAGACTATCCACAACTATATAGCCAGTACTTTAGACTTTAGCATATTCAAAAGTTTTTGCGGCAGAACTTTTAATAATTAATACATTGGATAATTTCCTACAGAGTAAAGCATGTATAACTTTTAATAAATTTTAATCTTCTTTAAAAAGATTTTGCTGATGCAAGCATTACAAATTTGAAAAGACAATGCTCATCTCATTTGTCTCATCCAACTGATTTCTAATCTAGTGATGTTTTTAAATCTATTGGTTTCTAAGTTAATGATGTTTTGACATTACTTATGCAGAAATTATTAATTTTATTTTATTTATTGTAACTTATTAAATTTTACTCTTTATACCAAAATCTTTTTTTAAGTATTTTTAAAAAAAAAAAAGCATTTGAATCATTCAAATTGATAAAAAGTTGCAAGATTTTTTAAATTCTAAAAACAAAGCAAAAAAATTATTTGTTTACTCAATGCATTTATAATGTCTATCAACAAGTTCATGTAAAAATATAACTAATTTTTTGTATTCTTATAGGAGCCAGCAGAAGACAATACATCTCACTATCTTGCTCCTTTGTTTGCGAAATAATTTGCTTTAATCTGAGTAAAGCTTTTCAAAAAGTTTACATGTTCATCAAATATTTAAGTATCAAAATCAGTTATTACACATACAAAAGTGTTACACACAATGCCTCGAAAAAAAGAAGGGGGCAAAGGGGGCATACATGTCCCGGGCGTCAAGATGTTAGGAGCGCCATAAGACGAAGAAAAATCTATTAAAGGTCTATCATATATCAAAAAAATATACTTTGTGATTTTTTTTAGAGTCTACACTCTATATCAGTATGAAATTCTTTTATGAGCCTTGTTGCCAAAGGCAACAAAATATTAAAACCAATCGTTGGCCTTTAAAATGTGTTATGTTCCATAATTTTTTCATAAAATTTAATAATAATATTTTTTGTGTTAATATAATTGGTTTTCACTTTAATAGATTTGTTATTTCAAAGCAGAAAGCTGAGGTTGTTTTTCAGTTTTAAAAAGTTTGTTAACTATTTATTTGTAGAAACATGTGATTTTCAACTTGACTGAACTAATAAATATTATGTTTATTTGGTAAATTTTAGTCTTATACTAATTTCAAGAATAAGAGTTGAGCAAAACTTACGAGAGAAAAAGTGACGACGTATTACGACGACATATTACGACATAGTGTATAATCAATATAATGTTTTCTCTATAAATTCGAGAACAATAGTGCAAACAAAAACTTTAGTATAGCTTGTAAAAATACTTATGCTATGTCTGAGATCAAATGTATTTATCAATGGCATAAAGGTGCATTAATTTACATTGACATTTGCAATGAATTGGTTTTAAACTTAAAATTAAACATTAATTAATTTTGATAAAGGTTTGATAAACATTTATCAAGTTTTTGATATTGAATATCAAATTTTTATCAAGTTTAATGTTTGATATTTAATATAATAATCTTTTTCGGAATGGTAGTATTACTAAAATTAAAGTTGTTAACTATGAGAGAAGCAGTAATATTGAGCATCACTAGCTCTCTACAAGGGAAAATTTACTTAACAAAATTTATTGTGGATGAATCAGGTATCTATAAATAATCAATCAGAATTTATACACCACAATTTCTTCAAAAAAGTTTGTTTATATATGGTTTTGTAACTCGTATGTAATATTTAGGTGGAGGCGTAGTAGGCATAGTAAACTTTGTAAACGTTAAAAAGAAGAAATTATTAATTTTCTCCTTACTTTTGAATATGAAAGTTAATGAAGGACAACAATAATGTTTCTTAAACATTAAGTTCCCTGTATTTGAAGTAGTCAGAGTACTATTTCAGAATCTGAAATAGCCGGGTGGCGTGAAATATTGCGCTTTATTCTAGATGCAACATTGTTTCTCTCATAAAGAAACAAGGCGACTATATTTTTTATTTGATATTCATTTTTTTTTGTACTAGCAATGCATTTTTTTTACTGTGTCTTGTACTATTATTGTAACATGTCAAACTCAAGGAGAGCAAGAGAACGGCAATTTTCTTAGAGCTCTGGAAAAAGATATCAAATCACTTTCTGTCAGGGTGACACTGAAAAAAAAGGGGGTGGATAATTGCCAATCTGATTTGTGATGTGTTAATAAAAGTAAGACTTGGTTTGCAAAAATGCATTGGTCAAGGTTACAACAACAAATGCTCAAATATGGATGGAATTTATATCGCCCCATATATTTCTCGTGGCGCCCCTAGCCTTAATTTAGTTGGAGTACTTACAATTGAACCTTGTGTTTCGGTAATATCCACACTCGTTACGCATTCTTTAGCTGTCCGACTAGGTGGAAAGTTTTTTCAGAATCGACAGTAATCTCTATTCATAAGCTTTTAGATACCACATGATTAGCTCGGATTACCTCTATTAAACCAATTGCAAAAAAAAACAAAAAAAAAACACGAGAAATTATTACTCCATTTAATTGTACCATAGAGAATCTTAAACTTACTACTAAAGTTTTTAAAAAATTTTTTAATGCTGTTTTGAAAAAATTGTATTACAAAACTTTTCAAGTTGTCGTTTGTCGTCAACTTCACTAATTATAGATTACGAAGTTATTCTCATTTAACAGGAAATTAGTAATCTTGGCTTTATCCTTTCATCATAAAATAATATATTGGCTGAAGTAAGTACTATTACAGGTCTTCTTGGCTTGAAATTGAATTTTAACAAAACTTAAGAAAAGAGAAAAACAATATAACGATGAGCCTGTAAATAAAATTTTCTGCTGTGAGAGCCCCGAGCAACAATTTATGGTAAATATCTTCAGCATTGCTCTTAATTATTTTATTTCAAACATTCAATTAAGATTTCTACATTGTTAAGATTCTTTAAGATTCTCCTTTATCTGGTTGAACCAGATTCTTTAGAGATAAAAGCTCGTAACATTTTTCTTTGGCTTCATTGCTGCAGGTTAACGAAAATGATGTCAAACAAGACGAATTTATGAAAAAAATTATGCATCTTAATTTCTTGAAGAAGCCTTTACTTATTACTCCTGGAAACTCCTGAAAAGCCTTCTCTATCAAATATATTTAAAGGGTCTACAGCCTATTTCCCATCTGTATGCATCATTAAGAAATAAATCATTTTAAAAGGATATGCAATTATACATATGTATGATAGCATATCGTTGGGGATAGTGCAAATCCACGTAACTAGCCATGGCTACTATAATTGGATATTAAAAACTTTAACACCAAATATCTATTGTTGACATTACAAAGAACCCTGCATGGAGCAAACTCCAAACATTTGTATGTTTATACTTATGTCAAATAATGATCTTTTAAAAAAATATTTTTTTTCAATGTTGTGAAAATTCCATAAATTTTCACAACATTAAAAATGCTGTTTAAAAAAGATGTTAACAAGGTTTAAATGATTGAAACTGTTCTTTATTCGTCTTCTTTAGCTTTTAAAGCAAAGTCTACATTTATAATAAAAAGCCTAGCACCTAATGCGCTCAGCTAAGCTCAGAAAATTTGGTTGTAAATTTTTATCTATAAATTAGAGTGTAATTTAAATTAGATTGCATTTGCAGTCTCGTGTTTTTTGGTTGGGGTAAGTTTAAAGGTAAGTGTTAAAAAAAAATGTTGCGCATTTTAAAGGGTTTTATTGGAAAACACATTGAAAAAAAGCAAGTATAAAAATAAATTTTCATATTTCTTCTTCTTATTTCAATACATGATGTCAATAGACTAATATAAACTTTTAAGAAATTAAAATGTTGTAAAATTGTCTTGCTGCCCTCATAATTATCTTTTATATGATTTTTTTCATTTTCATCGATATTTGAAAAATAAAATTTTGCCATTTTTGTAGTAAAATTGATTTACTGAGCTTAAAAGATATAGTAGGGAAAGAATTATATCAGTTTTAGAGTGCTGGGGGTCTCTAGATTACATTTACAAAAAGAAATTAATCTAATATAAAAGTGGGTTTTGCTCATCTCTGGCCCACTGTGCGATGTATACGCTCGAAATGCCGTTATAAAAGTTTAATTTAAACTAACACTAAGTATTATAATTATACAAATAGGGTATGTATACCGTACGTTTCTATTCCTATTATTCTCTTGTTATACTAAGTCGTATACTTTATAATATCCGAATATAGTAAGCAACGATTTAAAAACTTCTATAAATAAGTTTAAAAATTAATTCTCCTGAGCTTACATGTTTTTAAACATTAGAAACAAAAAAATCGTATGATAAAATGATATTTGAATTGTTCTTATGAATTTGAATTGTTCTTATGAATTTTTATAAGTTATTTGAACTCAATTCTATTAACTCTCATAAATTATATGTTATTTGAATGTTCAAGAATAAAGTTTTTATAAAGTTTTGGAAAATTGAATCAAATAAATCATGATTTAGTTTACAGAAACTTTAAAAAATACTTTCAAAAAAGTGTGTTTAATGATGTATGATGATTCAATATTAAAATAATATACTCTATTGCAATAAGTTTATACTATTATTGAACATTTTTGTGGGGTAATGCATACAATTATTGGGATCTTAAAAATATACAATACAGGTATTAACACTTATTTCATTTCCTTTTATATTAATCATAAAAAAGTGATGTTTTATCAATTTGTAATACTAAATAATATAAATTAATAAAATATCATGTTTGATATCATAATATTTATTATTACTACTGTTATGAATAGCTCATAATAACTAATATCATTACTTTTATTATTAGTATAATTATTGTCGTTATTATTTTTATTATACAACAATTATTATTTAATAATTGTTATATAATAAAAATAATAACAACAGTATTTGACAATTTAATTGTTGTATAATAAAAATAATAATGACAATATTTATATTAACAACAATTATTGTCGTTATTATTTTTATCATACAACAATTATTAGATAATAATTGTTGTATGATAAAAATAATTACAACAATAATTTTCGTTATTATTTTTATTATACAATAACTATATAAATATTATTATTTTACAACAATTGTTTTATACCATCATAGGTCTTTATGCGTTGCTACATTGACTATCTTATAGCCTGCTGCTACAAGGGAGTGTTGCTACATCGACTATCTTATAGCCTGACTTGCAAGGGAGTGTTGCTACATCGACTGAAGATTTGGTTTGGGCAGGCGGTCTATCATTTAAGAAAAAAAAAAAATTTAAGTTTTTAAACATTTTCTGGTCTGGCTTATTAACGCGCTCTTTAAAACTACAGTTTATGGGAAAAACTTTCTGACTACCATGCAAGAATATATATATATATATATATATATATATATATATATATATATATATATATATATATATATATATATATATATATATATATACAGTGAGAACAGAATTTAATCGTACAAAGTAATTTTTCAATAAAATTAACATCTTTGAATAAAATATTGTAACATGCACTAATTATAAAGACTTTTTTTTTTCTCTAATTTTTTATTTGTTAAAAGACCTTCAAAAAAAAAGTAAAATTTTTATTTCAGTATTTAAATTACCTGATTAGGAATTCTAAAATAAAGAAAGCGATAAAAACACAAGCACATAAAATAATTGTACAAAAAAAACGTTATAGGTTAAAGCTAAGAAAATATGCCAGTTTATTAAAATAACTGAGAAACAGTTTCAAGTTTTTATATTTTAATAAAATACTTTAATATTTAGTTGGTCCTCCTTTTGCTTTAATTACATCTAACAAGCGTTTTGGCATTGATTCTACTAGACACTTAATTTGATTATTGTCGATGTTAGACCATGATTTAACAACAGCTTTCTTCAAATCTTCTTTTTTTATAAATGATCTAGTACCTAATTTTTTATCTAATAAAGTCCATAAATGCTCTATTGGATTCAAATCAGGGCTCTGCGAAGGCCATTCTAAAATGTTTGTGCCATTTTCATTGAGAAAGCTTTTAGTTTTTTTAGCAGTGTGTTTTGGATCATTGTCTTGTTGAAACAAAAAAGTATTTCCCAATCTAAGCTTTTTAGCAGAAGATTTTAAACTTCGTTTCAATATATTTTTATACAAATCAGCATTCATAGTTTCATCAATAAACTCAAGTTTACCAACACCATTCCATGCCATACAACCCCATAACATTACACTTCCACCGCCATGTTTAACTGTTCCTCGTGTGCAACTTAAATGAAAAGCTTCACCCCTCTTTCGCCAAACTCTTTGTGCACCATTAGATTTTTTTAAGTTAAATTTGGATTCATCAGACCAAAGAACATTTTCCAAAATGATACAGGCATTGAATAATACTTTTTTGCAAAGTTCATTCTTCTCTTCATATGATTTTATTTTAAAAGTGGTTTTTTACGAGCTATACATCCACTGAACCCTGCTTTATGAATGTGATTTCTAATTGATGTAAATGATATTGTGTTTCCTGTTAAGTGTTTCAAATGATTTGCTATATTTTTTGCAGTTTCAAACCGATTTTTTTTATCATTCTTAAAATTTCTCTATCATCTCTTGAACTTGTCTTCCGTTTTCGCCCTCGTCCAGTATGAATTTCAAAAGTTTCATATTGTTGATATTTCTTTACAATGGCTCCTACTGTTGTTAATGGAATATTTGTAAGTTCTTCAACTTTTCTATGAGTATTTCCTTGTTTAACCAAGTCTATAACAAGTTTTCGTTGAGTAGTATTTAAGTATTTACCTTTGGGTGCCATACCGTACAATAAACAGATTTTTTAATGTCTTTTTCTTCCAAAATTTTAATAACTGCTAAAAATAATGTTCTAGAAATACAAAGTCAATAGTAAAATTAATGTTTTATAAATTAAAAAAATTATAATCATTCATTTTCATAACAAATTACCAATAAAACAGTTTTGTACAATTAATTTATGTGCATGCAATTTAATACCTGTTTGAGAAAAAAAGCAAAAATTGTATTGTAAACACATTTTCTTATATATTAACTAAAAAATTATAAATAAGTAATAGTCATAATAAATTAAAAAAAAAATGTTTCAATTATTATCAATATTATTCAAGTTAAAAACAAGTTTTAGCAAAATAAAATGGAAAAATTACTTTGTACGATTAAATTCTGTTCTCACTGTATATATATATATATATATATATATATATATATATATATATATATATATATATATATATATATATATATATATATATATATATATATATACGTATATATATATATATATATATATATATATATATATATATATATATATATATATATATATATATATATATATATATATATATATCCTTATAGTGTAGTCGAAAGAGACTTTTATGGTAAAAAAAGTCTCTTTCGACTACAATTTTTTTACCTTGTCTCTTAAGCTGCATTTTATTGTCATCGAAATGTCAAAGCAATTAAATTAATGCGGAAGTACATTAAATTTTATTGTTTTTAAAAAAACCTCAATAATAATGACTAGAAAGTTTTTTTTAATTAGTGGTGTTTTTGTTTTTGTTTTATTAAAAAACATTTTTAAAACATGCATAAGTGTTGCTACATTGACTATCTTATAGCCTGCTGCTACAAGGGAGTGTTGCTACATCGACTATCTTACACCCTGACTCGCAACGGAGTGCTGCTACATCGACTGACAAATAGCCTGACTCGCAAGGGAGTGTTGCTACATCGACTGACAAATAGCCTGACTTGCAAGGGAGTGCTGCTACATCAACTGAGGGTTTGGTTTGGGCAGGCATTCTATCATTTTAAAAAAAAAAATTTTTTTTTTGAAGTTTTTCAACATTTTCTGGTCAGGCTTATTAACGCGCTCTTTAAAACCACAGTTTAATTTATATATATATATATATATATATATATATATATATATATATATATATATATATATATATATATATATATATATATATATATATGTATATATATATATATATATATGTATATACACATATATGTATATGCACATATATGTATATATATATATATATATATATATATTATATATATATATATACATGAATCTTATATATATATATATATATATATATATATATATAATATATATATATATATATATATATATATATATATATATATATATATATATATATATATATATATATATATATATATATATATATATATATATATATATATATATATATATATATATATATATATATATGAATCTTAACAAAAATAGTTCGCAACAATGTAGGTTACACTCAATTTATATATACATAATTTTTATTTATTGTTATGTATTAACATATGTAGTTACCTTGATATCTTAATTAGAATATTCATGGCATGGCTGCTAAAAATATTAGTGCAGCACCACTTGTCACTTTTGAAAGACCAGTGTTTCAGATGTTTATGGGTGAAACAATTTTATCTCAAGCCAGTGTGGTTCGATATTATGATACATCAAATCGTTTAAATAGTTTAACTGGGACTTTGTATATAACAAACTTTAAGTTAGCATTTATCTGTTCAGTCAAAAGTGTTTCTAAACAGACATCTGGATTTAGTGAAAAATATTTAGAAGAACCAATTGATCATAATGATTTAATACCACTAACTGTCATCAGTAATATTTATGGTATTTCTAATATGAAACAAAAGCGTAAAAAACTAAAGAATGCTATGAGAGAACTTTCAAGTCAGTGTGATATACTTGAAATAGAAACGAAAGACTTTAGAATTGTTCAGTATGATTTTAAATCTTCAGGAAGTCAGAATAAGCGTTCTTGTTTTCAAATGATATCCCATTATGCTTTTCCAACAACAGTTTTTCGTTTATTTGCATTTGATTATGGTAACAGTTATGTTACAAGTAATAGTAGTGCATTTTGTTTTTTTAAAACTAAAAAAGATTATGAGCTCAATATTAGCCGATTGCATGCATCACAAAACTGGCGTGTAACTGATATCAATGAAAAGTTTGCTCTTGATGAATCGCTGCCAAAGTTTATTGTTTGCCCTGCTTCTCTAGAAGATAATGACATTGAACAAATTGCTAAAAGCTATGTTAAAAAAAGATTTCCAGTATGGATTTGGAGCAATCCTAGTTCAGGTTGCTCTCTTTTGATCTCATCTCATCTGAGGTATTTTAAAAGTAATTTTTACAATAAGTTATAAATGTGCATAAAAGTTTTTGACCCATCTAATATACGTTTTTTTTATTTTGCTTATATTTTTTATACCTATTTAAGTAGTTTAAGTAGTTATTTATCAAACTGTTCTATAGAAGCAAGTTCAGTGAGTACAGATATTGTGAATATGCATAGATCTACTGAGGTTTTTAGTTAAGGCAGGCTAAAAAGTGCTGGATTAACAAAGGTTGGGGTTAGAGGGGGCTATAACCCTGGACCCCCCAATGTTAAGGGTCTCGAAATAGTCAAGAAGGTCTTTTTTTTCAGTCATTTTTATGCTGTGGCACATAAAAAAGGCCTCCAAAATAAAAATAGCCCCGGCCCCGAAAAATCCAACAAGGTTTTAAAAAAACTAACTCTAGTTTCAGTTTGTTTAGGCTAAATTATTTTATAAATAATAAAGTTAATTTTTTTAATAGCTAATTTTTGCTTCGCGTAGTTTAACATATTTAAAACAATTCTTCTAAGTAAGATGAACAAATGAAATAATTAAATCATTGAGTTACTGTAGATATTAAATTAGCTAGATAGAATTTTAGAATTTTAACTAGATAGATTTACATGAAAAATACATACTTTTTAAATAAAAAATAAGAATATATTAATAAAATCTATAATATATAATAAAATTTCAACATTTTGACAATTTAAAAAGTATATATTTAAAACATTTATTTTTGTGAACAAATGATAATAGTTTAAAAGATTTACGGATTTACAGATGTGGAACGAGCCATAGTATTAAACTAATAGTTCGTTTGATAATATATTCTTAAAACAATTAATGCTAGAAATCTCAAAACTTAAAAAATCTTAAATAATACAGTTTTTAAAACATTTGAATAGAATACTCTAGAACATTGTTTTGCTTAGTTAGCGTATATTTTAAACCAATAGAATTAGTTTGTTTGTAGATTTGGCAGGTTTTTAGTGTTTGCTAATATTCTTTTTATTCTTCCACACCAAGATGTTTTGAGAACATTCAAGTTTGTATGTTACCATGTATGTCTGAACATTCAAGTTAGTATTTTTCCATGTATGTCTGTAAAACAAAAATTTTTTGTTTTATGGACATTGTATCAAAATGACTAAAAAATCTGGCCAGTTTTTTGCATCAAAATATTATTTCTGTGGTCAGTTATTGAGAGCGATCGCTCCTGCTTCCCGTTCAAGCCTGATATTAAATATTTTTGTTTTATTATACAATAACAAAATAAGTACTATAATCATAAAAATATAATCAATAATAGAATAAGAACTATAATCATAGAACTGTAATCAATAATAAAATAAGAACTATAGTTATCTATAAGTGAAAAAAAAAATTAATGTAGTTTAAGTCATAAATTCGTCAAGATAGTGAATTAAAGTAGCATGTCATAAACAAAACTATTTTAAACGCTCATTTAAAATTTAGTTCATGAAATTTTAGTGTATGCATTTTCAAAATTATATAATAATAATAATAATAATAATAATAATAATAATAATAATAATAATAATAATAATAATAATAATAATAATAATAATAATAGTTAGAGATTAAAGTGCCATTATTTACAACAATCACAAAAGTGATGAAGTAATTCAAAAGCACTAAACAAGTAAACTATGAGTCTGAAAAAGAGTTCATAAAAAGTTCATATTTTAGTCTTTTTTTGAATGTTTCTATAGAACTTGAGTTTCGCGTGTTCAAAGATAAACCATTCCAAATTCGAGGTGCAGTCATACAAAAAGATTTTGAGCCTAAGGAGGTTTTTTGTTGACGACGTGTAAGTTGGCAACTGTCTAATGATCTTGTATTTTGTTTTGAAGTTCGGACTTCTAGGAGTTCAAATAAATATGCAGGAGATTTTGATAATAAAATTTTATATGTGATAACTGATATTTTATAGATTATTCTTTGATGTATTGGTAACCAATGAAGAGATTTCAGCAATATTTCTGATTTTAAATGGAAAGGAGAATGGAAAACAATATGAGATAAGTTATTTTGAATTCGTTGGAGTTTTTTAATATTTTTTTGATAAATGCCAGATAAAATGCTGTTACAATAGTCAAGTTGAGAGTTAACAATGCCACAAGCAATTATGTTTGCAGCTTCTTTGGTCAGACATGGACGAATGTGGCGAAGTGCACGAATGTGGTAATTGCAGGATTTAATAATATTGTTTATGTGCTTGTCCATAGAGAGCTTTGAATCTAGGATGACTCCAAGGATTTTTACTGAATTTATTGTAGTTATTGTGGTTCCAGAAAACGCAATATTCAAATCATTTTTATATTTGCTAGTTTGTTTTCTAGATCCAAATAAAATAGCTTCTGTTTTATTTGGATTAAGCAGAAGTCCATTTTCTAGAAACCATGTTGTTACTGCATTAGCACACTCAGTGATTTTATTGATGCTATCTTTGCCAGGGCTGAGGAAAGTATAAAGTTGGGTATCATCAGCATATTGATGATGATTTGTACCAAATTTAGCTATAACAGGATATATAGGTGAAATAAACATAGAAAATAGAAATGGGCCTAATACACTACCCTGTGGTACTCCTGTTGAACTTGCTATTAGTCTAGAACTTGATGATCCAATAGAAACAAAAGATTTCCGAGAGTGCAACTATGATGTTAGCCATTTTAATGCAATATCTGTGACACCAAATTCTTAATACGGGTAATCAGCAGGCTTTGATCGATTGTATCAAATGCTGAAGATATGTCCAGAGATAGAAGAATAGTGATCAAACCATCATCAATGTTTAGCAGGATGTCATTGCATATCTTTAAGAGTGCTGTTTCGGTTTAGTGATAAGATCTAAAACCAGATTGTAGAGGATTGAAGTTGACAGATGATGTTACATGTGGATGAAGACGAGATAAAGCAAGCTTTTCAAGAATTTTCGAAATTGTATTGAGATTTGATATGGGGCGTAGATTTGTTAGGTCAAATTCTGCTAGTCCTGATTTTTTGGGAATTGGCGTTATTTGAGCAACTTTATATGAGGTTGGGAAAATTCCGGATTTGAATGAGAGGTCAGCAAGGTGAGCTATAATTGGACTGAATATTTCTGAACAAGATTTAAGGATGTTTGTTGAAATAATATCAAGTGGTGATGTCTTAGGTTTGAGAGTTTTAATTATTTTCGACACATCTTTAGGTGTGACTGTACCAAATGTTGTTAAAATATCTACAGGGGGAGATAACTCTGAGATAAATTTAGATATTGGAGTTTTTGCAAGCCTTTCTTGCATAGTGTTCTTTATAATTTCGAGTTTGCGTATGAAATATTGACTTATTATATTGCATTTTGCTTCTGGTATTGTGTTATTAGTTTTAGAACTATCCGAATTTCTTGGCAATGTTCAATAATTCTTTTTGATCACCGTATGCTAAATTTTGTTTCGCCCTATAATGACTACATCTGGATTTATAAATTGCTGCTGCAGCCTCACGGCATGCAGTTCAATATAATTTTTTATCTGATAAACTACCAGTTTTTCTATAACAACGTTCCAGTTTACGGCGTCTGATTTTTTTATTCTTGGCATCTGAAGATAACCATTGATCATCGTGTTTACCAATTTGCATTGAATAATTTCGAATGGGTGCTAAATGATCAAGAACAGTTGTTATATTTGATCTTATTTGTTCAGCATAATCATCCACATTGTTTTCAGGTGATAAGCAACATGGCATCACTTGCAATTCTTTTATAAAGCATGACAAGTTTAGTTTTCTAAAGTTTCGTTTTGAAAACCAAACAGTTTTAGTATTTGAAGGTTGATGATAAAGTTCTACCCGAATCATATAGTGATCTGAAATACCCTCGTCAGTTACTTGGATAGTCTTGAGTGAAATATCATCATGTCGATTTATTACAAGATCAAGCAAGTTGGCTATACCAGTAGTAGATGATATGCAAGTTTGAGATTGAACTCGTTGTATCATGTTGTAAGTCTCTAAAATCTCATTAAGTCTTGAATTGCAGGTTATTGGAGAAGTACCTGGACAGTTAAAGTCACCACACAGAAGTATTTCTCCAGATAATGTTTGAAGTTCCTCTAGGAGTTCAGATAATTCGAAAAAGAAAATGTTTGTTGGAATGATTGGGTTTGATAGATAAATAGCAACAATATTGTAGATAGTATTTGCCAGATTTAGTTTAGCTGATGTACGTTCATAAGACAGACAGGTAGATGATAATGAGAGTGACTTGATATTTAAGTTGTCTCTATAAACTATTGCAACGCCTCCTCCACGATGGTCTAAATTGTTTTAAAGCCTAGTGGGGCCATATCTTCTTTAATTGCGGTAGAGTCGTCCGACTTTATCCAAGTTTCAGTGAGTATAAAAATATCTAGAGAATAATTTTGCACTATATCATGAATGATAGCAGATTTTTTCATGGCAGATTGAACATTTTGGATACCCAAGTTTAATGCAGAGGTTCTTTTAATTTTTATATGTAAATTATGTTGATTTAATTTCGATCCATTTGAGTTCACCTGATCGTATACCCCAATATTTTTTTCCATTATTTAGACAATTTCTGAATTATTTTTGGATAATTTAGACAATTATCCAAAAATAATTACCGAATTTTTTTAAAAGATTAAAAAAGAAAACAAAAAATTATTAGTTAAAAAATAGTACTTGTTAAATTTTATTTCATATTACTTTTGATTTTTTTAATTTGTTGTTTGTTTGTTTTGTTTTATAAGATGTCATTTAAAGTTAACAAACTTTAAATGACATCTTATAAAAAGTTAATGTTTTTTATAATTAAAAAAAAAAACTTCTTTTATAAATATAATTTTATTATTTTTTGCTTAATTTGCGCTTGAAGCAATACAACTCTTTTAATGTTTATTTTTGAATCAGTGAATGTTAAAAGGGCAGAAGTCCAATAATGTAAACTTTTGATCAACTAAAAAAAACTGCATTTTTCTCCATAGTATTTTTTTGTTAATGGTTCAATAATTTTTTTTTGAAGGTGAAAAACATTATCCTATTCAAAAAAAAAAAATTAAATCATTAACAAAAATTTACTACGAGGAAAATGCAGTTTTTTTTAGTTTCCCGAAAGTTTCATATATAGACTTCTGCCCTTTTAACATTCACTGATTTATTTATAAGTTTGATTTTGAAAAACTTATAAAAAAAAACCGCAGGCGTTTCCTTCCCAGGAAACGCCTGCTGGTTCAACTTGTATGTTTACGCATGAGTATTTTATTGCAGACAACTTGGTCACAGCCGTTTGCAAGTTTTATTATATGTGTTGCTGAAAAAAGTTCAAAAACAAAACCATGTACTTTCTTTTCAAGGAGCAAATTATTATAAGTTTGTTAGGGAGAAAGTTATAAAAAACAAAACAATAAACTTACATCTACAAATGTAATAACACTCTAGTCACTAACTGCATTATAAAAGTAATAAAACTATAATAATGTTATTACTTTTTTAATGCACTTATAACACAAAGAATGAATTATAAAAGTTATAAGTGTGTTATAAAAGTAATAACACTATTATAGTGTTATTACTTTTATAATGCAGTTAGTTACTAGAGTGTTATTACTTTTGTAGTTTTAAGTTTATTGTTTTATTTTTTATAACTTTTTCGGAAAATCTTTCTTTTTATTGTAGACTTAAAACTGTTTTTTTTTTTTTTTTTTTTTGCTTCGTCTTATCTAATTTTGTTGCTGAATGTAACAACCTCTCTAAAGAAACAAAAAAAAAAAACAGTACACAAATTATTTAAATTAGTAATTTCTTTTTATTTTTTTCTATCTAAATTTCTTTCTATTTCCTATTTTGTTAGTTTTTTTTGTTTTTGAAACTTTTTACGCAATTATTGATATTATAAAACTTGCAAACGGCCATGACCAAGTTGCCTAAAATAAAATAATTGCATGTGGTCATACAAGACAAAAAATTGCATGCGTTTCCTGGGAAGCCTTACAAATGTAATTAACTTGATTTTTTTTTCATTGCAACAAGTAATATTTTTTGTTTGTTAATAAATTTTTAAAAGTAAAAAATCATTTTTTGCAAAGTGGCAATTTTAAGAAATTGTATCTTTTCTCAGATGTTAGGCTCCAGAGACTTTTGGAAAATCTTCAACAGCATCGTTAACAAAGGTCTAACATTCCATCTTATATTCATGGGACTGATCTTATTACCTCTCCCAAGGATAAAGTTGAACTATTTGCAAAGAACTTCTCTTCTAATTTGACTCTTGAATCTTATGGCCATTTTCTTCCTCCCATTTCAATTAAACAGGTTAACCCATTGTTAGACATTCAAATCACTCCAGCTTCTGTTGCTAAAGTCATATCTCGATTTAACTCTTCTACGGCTTGTGGTCCAGACAACAATCCTGTCACAGTCTTTCAAAACTGTTCTCCAGAACTCTCTTCAATTTTATCTAAACTATTTAATAAGTGCTTGACTGAGTCTTGTTTTCCTGCCTCGTGGAAAATGGCATCTTTTGTTCCAATTTTTAAAACTCTGGTGAACATTCTAACCCTCCAATTATTGTTCAATCAGTCTTCTTTCTGTTATTAGCAAGGTCTTCGAGTCTTTGATAAACAAATTTCTTATATTCCATCTTGAGTCAAATAACTTACTGTCTGATAATCAATGCGGTTTTTGATCCTCTTGCTCTACGGCTGACTCGCTAACTGTTGTGACTGAAAGATTTTATTGTGCATTAGATGAAGACAGTGAGGCTAGGGCAATTGCTCTTAACAAGGCTTTCAACAATATTTGGCATGCTGGTCTTCTACATAAGCTCACTGTGGCTTGTAAGTTTTAATTCCAACAAAACCCAGTTATTTACTGCAAACAACTATTGCAGTACTGTTGACATTCCTATATTGATAAATGGCAACCCTCTCACTGAGTCCTCTTCTTTACGTCTTCTTGGATTATCATTTACAACTGACCTTTCATTGAAACCATATATAAAATGGATCGCTAAATTAGCATATGCTAAGGTTGCTTCTCTTTGTTTTACTTGCCATTTTCTCTCTCCTGATTCTATTCTCTACCTCTACAAATTTCTTATTTGTCCCTGTATGGAATACTGTTGTCATATTTGGGCTGTTTCTTCTAATGATGCTCTTTTTCTTCTAGACAAAGTTCAAAAATGCATTGCAAAAATGCATGCACCTAGTTGGACCGAGTCTATCTGCAAAGCTTGATCCTCTTTACCATCATTGTAAAGTTGCATCTCTTTTTATTTTCTACAAATACTATCATGGCTGCTGCTCAAAGAAGCTTTCATCTCCAGTTCCATTAACCAAAACTCATTCTCGCTTGACTTGTCATTCATCAAAGTCTCATTTTTTTACTTTATCTGTCTCTGCATGCTCCAAAAACTTTTATTTGTCTAGCTTTTTCCTTGCACTTCAACCCTTTAAAACACTCTCCCATCTTCATATTTTCCTGACTCATACAACCTTCAACTTTCTAAGTCTTCTGTCAACCATTTCCTTGCTCTATAGCTCTATTTTTTTTTTCCTAGTAACTTCCAACTTAATAGTGGTTGCTTGCAGCCTTGTTGGGACTGAATCAGAATAATAAAAAAAGAAAAAAGAAAAAAATAAGATATTCTAATTCTTTTATTTTTATTTGATTTTTCAGGAAAGTTTTGATAATATCCCTTTTTTGTCAAATTTGAATCATATTATTTGAATCATATTATTGTCTAAATCTTTGTTTATTTTTTTCAAACATTTTTTTGAAGGTGATTCAATTTCACCAAGTGCAGCTATTTCTAGACCTAGCACATTGGCCTTTTGTGTAAGAGCTCTTATGCTATAAGTTTTACACAATTCTTTTTTTGAAACAAGTTTGAGAGGTGAGCATCCAAAACTTGCAATACTTAAATTAAGATCTTTTTATGTAAGGTTGTCAAAATAAATTTATTTTTTTTAGAGTTTGTTTTCTTTTGCATTATGATGTTTGGAATGCAGGGTTTTTCTGCAACTAGTGCAAATTTTTAACCAGATATTTCAACCAAAATCAGATATTTAAACCAAAATATGAAAGACTGATAATTCTAAGAGAATCTACAAAGTAAAAGATAATAATTATTAAATATTGCTTCACATTTATTTATTACCAAAAAGTATTTGTATTTTTTTGCGTGCTTGTTAAAAGGATTACAACAATATCTTTGATGTTTAATCTCATTAATCTGATGTTTAATCTCATAACTCAACATCTTTCTCGTGATACTTACAAATAAAATCTTTGATGTTTAATCTCATAACTCAACATCTTTCTCGTGATACTTACAACAATATATTTGATGTTTAATCTTATAACTCAACATCTTTCTCGTGATACTTACAAATAATATCTTTGATGTTTAATCTCATAACTCAACATCTTTCTCGTGATACTTACAAATAAAATCTTTGATGTTTAATCTTATAACTCAACATCTTTCTCGTGATACTTACAAATAATATCTTTGATGTTTAATCTCATAACTCAACATCTTTCTCGTGATACTTACAAATAAAATCTTTGATGTTTAATCTCATAACTCAACATCTTTCTCGTGATACTTACAAATAAAATCTTTGATGTTTAATCTCATAACTCAACATCTTTCTCGTGATACTTATAAATAAAATCTTTGATGTTTAATCTCATAACTCAACATCTTTCTCGTGATACTTACGACAATATCTTTGATGTTTAATCTTATAACTCAACATCTTTCTCGTGGTACTTACAAATAATATCTTTGATGTTTAATCTCATAACTCAACATCTTTCTCGTGATACTTACAAATAAAATCTTTGATGTTTAATCTCATAACTCAACATCTTTCTCGTGATACTTACAACAATATCTTTGATGTTTAATCTCATAACTCAACATCTTTCTCGTGATACTTACAAATAAAATCTTTGATGTTTAATCTCATAACTCAACATCTTTCTTGTCATACTTACAAATAAAATCTTTGATGTTTAATCTCATAACTCAACATCTTTCTCGTGATACTTACAAATAAAATCTTTGATGTTTAATCTCATAACTCAACATCTTTCTCGTGATACTTAAAAATAAAATCTTTGATGTTTAATCTCATAACTCAACATCTTTCTCGTGATACTTACAAATAAAATCTTTGATGTTTAATCTCATAACTCAACATCTTTCTCGTGATACTTACAAGTAAAATCTTTGATGTTTAATCTCATAACTCAACATCTTTCTCGTGAAACTTACAAATAAAATCTTTGATGTTTAATCTCATAACTCAACATCTTTCTCGTGATACTTACAAATAAAATCTATGGGATTTAATTTGCTTCTCAAAGAAGCTCTTGGTTTAGTCTAGACAGTTCTTGGTAACATTTACTTTTTTTAGACTTGTTAAACTTGATAAGATAGCACTATTCATTTAATGCTTTACCAATACAGAAAGGAGAAAGCTCAGGCATACTACTCATTATTAATTGGTTCTATAATACAACAATTTATTTGATTTATAAGTACTTTTTAGATTGACATACCAGTATTTTAAAATTAAATGAAACAATAACTTAACTTTTAAAAAGTAATAATCTTATGGAAAATTAACCTGACCTTTAGAGACTATCTTTTAGGATTATAAGTAAGTGTCCATTAATTATTTTTGGTTTTTATTAACACTCTTTGATGGATACATATAAGAAATATGAAAAAAATGCCATCTTAAGTAACAACAATCTTGCTCCGACTCGTTTTGATGACTTTGGAATGCAGCTTTTCAATCAACTGATTTTTTTTTTTTAATTATTTATCCACCATGTGTAGATCACCATGTGTAGATTACCATGTGTAGATCACCATGTGTAGATCACCATGTGTAGATCACCATGTGTAGATCACCATGTGTAGATCACCATGTGTAGATCACCATGTGTAGATCAATGAACAATTTTTGTATTAATTTTTGAACTTGTTTTTAAAATTAAGCTCTTTAAAATCACAAAAAATTTCAATCCCAAAACAAAAATATCAACTTTTGATAATTTTTATGCCCATTGGCATAAAAATTATGGCATCTCAACTTTTTCCTTAATGCCCGCCATTATGGAAAAAGTTAAGATGTCAGAATTTAAATTTTTTGTTCTTTTAAAAGTATCTGTAGCATACTTGCTATCTTAAAATAGTTGAAGTACAAAACCAACTTGTTCAAAAGTTATTAGCTGTTAAAAATGATGAAAAAAACCTTTTTGCTTGTAGAGCGAAATTTCATACACAATAGCCCACTACTTAAATAGTGTTTTCTCAAGAACCATATTAGATATTGATCTAAAACTTTCAAAACATGCTTTTCTCATATGTACAAAATCAAAAAGTTTCAATAAAATCTGAGAAAGTCCATGAGGGACCTTTGCTCCATTGCATGGAATAATCCATTATTAAGAATTATTGTTTTATTGTGGCCTGCATTCTATTACAATAAAAATATATAAAATTTTTTTTATAAGCAGAAAACCCTTATAGCTCTTTGTCAAATTTTTTATCAAATAAGTAATGTTGTTAATAAATAAATGGATAGCTTGTGTAAAAACTCAAAAACAATGCTTGTCTATAGAATTTTTTCACAGCATAATAAATGATGCTTGTTATGTATATATTCTTGTAACATTAGCGATACAAACATATGCTTGTAACAAGTATAAAACCATATTTTATATTTTAAAAGCAATTTTTAATGAATCAACAAATAGCTCATGCTAAAATTAAAAGCTCTCGTAAGAAGCTGTTTAGAGGAACAGTTTGCATAGCTCAGCTTGTTCATTTTCAAAGAGCTTTTCTCTGCTCTTGCACTCATTTACTCTCACCCAGGCCTTTATATATATATATATATATATATATATATATATATATATATATATATATATATATATATATATATATATATATATATATATATATATATATATATATATATATATATATATATATATATATATATATATATATTATATTAAAATAATAATAAAATACAATTAAATTTGTAACATAACTCAGAGTTTAACGCTATATGCGATCATCAGACATTACAAATAACCATAACAACAACAAAAATTATATACAAAAATACAATACAGTGTTAGCTTAGATGACGTTAAGGTTGCAGATAACAAATTTGTTTTCGTGGCGACATTTAGATATTAATTCATTTCGCTTATTTAATAGTTTCAAAGGTGATGTAATGATATGGTATTTTTCCGTTAAACAAAGGTTACATAACTTTCTTCCAGGTTTAAAAGGTTCTGCCCTATCAATAATTTTCCACGTAAGAATAGGATTTGGAAATCCCTTTTTTTTCATTTCCCAGATATATTTAGAAAGTTCTGTGGCATTAGCTTTACTTTCGTATTGAAAGGAGTTCTTATGCTTGTACCAGGGATCTTTAAAGGTGTGCTCTGTTAAACCAATATAATTTAAACCACTATCCTGTGGTGATGTTTTAACATTGCAGATGTAAGTTATATTTTTACTAAGACACGTACCTTGCAAAGGACATTGTGAAGGTTGCCGGCAGTTACACGTTGGAACAATTGTGTTGGAAACATTAGATAATACTTTTTTATTGTGTGAGTTGATAATATTGGTGTTTTTTATTGTGTGAGTTGATAATATTGGAGTTGATAATATTTTATATATATATATATATATATATATACATATATATATATATATATACATATATATATATATATATATATATATATATATATATATATATATATATATATATATATATATATATATATATATATATATATATATATATATATATATATATATATATATATATATATATATATATATATATATATATATACATATATATAATATATATATATATATATATATATATATATATATATATATATATATACATATATATATATATATATATATATATATATATATATATATATATATATATATATACATATATATACATATATATATATATATACATATATATATATATATATATATATATATATATATATATATATATATATATATATATATATATATATATATATATATATATATATATATATATATATATGTATATATATATATAAAATATTATCAACTCCAATATTATATATATATATATATATATATATATATATATATATATATATATATATATATATATATATATATATATATATATATATATATATATTATATATATATATATATATATATATATATATATATATATATATATATATACCTACCACCACTGCCTTCCATCACTACATTAATTTACTCATTGTTTTGTTTGTGAAATAACAAAAATCTGCTTAAAAGTTCTCTGCTATGTAAAATTAAAAAATTTATCAAAAGTAAAAAAATTTTATTGTTGTGTTTTTTATTTCTTCAGAAATTCCTCGAGTAAAGATCCCACGTCTCGTCAAACAATTCCGTCAAAGCTTTTGAATTCTTTGAAGTCTTCTTCTACCGTTGGTAATGGAGAGAGTTTTCCAATTGATTTAAATAATATTGCTGATTTTCCTTCTTTAAAACAGTTACAAATAAGTTATCAGAAAATTCACAAGTACTGTACCATTCATTCAAGTAAAGAATTTTGGAGTTCCGATTCCAGTTGGTTGACTAACATTGAAGAGACAGGGTAATATAATAAAAAAATAATAATAATAGTTACGGTAACAATAGTCAAGCCTTCCCAGGAAACACAAGCAAATCTTTGTCTTGTATGTCGACGCATGAGTATTTTATTTTAGACAATTTGGTCACAGCCCTTTGCAAGTTTTATTATATTAGATGTTGGGGAAAAGGCTAATTTCAAAAGCAAAGAAAGCAAAACTAACAAAATATGAAATTAAAGTAAACTTAAATAGAAAAAAACAAAAAAACATTAGTAATTTAAATAATTTGTGTACTGTTTTATTTTCGTTACTTTATGGTAATTGTTATCTTTAGCAACGAAATTGGTTTTGGGGAAGCCTTATCCAGTTTCTTTTGTTTAAAAAAGTCAAGATTAAAAAGAATGGTTTTCCTATATACATATATATATATATATATATATATATATATATATATATATATATATATATATATATATATATATATATATATATATATTTTTTTTTTTTTTTGTTTTTTTTTTTAAGGAGGAAATCACTGACTAATCTAAATCACTGTCTGTTTGTAAAATATATTTGTATAATTTTAATGTAACAAGTATATATTGTCACTATATGAATAGGTCTATGTAATGTATGCAAATATTTTTATTACTTTTTTTATTATATAATTATATTTATTTGTTCATCAG
Source organism: Hydra vulgaris (assembly GCF_022113875.1). Taxonomy (NCBI): domain Eukaryota; kingdom Metazoa; phylum Cnidaria; class Hydrozoa; order Anthoathecata; family Hydridae; genus Hydra; species Hydra vulgaris. Next base: position 13,958,675 of record NC_061163.1, on the reverse strand, counting down.
TATACGCAAATTTACTGAATGTTTGAGGTTTGAATCCCACCACTATCCATTTCTTTTTTTCTTTTAAATATCGCTGGTCATATATTTATTTTATAACCATTTATCTTTTTTGTATATAAAAAATCTTTCTGTTGTATGTTTTTGATTGATACGCATCACTTCACATTCAGATTTCTTTAATCATTTAAGCCTCTCAGTGTATTTTTTAAATAAAGCGCATACACATATATAAATAGTTTTTAAGCTTCAATTAGGCTATGCTGTCTACACATTTTTCACATAGTCTTAAATGTTTCATATTACCTTTTCTATTCGAGTGTGTTTTTTATCACCAATTTTTAGTGCTTTGTATTTTTGGATACCGGTTGCTTTTTAACATTCAGCTCTGTTTGGTTAGTTCTACCCACCCCCTCTACCCTACTCTTTATCTAATTATTAACAATAAATATTAGTAATTATGCAATTATTAATAAGTATTGTTAATAATAATCTATTATAATAATCGTGAAATATATTTCACGAATATTATAATAGACCAAAAGGAAGGGGGCAGGTAGAAAAACAAAATAAATTTGGGAAGTTGCGTGTATGAAGTAAATGTCTTATCCAAGTAAGCTATTCATGCATATATTGATGAGCAAATAAGTATAATTGCATACTAAAAAAAGTTATATAAAAAAATATATGCATGCATTACATAAATGAATTCAAATAGGGACAATATATATTTGTTATGTTAAAATTATACAAATATATTTTACAATTAGATAGCAATTTATATTTTCGCTTTTCTCTTTAAAAAATAACAAATAAAATATAGGAAAATCATTCTTTTAAATGTCGACTTAAAACTGTTTTTTTTTTTTGCTTTTTTTTTGCTTTTGCTTACCTTTTTTTTTTGCTTGCCTTATCCAATTTTATTGCCAAAAATAACAACCAAGCAAACAGAATTCAAATCTACTCTACTTGAAAGTGACATTATAGTCAAAGAGATTGAAAAACGACTTAAAGATCTGGTTGAAGCTAAATCAATGGCAGTAAAGAAGCAAAAAGGCAGTACTTGGTGTAGTTAAAACAATTTTAAAATATTGTAGGCTATATCATATTTTGTTGACTATGACAGATTTCTGTTAAATGTTCAGGTCTGTGAATTATGATAAGACAAAGAAAATTAAAATGATAAATTTTGCTGTATCATAAAATATAAATGTTTGTTTCCAAAAAACCCAGACTGAAGTTTCTTTTTTTAACAAAAAAATAATCTTCATAAAATCACAACTGCTTGACCAAATTTGAGTAAGATTTTTAATAAATTTGTTGTTTAGGTGAAATGAGCATCATAGTTTAATGATATGATCTGTTCTGATTGTTTATTGGCAATTTTTCTTAATTATATGCTCTTTCTTGGTCGGAATTCTAGTATTTTTTATGAAAATTGATAGAAATATTGTATTTTGGCAACTATATATAGTTAATATACGTCAGAACCGATTAAATCTAGGATCTATAATGGGTTAAAGCACTTTTTTAAAAGATTTTTACTAAATTCATGTTAATGTCGATGAGCAAAAGTGATCGAAAGACTCCAAAATGGTGTTCTTTAGATTCACTATTAGGTGTAGTAAAAAGATTTTGAAAATCATATATAAAATAGAAATGTTTCTTTAAATATTGAAAAAACCTGAAGCAAAAAAAAATTTAATATCTGAAGGTTTTTTTTGGGCATAATACGCTGATAAAATCTTTTTATTATGTCCAAACTAATTCCAAATAAAAGAGTTCCTATAGTTTGTATATTTTCTTAGCTACACTGAATTCACAAATTATTTAAATTATTAATTTTCAATTTAAATTTATTTTAATTTCCTATTTTGTTAGTTTTGCATTTCTTTGTTTTTGAAACTTATTTTTTTCCACAATGCTTAATATAATAAAATTTACAAACAACCATGACTAAGTCGTCTAAAATCAAATACTTATGCATGGACATACAAGTCAAAAAACTCAAAAACTTGTTTCCTGGAAATGCTTGATAGTCAGTTTTCAGGCTTTTGTATCTGAAACATTTGATTTTAATTAAAATCAATGTATTGTGTCAGTCTTTGCCTTAAAATCTTTTTAGGCTGAAATTGCAGTTTAAAATGCTACCAGTTTTCCTATTAACAATTATAATGAAAAGTTGATTAAAATTTTTTTTCAAGTTTTTTTTTTTTTAATAAGTAAAAAATAAAATCTTTTAATTTAAAATGAATAAAAAGTAAAAATATAAAGATAATGGTAAATGAAGTTTTGCAAACTTTACAATTTTAGTTACTAAAATATTTTACAAGTTTAGTTACTGCAATGGTACGGGGTGGCCACTGGTTATGGAAATGTCATGGAAATTTATTTGGTCATGGAAAAAGTCATGGAATTCCTAAATTTTCATTGAAAGTCACGGAAAATTCATAGAACTTTTTAAAATTATCTTTATTTTTTTTCTACTTGCAATATTTTTAGGATGCAACGAAAATCTTGTAACAAAAGTGCTAATATACAAAAGTACTTAATGCACTTCACTGTGTGCCATAAAGACTGCCAGGTTAAACTTCTCCCCACCTCTAATTTTTTTTTTTTATATAAAGATAAATGCTGCTTAAATATGTTATTTTTGTGTATTGGATCTAAAGTAGATCAGAAGTACCAAAAAAACTTAATTTTTTAACCCTATTTACCCCCTTAAAGCGATAAAGTTACCCCCTAAAAAAATAACCCCTTCTATTATTAATTTAAAAATCAATATCCTTGATTATCCTCTTTAAAGTATTATAATATAATATATAACTTTAAACTTAAAATGATTTTAACTTCTCATACATCAGAGTCCCTTATAGTAATCATACAAAGGAAAAATAACAAGGAAAAAACAATACAATAAAAATATTAACGCAACTACTTATATATTGAAATATTTACATCTTTTCTATGCAATCATGATTTTAATCATTTACAATAATCTATATGCCCAATCCTTCTTTTTTATCAAGACCAACGTGGTTTAAAGGCGCTGTGAACAGCCTCTCTAGTCTGTTCAGCATATGATCCAAGAAAACAAGAATTAAATTTCACAAACGGGAGATTATGACAAATCATTATATGTACTTTCCAAGTAACATTCAGCTCTGCATTTAAATGTATTGTTGCATACTGCTGTAGGTCAAAAAATGATACTTTGAACTCTTCAATAACTGAAGAAACATTACTGCCTAATTCTTGTTCAAATGTGCACTCTTTAAGTTTCGAAATCTTTCTGAGACAATGAACAATAGGTATCGAATTAGTTTGAGATGAAAAAAAATATTTCTTTCTAAAATATCTACTTTTTCTAAAAGTTTTGTGGCATTATTGCCATCAAAGCCTATCCCGTAATAACCTCGTAAAATAAAATTAACTAAGTAAAATTTTATGCTCTTTGAGCCAATTCGTAAACAGAGGCCAATGATCTAAAAGTAGTCTACCAAGTAGTGTCACTATCCCCATAAGATGTAATTCTGGTGGTAGAATTAAGTGATTATTTCAACTTCAGGATTTTTATCAAAATAAACAAAGCAAGGACTAATCGCATTTTTAAAGTCTTTCATCTGCAATTGCTTTGCCCCATTTTCAACAAATAACTTGTACCAATGATCAAAAGAACCTAACGTTCTTGGAATATAGTTTTCTAGGATACATTCACCTTCACACCGTAAGCAGGCATATTTAGAGAAGATAAATTGAAAATGCTGTTAGCACATTTAAATCAAATGCAAGGTGACATCTAGGGTATGGCATTTAAATGCAAGGTGACATTGCAAGGGTAATGCAAGGTGACAAATGCAAGGTGACATCTAGGGTATTGCTAGGGTAATGCAAGGTGACAAATGCAAGGTGACATCTAGGGTAAGGCATTTAAATCAAATGCAAGGTAACATCATCTAGATTTAATCTATTCAAGATTTTCTGCAGGTTTCCATGGTCTTCAGAAATATCTTCAACAATAGCAAGTATAAAACACTTCTTAACTCCACTGTTGATGTGTATCTCATTTTTATTGGTCTTGTCAAAGACATTTACAATTACTTTAAAAAATCCTTGACTTCCATCAATGGATACATGTACCATACTGGAAAGAGGATCTAAACCTCTTTCCATTAAAATACTAAAAATAAATTCAGAAGTGTCATGAATAAATACTATATCTCTTGTTACAGTTTCATTATTCCAAATAAAATCATCTTGTTCTATTTTATATTTAGACTCAATTTCTTGTTGCAACGATGCCATCATGCTAACTACATTTTTCTCAACAACAGTAGACGACCCTAGATTCTTACGCAGACTTGATATCATTTTTTTTGTTTGATTTTTTGTTAATTCCAATATAGAAGTTAACTCCATAACTGTTTGGAATGATATCTTATAAAAAGACTTTCTATAAGATTTATTATCTTTAGTTCAATCGGTTAAAGTTAACGGATTCCCACCTTAAAAATAAAGTATAACTAAATTAAATATATTTTTTTAACATAACTTAAGTTAAAACACAAATATTTCAAAAAAGTTTGCAATCATAATAACTGTTAAATTATATGCCTCTTATCTATTTTTGTATGCCTTTAAGTTTTATAATATATAATATAGACTATATGAACATTTAAATCTTTTATCAACAGTTTTATAATGAAAATAAAAACTTAGCTACCTGTAGATATTTTAAAGGATTGGCTTTTCTCTTGCTTCATCTTGTTTTTAATTATGCCTGAAGCAACTTGCTCACATAAGTGAAATCAAAGTTTTCTGACAAATTAATTTAAAACAGCCTGACCAGAATTACAATTGCTATCTCCTGAAGAATAAAATTAAATATAAATTTTATATAAACTTATTTAGCTTAAAAATAAGGTTTTTTTTATTGAAGTTATATAAATTATAATTTTATTGAAGTTATATAAAACTAATTATGTCTAATTCTACATATTGTTTACTATTTACATAATTATAATTAAATATGTATGTATACATAAATGTTTGACAACTTTTTATTTACTTATCAAATAGTTTAATATTTATTTGTAAACCTCTTGCAAGTTGAGAAAAGCAGCAACTGCATATATTTTCCTTTGGAGATTCTACAGCTAGTGTTTTACCACGATATGGTTAAACAATATCACTAAGTTCAGTACTGCGTCTAATTCTTGGCCTGTCAACCTAATTCAGAAACATATGCTTTATAAAAAATTATTTTTTATTTATTTATGTATTAATCATTTAAATTTAATAAACTCTGTACTTGAGATACTTTACTCATCCAGTTTGACAGATAAGTACTTGATCCTTTCTTCAGCAAAAATATGTTTCTTCTACAATTTGAACATATTATGCCAGGGCAAACAATGAAATCTTCATTGTACTCAAGCCAAATATACTATTTGATTTTATTTGCTATAGATGGTTATACTTTTGATAACGATTTAAAATATTCGTCTTTTTTTTCCAAATAAACTGCACAAACAGACTGTTTCAAATCCACCATTTTTACCACTTTTTGGGTTTTTCTGCAACTATTTTTCTTATCAGTTAAAAATAATTTTTAAAAAAGAAGCTGAAAATAATGGATTAAATCATTTTAATTTCTGAGTTTTTAGTCCTTTTTACTTTTTTTAAACTTAAAATACTAACTCTTCTGATCGAGTTCAGATTTGGTTTGCACTTGAAAAACACTTATAAAAACTTAAAAAAAATTAAAAATCTGAGGTGGTGAGATTTCGAACCTGACGGTCTTTATGGCTTACTGTGTCAGTATTATTGGCATAACTGACACTTCGACAAAATCTTTTTTTGGAGGAGCTTTACTTTATATATCTAATACATTAATTTACAAACCTCGAAATGATCTTAATATGCTTAAACCAAAGTTTTTAGAATATGTTTGTGGAAATTTTAACAAATATTTTTGTTGGTAAAAAATCAAACATCATTACTGGCTGTATTTATCGCCATCCTAGTATGGATACTTCAGAATTTATTAAATTATATTTAATTCTACTTTTTGAAAAGCTATCTATGGAAAAAACAAAACTACTTTTTTAATGGGCGATTTTAATGTCGATCTTTTATTAGCAAACTCAGATAATTTTGTCTCTGAGTTTTTAGACACCATTGCTTTAAATAACTTTGTTCCCTTTATTTCATTGCCAATAAGAATCCCAAATCACTCCAAAACTCTAATTGATAACATATTTTCTAATGCAATTTCTCAAATATTTTTGTTGGTAATTTTACTTACTTTTGCGGGTAATTTTACAGTATCAGGTCATTTATTCCAATTTTTAAAACATCCATTTTATAGAACCAAAATTAATCCTCGTAAAAGCTGCATTTTTTGTTGGAGTTAAAAAAAAAATTGCGAGGAGTTATGTTGTGTTTTCTCAAAAAATAGCCGGACCAATGCAATCAATGCCAACGAAGATAAAACTAATAAATCATTTGAAGAGTTTTTCACTTGTTTCAATTCTCTTTTAAATAAATATGCACCATTAAAAAAAGTCAGCAATTGCTGCTTATCAAGGGGTCTCAAACCTTGGATAACACGAAGAATCTTGACTTTAATTAAAATACGAGATAAAATATTTAACAAATTTCTTAAAGCAAAGAATCCTAATAGCAAACTCAATCTAGAAAAATATATAAGTATATATATATAAATATTTAGTTGATAGTTTTTGTTTTTTTTTGACCGTTAAGAAATACAAACATAAATAATTGCCCCCTCATTAAAAAAGAAAAACAACTTTTGAAAAAGCAAACATAAAACAATGTTGTGTGTTATAAATGTTTTACACTCCTGTCTGCATTAACTGATGCAGAAAGATGATTTCATCTGCTGGCGACATCTTATTTCATGATAATTAACATTTGTCTGAAAACATTAGGAAAGTCTAAATTTAACTCCAAAAAAACTCAGTTATTAACTCCAAACACTTTTCGCAATACTTTTGACATTTCTATATTAATGAATGGCACCCTCTTACTGAGTTCTTACTTTACATTCTCTTAGATTATTATTGACTACTGACCTCTCATGGAAACCTTATATATATAATCACTTTTAAAGTTAACATCTGCTAAGGTTGCTTCTCTTTGTTGCGCTTGTCATTATCTTACTCCTGATTCTGTTCTCTATCTCTACAAATCTCAAGGTTCCGGCAAATCTGAAATTTTAAGATCAATTTGAATCTTTAATTAAGTCATCATCTTATCTATAATCATCTATCATCATCCTATCATCTGTCAAATCATCTATCATCATCCTATCTATAATTCTGAATTGAATCTTGAATGAAGTCATCTATCATCATCATCATCATCTATAATCCTGAATTGAATCTTGAATCTTAAAAAAAGTAAGTTTTTCCCTTTTTTTAATATGAATGTATTTGGTTGAAGATTTAATTTATAATAACTATTTGTTAAAAGATTTATAAAAAATTTGTTAAAAGATTTATAACTTAGTGCAGTATAGCAGACCACAGCAGAAACGGCGGGCAATCACCCGTGTCTGCATCCACACATATGTAATTCAGTTTACATGGGGGAAATAAAACCCATGTAAAATACTTTTTTTTTTTTTTTAAACACCAGAATTTATTAAATCTTTGTTAAATTTGATGTTTTTTACTAATTTTTTTAATGATGAGTTGTGTTTTACTTACAAAAAAAAAAAAAAATAGTTAAAAACATCTAGCGTATTTTAAATAAAACATAGCTTTATTAAGTATTTATCAATATATATATATAGCTTTTTATATATGTATATGTGTATATATATATATATATATATATATATATATATATATATATATATATATATATATATATATATATATATATATATATATATATATATAGCACTATGTAATTAAAAAAAAAAGATTTTTCATTATAATGTTTTGGGGAGCAACATGAAGGTAAAAAATTTTGTTGTTAAAATTTTTTTTTTAATGTTTTGGCATGATATTTTTAAATATTATGACTTAAAAGAATGCAAGTTATATGAATCAGGAAAACAAGTTGAAGGGAGCAAATTCCAAAAAACTGATGTTCGAGGAAAAAAAATAGCCAAAAAGGTATTTAGGGAGCACTTAGAAACAGTCACAGTAAAAGGATAAGTCTTGATAAGTTCATATGACCAGTGTAAGGATTCATGAAAAACAATATGTTAAAAAAACAACAACAACAAAGAAGTATAAAGTAAAACTCTATATTTAAATAGCTTTTAAAAAGCTATTCAAGTTTTTATTTTTATATTTTTAATTATAAACTTTTTAAAAATAAAGTATAAAATCTAATCTATTTATTTTAAAAGCAAAAGAACTTTTTAATTCGCAATATTTTTGTAGTTGCAATTTTAACTTAATATGTAAAATACTACTTAAAGCAAAAATAATAGGTTCGAATTAAGTTATCACAAATTGCAATATCTGAAAATATTTCTGGTCATCAAACTCTCAGTTTATTAAAAACTGTGAACACTGTTTTCATGAAACGGTCAATTTATCATTTTGCAAAAATTATTGAAAAATTAAAGCAATAAGTTTACTACTTGCAAATATAATTACTGTCAAAACTTAAATATTTTAAATTATTTTTAAACACTAGGTACTTTAAAGATTATAAATATAGAAGAATATATTAAATTATTACAAGAATATTTAGTATATAAAAATATTAGTACATAAAAATTATGAAAAAAAATATGCTGTAATTTAAAAATCAACCAATAAAAATTATACTAAAGCTATTAGGTCATTCCATCTCAAATCAACCCCAAAAAAAATTTTTCAGCACCATGCCGTCTCAGATTTTGATGATTTTTAGAATACAAGTTTAAATAAATGAAAGAAAAATTCACACCAAATTTTAATGTTTGAGTCTTTATAGTTTCAGAGATATCAATACTCAGTTCCAACCTCTTTTTTAACTGTTTTTTTCAGTGCCATTTATATTTTAAGCTAATTGCATAACACAACTAGCTTTAACTTATGAAATTTTTTCAATAGCAGTGAAAATTTGTACCTAACTATTTTTTAGGGAGAGGAACTCAAAAATGGTATCTATAACACTAAAAAATTAAAGCTTCTATATTAAAATTCAATTTCAAAATGGCGTAATTTTTTAAAAAGTTTTTTGACGCCTCCTACAAAAAAATGTTTATCTTGAGATGCCTAAAAGATATGATTCTGAAATTTTTTCCTAATGTTCTATTTGTAATAAATGCCATAATACAAAAAAACTGCAAGGGTTTTCTTTTTTAAAGCTGATTTATTTGCATTTAAAGTTTTATAATACTAAACCCAAAAAATATTGAAATTAAAAAACAACAACATAAATAATTTAATAGTTGTAAGAAAAATTATGAATTAACAATCTTTAATAGTTTCATAAAATATTAGTTCTCTGGTTTAAAGTTTGCCCAGCTTTCATTAATGCTTAGGTGATCAATTTCACTGATTTTGTATTGTCTTCTGTGACAGTTGTTGGAATATTAGTCATTAACAATAGGTCTGTTGATGGAACCCAGGACACATCATCTCTAGAAGGCCAATAATATGATCTTGAATCTAACTTAAAAGTCTTTATTTTCAACATCAATACCCTCAACTAGTCCGATCTATGGATTGTTATCATATATTAAACATGTACAAAGTTGTTACAAAGATATGTAATAAAAAGTTACAAAGATTATTAAACATGGTAACAAAGTTGTTACAAAGATATGTAATAAAAAGTTACAAAGATTATTAAACATGGTAGCAAAGTTGTTACAAAGATATGTAATAAAAAGTTACAAAGATTATTAAACATGGTAACAAAGTTGTTACAAAGATATGTAATAAAAAGTTACAAAGATTATTAAACATGGTAACAAAGTTGTTACAAAGATATGTAATAAAAACTAGTTCTTATGATTTCATTTTGGCAAAAAAAACAAAAACATTGCAGATGCAGTAAGTATATGATTTGTTGTTGTTCGGTGAAGACAAGCAATTGAAATAAGTCTTCTTACAGTCCCACCAATACCATGGCAGGGTGATTTACCATGACTTGTTGCAAAGAAAGACCATGTGCATTTTATAGCAAAATCTTGTTCATAGTAGCATATATTTATGAAGTGTTTGCAGTTATTGTATTGGCCGGTACACCCATCTGAAAAGTTGCTTGAATTTTGTTTCCAGAAGTTTCTAATATAGAAACTTCTGGACACAAAAGATAACAATGTATCATGCATTTCATTTTTGAGAGGACTTATATTCATAGTTGACAAAGAAGAATTGAGATTTTTTTTTAACAATTCATTTATAGTATTTTCATTATCTTTATCTTCATAAATCTGGCTGCATGTCGGTTCTCCTGTTCCTTCATCCATAAATGAAATCAGTTTACTTTTATTTGATGGGCATATCTTTTCTCCAGGAATAACATTAATACCAATGTTTTTCAATTTCCCAGCAAGTTGTAAACTAACTTCTTTACATCCTCCTTAAAACATAAGTGCTAATTATTGCTTTATTTAGTATTTTGCAAATAAAATCAAATATATATATATAACTACAATAAAACTTAAAAAAAGTTTCATGGTTAATTAATAATACCTTTTCTTCTTTTTCCATTGTGTAAATTAAATGGATCACAGCAAGTTATGTGGATTGTAGACTAACGTTTTAAGTAAACATATTCATGGTGTAAGCAAATGTTTTAAGTAAACATATTCATGGTGTAAGCAAACCGTTGTATTTTTATCAATTTTAATGGTGACTAACTATTAAGACTTTTTCTACATTGTTTAGGCTTGAAACTTTTTTGATATTATTGGATTTTACATATGTTTGTTTGTAACAAATTTCTTTATTTATTATTCCAATTGAACATCTTTCTTTATTTTGATTTATTCATATTTTTACATTATTTTTTAGTTCTGTAAGAAATAACTTTAAAATAATTATTATTCAAAGATTCATAAATAAAAAAAACCATCACCTAGTTTGTTTAAAAGTAAAAGATTGAATGAAGTAAAAGATTGAAACAATGATCTTTAATGTTAAATGCAAACAAGTTCATATATTAGAACTGTTCCTGAAATTTTAAAAAATTGGAAAAAAAATGCAAAAAAATAAATGTCAATAATTTTTTTTTTTTTTTAATTATAAAATAACAATTTTTCTTAGTTTTTTTTTGAAAACTTTTAATGCAAATAAATCAGATTCAAAAAAAAAAAACCCCCTCACTGTTTTTTTGTAATAAGGGTTTTGTTATATATTAAAACATAGGAAAAAATTTATTAATTTAATAAAAAATATACATTTTAAAATAAGTTATTAGAGTTTTTTTGTTTTGTTTTAAAATTACTGTAAAAAGATCAAATTAGTTTTTATATATGTTTAAATTCCTTTTTTTAAAGTTTATATATTACCTGCAAAAGAGTTACAAGCATTTAATTTACAAGAAAATGATTCTTTTATGAAATTAGCTTGTTTTGAATATACTAGCTGACCAGCCCTGCAAGAATATGATTCTTCCCAAGTCTATCCCACACCGACCTTCTCTATACTCCTTCCTTATATATACACCCTAGCTGTCCGGACCCCCTGTGCAAAAAAAATTAACATACACACCTTTTCTGCATCCATAGAAAAGATTTATAAAATGTTTCGTTTTTTACTTACATGCATAACATTGATAGCTCAATGGTTTAGTGCGCTGTCATCGGTATTGTTTTGTGAAGATTCAAATCCACCCCTCAACACAATACATTTTCAATTTATTCAACCTAGCCATATATAATTAAAGAATAAATATATATATATAAAAAATATAAATAAAAACAGCAAAAAAGACTTTAAATTTTTTGCTAACTACATGCTTTTTTTTTTTGCGTCCACTGCAGCACCTTCTGAAGTATTATTAAGTTTCAGACCATCTGCAGCTTGTTAGGACTAATTACCTGAGCACATAAATAACATAAGTATCATGAGCACATAAATAACATAAGTATTTCTATCATGACATATATTCTCAAATGCAATATATTCTTCCTGTGTTTTGATGTTTTCATAAATTTTAAGTTTTTAAAAAAATTCTCTCCCTTTCGTTTGTTATAGTATATAATATTTTTATATGTTATGTATATAATATATATAGAACTTCAAAAATATTTTATTTTGTAATAAATCAAAAATGGTTTTAAAAAAAAGTGCAGGCTTAAAGATTTGAGCCACGGCAATGCAGATCAGAAATGCTGTAAGCTAACTATTTTGGCCATGGTGTATTGTATGACAAAAGTTTTAATAGTATTTGGGTTGCTGGCTGCTGTGCTGAGAAACAAGTTAAGCGTGGTACTGCCAGAGATGTGGTAAGAATAGAACTTGCTTATGAGGGGAGCGCTCTACCACTACACCACTACCAGATTTATATATATATAAATATATATATATATATATATATATATATATATATATATATATATATATATATATATATATATATATATATATATATACAGGCTTTGTTTTAAATAAAAAAGTGCTTAATGCATTAGCTTAACGTGATTTTGACGTCATAAAATTATCTTTATTTTTTTTATAGACGTTAAGTGTTTTAACTACCGCAATAAATAAATAAATAACCGCAAACAAGTTCAATTTAACAACTAACTCAAATAACTATAAACGTTTTAAATGTAAATTTATTATGAAAATTTTGTAATGTTTTTGATTGTTATTTTATTATTAATTTTAGTTCAATATTATTTAGTAAAAAATATATATATATATATTTAAATTATTTCCAAAATTTGTTTTTGAATAATTGTTTTTTAATCGTTATTAAATAAAAAATAATAATGATTTTTTTTATTTTTAAAAATTTCTAGAGTAAACAAAAAATATTAATATTGATAAACACAAACCCATGTTAATTATTTAAACAACGATTTTGTTTTGACAAGCAAAGAAAAATTTAGTTTTTTAAATTCTTTTTAAACTTATCTTGTTTAGCGTTTCAACTTGCGTTTTATAAAAATATAAAAAAGTTTTGTCTGCTTTGAGCATATTTTTGATACATAGTTTATAACGCGTTCGCCAGGAATTTAATTCATAAATTTTTTATGTTATTGTAAAAATATTTTACTTTTTAAACAAATCACAAAGAAACAGAGCTATATAAAAAAATCGTTTTTAACGATTAAATCTTTTTTTTTAAATTTTAGGAAATTAAAAAAAAAAATTAAATTAAATTTAAAAGTCTTAATTATGCAAACTCTTTTGTTAATTATTCTTAAAACAAAAAAACAAATAGTTCTACGCAAAACTTTAATCGTGCAAACTTAAAAAAATACTCAACTGAAATAAATTATATTTAATAATTTGGATCGTATCTGTTTATAATAAATTTGTTTATTAAAAATTAAGCTCCTTAACTTATAAACAAACTCAAAAGTATTTTCATTCTACGTATAATTACAAAACTCTTTTTTTTTTCGTTTGTAAGCAATTTAACTTAATAAAATAAAAAAAAGAATAAATGAGGTAATCTTTGTTAAGAACAAATTTAATTTATTTATTGAACTATATTTTTATTTTTAATTATATACCAACTTAATTAAAATATAGTAACATGTTAAAATATTTTAACATGACTTGTGTTATTTATAAACCGTTGGGCAGTTGCCCAATACAACACCATTGTTTTTGAATAATATTTTTGATGAAGATCACATAACTTACATTTGGTTTTAATAACGTAAGTCTTCTCTTTTTCTGTGATCATCGCATCGGCTAAGCATCGGCAAAGTCCCAAGATTTAAAAGTTTTTCAAGTAAATCTTTTGTCCTTCAAAATACAATCCATATTTGAACTTTAAACAATTTAGAGATAATAGAAATATACAAGGTTTTTATATACTAGTTTGTTTTCTTTTATAAAGAAAAATACATATTCATTAGTAAAAAATGGAGACTGTCATTAAACTAAAACGTGCCTTAGTATTTATTTAACGGAACCTGTAATGTGTGCGTGCATAATGAAACCTTCGTTATATAAATATATTTAACGTAATATTAGTGTCATCAGCGGATGTTGTAGTCTACTCATGATTTCTTTACCTTATAATATAACTTGATTTATGAAAAAAAAAACTTATTGAATTGCACGCAGAAGAAATTTAACAAATTGTCTTCATTCAAATATTGCGAGTAACAGGTAATTTTTTTTTCTGTGTTGACCCCCTCCCCCCGCATAACTTAAAGGTAAAGGTATCTATATACCTTTAACTAATAAGAAAAGCAAAGACATTTTTTTTAATATCTCGAAAAAATGTCTTGATATTTTTGTAACCATGATAACAAAAATATTAAGACATTTTTTGAGATATTAAAAAAAAATGTCAATTACAAATTTCTTAATTACAATTTTTTTTGTTATAAATTCAGTAAAAAATTCTTAAAAAATCTATATTACAAAAAACATTTATATTCTGTATTAATAAATATGGAATATAGATTTTTAAAAAGTTTTTTACTGAAAACTTTAAAAAATTACTACTTTTTATTAAAAACATTGCAAAAAATTTGTAGTTAAGGATTGACAAACAATTTTTCATGTTGCTAAATATTTGGATAAAAAGTTTAGCGTCAAATTAATTGCTGAAAAAAGGAAAGATATATCGCGATGAAAAGTTACAACAATTATTTTTAAAGTAAATTCTTTTTTTAAATAAATATCTTTACATATCTTTATTTAAAAGTTAATGTGGTTTTTTTAAAAATTAATTACTTCTTTTATGTTACCGCTAATTTAAAAGTTAAAAAATGATAAAAAGTAGCTTAACCAAAACAGCTCTACGCGTACGTAAAAATCGCTTAAGGCGTACGTAAATCGCTCTAGGTGTAACGCTTTAAAACAAGGCCTGTATATACAGTATGCAAAAAAAATAATTGTACACTTGAAAAAAAATCGTAATTTTAAAGATTGCGTCAAAAAAATTAGTTTTTCGTTTTTTTTAGATATCTTATCACATTTTTTTTAAGAATTTATTTGTGTATTGGCGATTTAATTGCTTTTCATACCTATTGAATTTTACACAATTGATCTAATGATGCATATTGACTGCAGAAAAAATAATTGTACGCTGACAAAATATGTTGTTATTTTAGCATAAATTAAGCGAATTGAACAATTAAACTAGTTAGTAAAATTAAAAATAGTAATTTTTTAAATATAAAAAAAGTAATTTTTTAAATATAAAAAAAGTAATTTTTTAAATATACTTTTGTTCTAGAAATAAAATATAGTGTCTCAGCAAAATGGCGTCAAGAAAGCAACATTTGTCTTTCCATCAACAAAGCCTCGTAGTTGATTTAAAAAATCAAGGTAAATCCTACTGTCAGATCCAAAAAGAAACAAGAATTTCTTTTACAATAGTGTCCTCAATTGTTAAGAAGCATAAGCTAGTGTGGCTGGCAGAGGACGAAAACGCAAGACCACTAGTGCAATTGATCGCAATATCATCATTAATGTGAAGAAAAATAGATTTGTTTCGGCAGCTAAATTAGCTTTAAAAGTTCAAGAAGATCACAGTATCACAGTAACCCCTCAAACAATCAGAAATCGTATTAGAGAACAAGGATATAGAGGTAGAGTAGTTCGAAAAAAACCTTTTTTAACTTCAAAACAAATAAAACGTCAATTAGAGTTTGCAAAGAAGTACGAAAAAATCCCGATATCTTATTGGAAAAAAATTTTGTGGTCAGATGAGTCCAAATACAACCTTGTCTCATTGGATGGTGTTTAAAAAGTGTGGCGAAAAAAAGAAGAAGCTTATAAATTAAGTTGTTTGCGAGGTAGTGTAAAGCATGGAGGAGGAAATGTGATGGTTTGGGGTAGTATGAGTTGGAAAGGGGTAGGGAACTTGACAATTATTGATGAAAAAATGGATGCTTCAATGTATTGTTAAATTCTTAAAGCCAACTTGCGACCATCTACTACAAAATTGAGAATGGGAAAGGATTTTATACTGCAGCAGGATAACAATTCAAAACATACTGCTAAGAAAACAAAGGTATACTTTGACACAAATAACATCAATGTTATGGAATGGCCATCTCAAAGTCCAGACTTGAATCCTATAGAAAATTTGTGGTATATTTTAAACAGAAAAATTGGTGACCGAGCATTTAGACAAAAAGACGACTTAAAAGAAGCTATAATGAGTGCATGGGATAATATAACAACAGAAGAAACCCAAAATTTGGTCAACTCAATGCCAAATCGTCTAGCTGAGGCCATCAAGGTCAAAGGAGGCCCCACTCGATACTAAATTTCATGAAGTTTGATCAACTTGACATTATTTTTGAACTGTACGATTTTTTTTTTGCAGTCAATTTTATGCATCATTAGATCAATTGTGTAAAATTTAATAGGTATGAAAAGCAATTAACTCACCAATACACAAATAAATTCTTAAAACAAAACTTGGTAAGATATCTAAAAAAATTTTCAAATATTTTAAAGAAAAACTAATTTTTTTGATGCAATCTTTAAAATTACGATTTTTTTTCAAGTGTACGATTATTTTTTTTGCATACTGTATATATATATATATATATATATATATATATATATATATATATATATATATATATATATATATATATATATATATATATATATATATATATATATATATATATATATATATATATATATATATATATATATATATAATGTATAAGTATTAAATAGTAAAATATTAATGATGATAATTTAAAACTTATGAAAATTTACTACTAAATCTAAAACTTTTTCTCTCATAATTCTCTCATAATTTCTAAGCTAATATATAAAGTTTAGGTTTTCTCTATGTTTTCTGACACATTGTTGATTCCTTTTAAGAAATAAGTGAGTAAATAAAAAGTTCAAAAATTTCTTTATTAGTTTTTGCTCTCAAAAACACTGAGTGTCTTTAACTGTGCCTTTTGATGAACAATGCTGAATATCATTAATGAACAACAATGAATATATTTGAAGAACAATACTGAGTATTTTTAATATACAACACCAAATATTTTTATTAAACTTTCGATTTTTAATTTTTTGCCATGCTAGGCATAATAAAAAGTTTTAGTTTAAAAAAGAAAAAATGTTATAAAGATGTTGATGTTATAACACAAAAAACTATAAAATACTTTATTGTATCAGCATAATGAAAGTATTAGTAGATGTAAATGACATCATTGTGTTTTGTACCTATTATCAGGTGGCTACATTATTCAAAGTTTTTTTCAAAGCATTTTTCTATTGCACTTTGGTGTTTCTTTATTGCTTTTATCTGTACATTTTTTAGTTTTTATTAAAAACTAAATAATGTACAGATAAAGCAATAAATTTCTTTGTATTTTCTAGGTGTTGTCATATTGTTTTTAAGTATTGTCATTGTGTTTTTTTTGTTTTTTGTATTTTTTTTTGAAATAATTTTTGTAATTTGTTATTATTTTAATTTAGTAATTAACATTATCTGTATTTTTCTTTTCATAATGATTTTTTTATTTCTTATATTTTTAGGTGGCTCCATTATGTTTCTTCTTGTTTAGAAATAGCAAAATTATTAGCAAAAAAAATTCAAAAAGAACATTTCAATGTTTTAATAGAAGAAAATACTGGGCACGACTTTTCAATACTTGTCGCATCATTAGTCCAAATTATGCTAGATCCGTATTATCGCACTCATTTAGGTTTAAAAGCTCTTATACAGAAAGACTGGGTTCTAAAAGGTCATCCTTTTTCTTCAAGATTTGGTACATTATCTTTTCATTCAATTAATAAAACTGATTTTAATGGTCAGAGTCCTGTTTTTCTGTTATTTTTTGATTGTTTACATCAACTCATAAACCAGTATCCAGTATATTTTGAATACACAGATCTGTATTTGGTCCTTGTAATGGATTGTGCTTATTCATCTTTGTTTGAAACATTTATATTTAATTCAGAAATGGAAAGTGAAAAGCACTCGAAAGGCGTAATATTGGTGTCAGTATGGGACTTTCTTGAAAGCAATATATCTGAAGCTAAATTTCAATCACTTTTTACTAATCTTGCATTCAAGTTTAATAAATCATGCAGCAAAGAGTATATTTATCCTTCATGTAAAGTCAGTGATATTATATTTTGGTCTAAATATTTTTTAAGATGGTTATCTATCATCAATAAAGATTTAGTATGTTTCTCCGGTATTATATTGCAATTACAGCAAAATCAGTTCAATGAAGAAATTGAATATTTAACGCATCGCCTTATGCAACTGCAGTTGCAATTTAGTATAAAGAATTCAGTAAGTAATCAATCCTTAAGTTCAATCAATCAATCAAAAAAAAAAAAGATAAATGAAGCTCAATCAAATAACATTAAAAAAGATTTAATCAACGCTACTTTTGGTTTTCATCTATTGAAATTAATTTAGTTTTAATATTACATAATTTGTTATAAAGTATTTTTAATATTTTATATTTTTATATTTTCACAGTATTCAACTTTCATATTTTACTTAATGTTTTTTATTTAAAGGATTTTTATTTATTATAATTTTTTGGTAAATATATCTTCTTAACAGTCAATTTTAAGCTATATATATATATATATATATATATATATATATATATATATATATATATATATATATATATATATATATATATTATATATATATATATATATATATATATATATAAATCTATATATATATATATAAATCTATATATATATATATATATATATATATATATATATATATATATATATATATATATTATATATATATATATATATATATATATATATATATATATATATATATATATATATATATATATATATATACCACCGATCAACAATTGATGATCGTCGACTTCTGGAAAAAATGATACTTTGAACACCCAAAATTAATTATGGCTGATCAAATTTGATCGCTATAATTAATTTTGGGAGTTTTAAAAAGAATCCTAAAGTTATTAAATTGTTTTTTAAAATTTTAAAAAGACTAACGATTATTAAATTAAACAGTTTCAAGGCCATAGCTATTTCACAATAAAAACGGTAATTAATAAAAAAAGCAAAATTTTGATGGTCTGGAAAATTATTTGATTGTCATTTTTTATCATTTCTGCAATCCAGTGTTGATCGGCAACCTTCAAATAATTTTGAGCTATTTATTTGGGAGTATATGCATATACTACAACATGTGCAGTAATTATATATATATATATATATATATATATATATATATATATATATATATATATATATATATATATATATATATATATATATATATAAATATATATATATATATATATTTATATATATATATATATATATGTATATATATATATATATATATATATATATATATATATATATATATGTATATATATATATATATATATAATATATATATATATATATATATATATATATATATATATATATATATATATATATATATATATATTACAACATGTGCAGTAATTTTAGGTTTAAACTTCAACCTTATAATTAACTTTTTTCTCTTTAAAAATGTTTGTTAAGATATGTGTTGCAGAATTTTAGTCTTCTTAACTGTTGTGACCTCTCAATTTTAGAGAAGTGATTTACTATTTTTTTTTTTTTTTTAATTTTTATCTCTAGTATGAATATCATTTTTTAAATTTAATGTTTTGTTGTAATGTTTGTTTATATTTTTGATTATTATTATTTTTAATTACATGTTATTTTTAACATTTAAACCACGTTCGTGTTTGGCTGTCTCATTTTTGTTGCCTGATGACATAAATGTTAAAATAAAACATGTCATTTGAATTAAAAAAACTATGATATTGAATGTTTATTGTAATAAGATATTCAATGTTTTATGTCATATTTAGATAAAATATTTTTATACAATTCCCTATATTTATTACATGCATTATAACTTAATATAAAAATAAAAAACTAAACATTTGTATCAAATTTGTATTAAATTAGATTTATGGGTGATTGCAAACAGTAAATAAGATGATTATATAATAAATAGAAGTCAAAAATTAATGTTTTAAATATCACAAATTTTTGCAATCACCTAACAATAAACATTTCACTTTTCTTTAAAAAATGCTCGACTTGTTTTGCTAGTTGTTTTAATGAAAAATTGGCTTAACACTGAATCAATAATAAAAAATGTGTGAAGTTTTTGCTTATGTATATTGCATATATTTAATTCAACTGTATTATAAGATATCTCTATTTAAAAGATACTTTGTATTAATTTTTATTTAAAAAAATCCATTTTTTGTAAATTTGTTCAGAAGTTGATTTTTTTTTTGTGTGTTAAAATTTTAATATTATACTTAAATAAAAACTTTTTGTATGTTTTTTTTATTGTAATTTTGATTGATGTTTGACAGTTGAATTTAAATTTTTTAATAACTATTTTAGTAAGTATTTTTGGTTTCGTTTTATGGAGAGAGAGAAATAGATTTAACTCCTTAGACTTTTGAAAAGAAACTTCGAAAGGAAATTATATAATATTTTATTAAATTATATAATATATTATAAATATATTATATAAAGGGATATATATAAGTTTTTTTTTTCTTTTCAAGTTTACCAGATTTTTTTAAAATTAAAATGTTTTCAAATACATTTGTCCCAACTGTTTTTTATTATGAACTTGTTAGGCAAGCCCCAAAATGGAAATATTTATAAAAGAACTCTTTTGAAGAATAATGAAGTAATAACTTTCTTGCTTATTTTATTTTTTGTTACAAAGCAATTATTTGTTTGATTTACTTGAGGATTTTTTGTTATAGAATATAAAATCAAAAGTAGTCTGTCATTAGCATCTTTAACAATGTCTTACCCACGCAAGTTTGTATATCTGACTTTATGCTTTGTGATGGTTGCAGGGGTATGTTATTTATCCTTTTTAGTCTTTTTGGAACATAATCGAACAAGTTCAAAATATTATCCTACACTTATTAACGAAGATATTTCTTATGATTCTCACCAAAAAGTTGATTTTAATAACCGAATAATGTCGGCTGATGTGCACGAGATCAATAAAGTTATGCAAATTGAAGTTACTGAACTCAACAAAGTAGGTGTACAAATTGGTTTGAAACAAAATCGACTTTTAAAAAACAATAATTTAACTGACATCGATAATATTCGCAAGGTGTACAACTTCAAAAATGTGGATAATATATTACTTTCAAAGTTATCTAAGTTTCAAAAGAAAATTGAATATTTAACCGACCCTTTGCCTAATTCCGCTTCATGTTCTGACCCAGTATTTTTACTCATAGCTGTTGTATCGCAACCATCAAATTATGAAAGACGCGAGCAAATTAGAAACTCGTGGGCAAATACTTATTCAGAAGACTTTGATAAACTTAAAGTAAAAAAACTGTTTCCCAACAATAAAGTATATGCATTAAGCAATGTTCTTAAGGTTGTTTTTATTGTAGGCGTACCAAAAGATCACTCTACCTCTGAAATTTACAAAGAAGCAATTTTGAAGAAAGATATAGTTTTTGGATCCATGGAGGAAGATTACAAAATTCTTGTCATGAAAACAAGACTTGCACTAAAATGGTCCTATTATAACTGTCAAAGTTCTTTTTTCTTGAAAACTGATGATGATGTTTTTGTTAATCCAGTTATTCTAATTGAATGGCTTAAAGACATTCCTCAAAACAACTTATATACGGGCTGGTGCAACTTTAACTCCCCAGTTGTTCGCGATAAGAATAATAAATGGTATGTTTAACACCCTTTAAATATTGAAGTTTTATAATACCGTACAATTAAATGCTATACGTTTAATCAACGTCACACTCAAAGCATTTGATTTTAATTTTTGTTTGTGTTTTAATTTTTTACAAGGTATGTTTCTGTGGAAGAATATGCTAATCCTACTTATCCTCCATACTGTCTTGGAGGTGGGTACTTAATGTCAGAAGATGTTTTAAAGTCCATTATCAATTTTTCATATGGTCGAAGCTTGTTTCCAATGGAGGATTTGTATGTTGGGCTTATGGCATACGAACTTAAAGTGCCTGTGCGAGACGAAAAATCTCATTTTGATTTGAACTATGCCGGTCGTCAAAACGACTGTGATTTAAATAATCTATTTTTGGCGCATCCAGTTCTCGGTAGCAATCAATTAGCACTTATTCAAAGATGGCGTAAGGCACAAAGTACTTGTGAATAGATCCCTTTAACTGTTGCTTAAATAAATAGTTGTAAATAGTAATTGATATTTTAATATATTCATATATACATAATTATTTACATTATAGGTTTTGTAAGCTTTTTTATATAGTATATTTATATATAACATATATTATCACATAAGTAGTTATTTATATTATGTTTTTGATTTTTTTTGGGTTTGGCTGTTTAGAAATATTAGGCTATACTTTTAAAGAATTTTTTTTTGTTAATTGTTCCAACCCCTTGCTTTCAACTTCCAACCTTTAAATGCTTTTTATAAAATAAAATGACACTAAATTTTAAAAATAATTTTGTAAGTATTTTTTTATAGAAGTTACATTCGAGCGAGCCTCCAATATCAAAAAAAAAGAATACTTCAAAAATACGTCACCATAAAGTTTATGATTTTTTTAAAAATTAAATCCATGAAATTTTTAAACAAAACTAAAAAATAATTTTTTTAAAAGTTTTTATTTGTAAAAAGTATTGTTAACGAAAGTTAACTACTTTAAAAGTTCTTTTCAAAATCACTGAATACTTGTTTTAATTGACACTTTTTAATTTAATAAGTTTTCTCAAAAACGTTATTTCTATCGTTCACTGCTCTTTTTTAGAGGTTTTCATTTGATGTTATTTTACTTCGGGTTTTTCATTTATTCCAGAAAATTGACATGAGATATGAACCATTAAAAGTGAATTAAAAACTGTATTTTTTTTTTTTTTTTTAATTTTCTTACTCTTTTCTAAAAATGTATAATACGTCAAAATTCAAACAAATTAGTCTCGATAAACTACGTATATTGACTGATAATTTGTTAGATTATTGATTTATAATAGTAGTCGCAAACTTAATCCTTCTAAATTCACCTACAAAAAACTGAAAATATTCCATTATGAAAAAGAGGTCTGCTCCCAGAGATCCATCCCAGTATGCGTCACTGAGCGAAAATAAGATTTTATTTAAATTTCTTCAAGATTTTTCAAATTTTAACTTTTTAATATTTTATAATACAAAATATTTTACGGAACTAGACTAATAATAAATCACTTGCTTTTGTAAGTAGGGGAATTTCAGGGCTAAAAAATACATGTTTTTGATAAGTTTTTTAATTGATTATAATAAAAATCAAACTTCTACATTTTACTTATCTATTTTCAATTTTATCATATATTAAAATAATTAAAACTAAGACTCGCAAAACAAAGATTAATGGATTAAATTATGTTATTACAGAGGTCGTCAATATTTTTGATACAAATTTTATGCAATAAATAGACTTTTCATAAGTAAAAATATATACTGCATACCTCTGTTGTAAGATACTTCAAATCATTTTACGGGTCTGAACTATATAGAGAACTGACTCAAATTTCTTTTCTAAAACCTTTGTTATTTATTGTTATAAAAAACAAAATGGTATAATAAATAAACATACTCTAATTTTCAATAAAAAAAAAACATTTTTCAGGGCGGATGCCGTTAACAGCTGCCAAAGATAAGCTTTTTTATCGAGACACCATTTCCAAGCTTTACTTAACTAAAAGCCCCAAGGCAGGGATATTTTAAGTCAGAGTTAACTTCTCTTAGTCTTTGCATAGAAAAGCGAATTATACAAGGCAGCATGCTATGGTGCAGATTGTACTTGATTACATATTACCAGTAGCAGGGCTATAATGAGGGTTCTAAATATAAATTGACGTTATCTTATTTTGCAATTTAGGAAGAAAAGAGTGTGTGTATATGTACAAAAGCGTAGATTTTATAAAAAATGTTTAAATGACCCTAATATAGAAGAAATTTGGTGCGTTATTTAATTAGAAAGTAAAAAAATATTATGTGGCACTATATACAGTACCGGTATTAGCAACATAGGTAACTGTGTCAGCATCACAGTTTATTAATTTTGCTCATTCAATTAAATTATTAAATAAGTATACTAGAATTCTTATTTGTGGGGATTTTAATTTCAACACAATCAAGTGGACAGAAGATTACTATGGCACACTAACTAGTGAGACTGATAGACCAGCTAAAATTTTTTTAGAATGTTTAAATAATTCCTTCATGCATCAGAATGTGGTTGAGTCAACCTTTCAAAATAAATTTGGGAATAAAACGAATGTACTGGATTTGATTATAGCTAAGAATAAAAATAGAGATCAATGTTGATCTAATGATGATCAAATCTTGATATTCCATGTTGGTTTTTAATATCTTTAATTATTTTTTCCATGACTTTACAAACTACAAATGTTAAAGATACAGGTCTATATTTGCATGGGTTCAACTTGTCAGCATTTTCAAACAGTGAGACGATATTTGCACACAACCATAATTTCGGAAGTTTACCCGTTTTAAATGATTAATCAATAACGATAGTGCTTTGACTAAAGAGGATTTGCACTCTTTTAGAACTTTTGGATGGACTCTATCCACTCCAGTTGCGTTATTAATTTCCAGTTTGTTTAAGTATTCTTCAACAACAGAGGCATTAAAATCTGGATTTCGACAGATTTTTTGTGTTTCTTTATCTATTATTGGACTAGATAAAGTTTGTGGTTTATTGAATACTGATGCAAAATACCCATTCAATGTATTTGCAATTTTTTTCAAATTAGTTTCGATACTGCCTTTTTTAGTTGGATTGTTCTTTGTACTTAATTGTACTTAAAAAAGACAAGTTTAGTTACAATTAAGGGAAATTTGATAAATTAAGAAATTATTTTAAAATCTTAAACTGAGACGATGAATTCAAAGGCTTGGAAATAAACAAATGTTACAAAAAAAGGATGTAAACTCTTTATCAATCATAAAACTGGGTAGCATTTAAACCAACAATAAGCCTCTTTGGATTAATAGAGAATTGAAAGTGTAGTCAAAAGAAAAGAATTAACGTTTGGTTTAAATGTCAAAATGTGCAGAAATGTAGAGACAATCGTTTACTTGCAAAATACAAAGAGTTAAACAAGATTTAAAAAAAATAGGTGAATTAAAGAATTAAAAATATTGCACATGATCTTGCTTTAATTCAAAGTTTAACCCCAAGAAAGTTTATTCATATAATAACAATAAAAGAAAAGTCAATCTGAGCGGTAGTATCGAACTTGATTTAAAAGTATTTGCAAAAATATTGAATGGATATTTTGCATCAGTATTCAATCAAACCACAAACTTCACCTGCTCCAATAATAGATATAGAAACACAAAAAATCTGTAGAAACTCATATTTTAATCTCTTTGTTGTAGAAGAACACTTAAACAAACTGGACATTAATAAATCAACTGGAGTGGACAAAGTTTATTCAAAAGTTCTAAAAGATTTTGAATCCACTTTAGCGAAACCGCTATCGTTATTGTTTAACAAATCATTTGAGACGGGTAAATTTACGAAATTATGGTCGCGTGCAAACATCGTCCCACTGTTTAAAAATGGTGACAAGTTGAACTCATGCAACTATAGACCTGTATATTTAACATTTGTAGTTTGTAAAGTCATGGAAAAAAATAAATAAAGATAAAATGATAAAATAGTAGAAAATAAACTAATCAATAAAAGCCAACATGGATTTGTAAACAATAAAAGTTGTGTGACAAACTTATTGGAATATCTAGACTTTATCACAAGTTCAATTGATAATGGTTTGGATGTAATACTTTTGTTTCTAGACCTAGCCAAAGCATTTGATTCAGTTGATCACGAAAGATTACTGTTCAAAATGCTCTTTGTTTTAAATCAAAATTATTAGACTGGTGTCAGGGATTTTTAAAGAACAGACTTCAAAAAGTGGTGATAGGAAATAATAAATCAGTATGGGAAAAATTCGTGAGTGGAATTATCATAAAGATCAATGCTAAGACCACTATTATTTGTAGTGTATATTAATGATATCTCCGACAAAATAAAATCAAGCTGTAAACTATTTGCGGACGACACGAAAATCCTAAGAAAAATAAAAAATGATAATGATATAATGAACAGTAAAAGATAAGCTAGAGAGTGTCCAACAAAGACCTTCTAGAATTAAAAGTTTGAAAGGATACAGTTATTAAGAGAAAAATGAATTGAAACCCACAATCTACAAAAACGGTTAGCTAGAGTAAGCCATCTGGAATGAGAAACAAAAACTAATTCAGGGTTTATTAAATTTTCATGTAACATTCCAGATCTTATTGCTCTTACAATTCTGTATTCGTCGCCTGATCGGCCGGAAGATCGTTAAGTATTTTGTCTGGCAAAACAATAAGTGGTTCACCTGAAATTACTTTTTGAAAGTTTTTGCTTGCATGTTTGCATTAGAGGGACGGCATATTTTATTCCAATTGAATTCCTTGTGCAAAAACATATTCTCATGAGAAGCTATGTGGAGCGGGATGGATATATAAGAGCACAAGAAATCTTTTTATGAGCACAAACAATGCTAAATATAATTTAGTTGGATTCACATATTTTAAATAAAATTTATAAACTATTAATTGTTAATTATATGTAAATTTTAATGACGATATCAGTATTATATAATATATATTATAAAATGTATAAGTATATAATATACTTTTTATTATAACAAAGTTGTTTGACTTATTAGTTTTAGAAAAGACAGAGCACATTACAATAACATTCACTGGCTAAAATAAAAAAAAAATTGACTAATTTTTCAAAAAACAACCTTTACAAAAGCCCCCATTATGTGTTTATTTTTTTGACTTTTTAACAAAATATGACAATTTCATAAAGTTCAACATAGTTTATATTAAGTTTATCAAATAAATAATTTTTTTTTTTTTTTTCTTAATTAATACTTTTTTCTCGTTAGTTTTTCATATTTTAGTCATTTTCTCGTTGAAAACTAAGCGTTCCCCCCAACAAGATATATTTTATTTTTATTTATTTGCCGTTTTTGAAAAAAAAAAAAAAAAAAAAAAAAAAAATCGATAAACCCTACTCATCTACCAGATTATTCTCGCTTTATTTTATTGCAAATTATTTTGAACAAAAAAATTGAATGAAAACATCAACTTAAAAATCCTTTGAAAATTACTTATACTTAAATTTTTGAAAGAAGTGATAATTTAGAAAAAACGTGGTAACTAATAAGTTTAGTATTTTTTTGAGTTTACTTTGTGCTTTTCTGATTTGATTTTACTCGTTTTGTCAATAGATAATGTAGCGTGTTTTTGCACAAATATTAAACTTTATATTTTAAAATATTTTAACTTATTTAATTCATTTTTTTATTAACGCGTTTTATGTTAACAATATTATAAAATGAATAAAACAGCAATTAAACAAAATAGCGATAAAAAAAACATCACGAAGTTGTTTATACACAAGCTCTTTATTTTGACAAAACAACTTTGCAGTTTTATTGTTGTTTTACATAGCTTTTTACAATTAAATTAAGAGCCAATTTTTGAGAAAACTAGGCAAAAGTGCTGTTGGCTCAAAAGTAACATCCTCCAATCACGCGCAACTTTTTATGTAGGATGCTGATAGGGTAAAAACGGAGCTTTTAACTCTTGGAAAGTCATTTTTGGGATTTTGGAATTTTTAAATTAATTTTAATAGCAAGGAGACATCTGCATCATAAGTTTGTTTTTATAATAGAAAAGCTTAGGTAGAACTTTTAAAAAAAAATTTTAAAAACTATGGAAAACCCTTTTTTAGTCTAAAAATCATAAGCCGAAATCACACATTTTTGAATTTGGGGCCAACTTTAAATACATTTATCTCAAAACATAAAAGGTTCCCAGAAGATAACTTATCGTTTTTGGAAAGAGTATCCATTGTAATTTTAGTGGCTTTAAAAAATTGAGGGGATATTGTTTACAAAAATACTTATGAGTCATCAAACTGTTAAAAAATATTTTAAATAGCGTTTAAAAATCAGCTATTATGAGAACTGAAAAAGATCCCAAGAATGTATAGATTTTCATTAATCCATAATATCGTTTTTTAATGCAAAAAAAAAAGTAAAAAAAAACTTTTGAAAAAAAAAATTTGCATTGTTGAAATATCTCCACTCCAAAAAGCTGAACTTTTCGTGTATTTAAAAAAAAAAACATAGCAGAATTACTCATTAGATTACTTTTAAAGTATCATTTTCAATTTTTGAAAATCTTATTTTATTAAGAAATTTATCTTTTACTACTTCTGATATCAATATTTGCTTTTTTCAGAGACCTTCATTCTAAAGTATAAAAAGAACATTTTTTTTTAACAGTTATTGTAAATAAAAATGTATCTATAATCAATAAAAAGTTAATAGTTTACATAAAAATTAGATATATTAATATGTGAATCAAATATGATGATACATTGCTCTTCTGGTGGTGGGAAACAAAATGCTGAAGTCCCAACCAATCGCTTCGGCATATTATAATAGATATTTTGCATATACCACATTTTCACTCAAATACTTTAAATACATACATATATATATATATATATATATATATATATATATATATATATATATATATATATATATATATATATATATATATATATATATATATATATATATATAAGGAGAAATCGGCGGATAACTCCGGACACCCACAGCCCAGGACGAACTAAAAAAGCTTTAAAGTGACTTTAAATATTATAAAATTATTATTTAAGTGAAAATGTGGCATAAATAAAATATCTATCATAAAGAAAAAATTGGTGGATATATATATATAAATATATATATATATATTCCATTTATATATATATATATATATATATATATATATATATATATATATATATATATATATATGTATATATATATATAAATGGAACATATATATATATATATATATATATATATATATATATATATATATATATATATATATATATATATATATATATATATATATATATGTATATATATATATATATATATATATATATATATATACATATATATATATATATATATATATATATATATATATATATTTATATATATATATATATATATATATATATATATATACATATATATATATATATATATATATATATATACATATATATATATATATATATATATATATATATATATATATATATATATATATATATACATATATATATATATATATATATATATATATATATATATATATATATATATATATACATATATATATATATATATATATATATATATATATATATATATATATATATAAATATATATATATATATATGGAATATATAAGGAGAAAATCGGCGGATAACTCCGGACACCCACAGCCCAGGACGGCGGATAACTCCGGACACTTAATGTACAACTTAAACTAAAGAAGCTTTAAAGTGACTTTAAATATTATAAAATTATTATTTAAGTGAAAATGTGGCATAAATAAAATATCTATCATAATATGTCAAAGCGATTGGCTGGGAGTTCAAGATATTATTTTCCTCCACCAGAAGAGCAATGTATCATCATATTTGATTCTCATATTAATATACATAACTTTTATGTAAACTAATAACTGTTTATTGATTAAAGATACATAGTTATTTACAATAGTTATTAAAAAAAAATGTGTTTAGTACTTTAATTCACTGGTTTTAAAACTAGTATTCGTGAATGAGGTATGATCAAGTGGTATAGGACACATGTTTGGAGGGTGGTTCCTGACAATTTGATCTATTTACATATTAAAAATAAGTAGCTTTTTTATAAAAATAATAATACATTTAATAATACAAAAACCCCATGATAGTAATTCATTTAACTCTATCAAAAGATTTAAGATTTGAAAAAAGTGTTTTTAAAATGTTTATTTTCATTAGTAAAAAGCTTATGTTTATATATCTAAACAATAAGATTTTCCTTCCCATTCTTTATATATCAAAGGCTAATTTTTAAGGCGATTTTTTTAAAAAATGTGTTGAGAACAATCCAATTCTAAATAATTATATATTTTATTTGCGTCACACGGATAAAAAAGAGTTAAAATCATGTGTCCGGGAGCTACCCTCCAATTTTGAAGCATGCCTTTTTTCTAACATTTTTTCTTTTATGTTTTGTATATTATTAAGGTACACAATAATTATTTTGTTGTTTCTAATTCGATAGATAAATGATTATGCTTTTATAAAAGTTTTTCGAAACTTTGTTTCTGCTAGCACATTTACACAATCTAATTTTTCCTTAAGTGGCCGACTTTCCCCTTATATATATATATATATATATATATATATATATATATATATATATATATATATATATATATATATATATATATATATATATATATATATATATATATATATATATATATATATATATATATATATATATATATACTCTGATAAAGGTCCCCGCGTTTACAATTTGTGCCCGAAACCCCTACTTTTTTAACCAAAAAAATGGGGGTTTCGGTCAACTAACCCAGGTGGCGGCAAAGGGTTCGTTTCTCCCCCTCCCCCACCTTGCTTTAACCTCTCCATCCATATTATTTCTTTCTTTTACAGAATAGTATGTACCATCTGCCTTAAAGTTTTATTTTTACATAAAGTTTGACTAGATTTTCATGTAGACATTGCAAGATATGCGTTTTAATCAAACAATTTTATTTTCAGAGAATATCTTTTTTTTTTTTTTTTTTTAAATTTCTGCTGAAAAAAATATATAACAACTTTTTCGAACTCCCTTAATTGATCCCTACTTTGTTAAACGTCCGACATTGTATCTTGCCTGTCCTCATCATTGTGAACAAAATTAACAAACTCTGACACAAGTTCAATTTCCCGTCAGAGCAGTCGTTGACTGCTCTAATATATTCAACAAGCAAATTCAATGAAAGTTTTAAATTGGTCAATAAAGCCCCAAAAAAATGAAGGACTGATCAGCCAAAGTTTATCATCGTCTTAACTCAAATTTAACAGACTGAAAATAAACCACGATTGTAATGAGTGAACCCTACTTGTTCTTTATAAAAACCTCTTGGGAATATTAATTTAGCAAGTGCATACTTGCAAAATTGAATAGTTTCTTTAATCTGTTTTTCTAGATACGTTCTTACAAACTGCAACTCATTTTTTGAACCTCAATTTATCCATAGTTTCCTTTGTTGCGTTCCGATATGCTTAAAATACTTTGAAAACCAGATTTTCAGGAGCATAAGTTAATGTTTTTAGAAACACTTGTAATTGCAACTCCTTTTGCAAATATTTTAGGTAATACTGTTGTAGCAATAGTATTTTATTTAATTTTGTCTGTTTAATAGTCAGAATCCTGACAGGAAAAGACTTCACTTTGTTCTGATGATAAAAGCTCAGTTTTCTCAGTTTGATCCTATTGTTGCTCAATAAATGTTAAATATCGCCTTCCTCTTTTTTTTCCTCTTCGGCAATATAGTAAATCAACTAATAATTTAAATAAATTAACTAGATAATTTAATAATTTCCGAGAACACAAAGTATTTATTGAATTTTTTAAAATTGTTTTAAAACTTTTTAATGTAGCCTCGTATCAGAGGCAGAGTGAAAAGAGTCAAGTTAACAAACTAATATAAGCAAAATTAAAATTCGGTAGAAATAAAAAAACATTAACTATATATTATTTTGCAAACCTGATGTGCATATCATGAAATATGCCACCGTCATATCCTCTAACAATCCATGGTTTCTTTATAGCAAAAAGGATGCAGTTCTTAGTACATATTAGTAAAAATGTCTTTGAAAGCGATCTCGTGATTATTTTATAATAAAAAAATTATTATATAATAAAAAAAATATTCTTAGCTCAAGTAAAAGTATGACACAAATTCGTTTTTAAATTTTTTTAAATTTTTTTAGAACTCACTGTTCCGAGTTACATCATTAAATACAGCTTTTCACAGTTCCGATATAAAATTTATGCGCGCGCAGAAATGTAAGTAAAAACGTAAACAAACGTTTTTTTAACAGTAATTTGTTTGAGATTTACAAAGCAAAACTAAGGTTTATTAAACAATATTATTAAACCATTGCCATTAGTCTTATATTATTATTAAAAAAAAGAGCCTGTCTAATTTTAAATAACATATTATTTAACAAGTGAAAAAAAGTACCTCAAAACATTGACTTTTGGATTTGTAAAAAAATAATTCAACTATCTTATTTTGTACTCTAATGTACTTATTGTTGTGTTTAAAGCTAAATTTATGCATATATATATATATATATATATATATATATATATATATATATATATATATATATATATATATATATATATATATATATATATATATATATATATATATATATAAATTCTGAAATAAGTTGTAAAATTTCAAGGACTTTTACAAATAAGTACTAATCTAAAGTAAAAACCTGCAACATTACAATAAAATAATAATGATAATAATATAAATAATAATAATAATAGTAATAATAATAATTATAAAAATAATAATTACAATAATAATAAGATGACGATGAAGAGGAATATTATTAGTAACAATACTAACAGTTACAATAAAAATATTATATATATATATATATATATATATATATATATATATATATATATATATATATATATATATATATATATACATATATATATACATACATATATATATATATATATATATATATATATATATATATATATATATATATATATATATATATATATATATATATACATGTAATGTTCAGAACATTTAGTGTTAATATTAAACCCTTAGTCATACATTATACAAGAGTATTTTAGAATAAAATCTAAAAATGTCGCGATTTGCAATTTCTTTATCCAAAATTTAGCTTCTGTAAGCTCTAGAAATTATTTAAAGAAATTATTGATGAATTCTGAGCTACGGGTACTAATGTTTTTATATTGTTGTAATGTAGGTAAGCTTAAACGTGAATAATAAGTAAAAAAGTAATTGGTTGTGTTCAGATTTTTGCAACAAAATATTTAGTTGAGTAGGATTGTTAAAAACTGTTATATAATGTGATTTTAATCAGAGAAGTATGCAAAAATTTTTAATTCTTCATGCACTTTTAGGCATTGTGAAAACTCCAAATATAAGTATGTTCTTTCTTACGTCAAATATTTTGCAAAAAATTTTAGTGCAATGAGCCTGGGTATAAAAATATTTGTAAAGTTATCCACACCAACCCAAAATGTGAGGGCATCAAGTTAATAAAATACTTTATTTATCTTATTATATAATAACAAAAAACCAAAATAAGTACTAACCAACTTTTTTAATATGATAATTCAGTCTGATTAGCTCAGACCATCATCAGACATAATAATTAATAAATAAAAAAATAGTTTTTTTTAATTTTAAGTCTGATAATGCTTGAGCTAATCACTCTGAAATAATACATGAATGTACTAAAAATTAGCTGTGTTTTATATTAGTGTGTATATTGTAAAGAGTAGGCCGTATGAGAGGGGGATGCAGTCAATGCGTCGCACCAGGGCCCATGAAAAATAAAGGGGCCCATAATATATATATATATATATATATATATATATATATATATATATATATATATATATATATATATATATATATATATATATATATATATATATATATATATATATATATATATATATATATATTAGGGTGGTTTTAAAAACAATTTTTTTTTGAAAATGAATGCTAGCACAACCTGAATATGCTGTATATAAAAAAAATGCTGAACTTAAAATGCTGAACTTAAAATTTTTTTTAGTATTTTAAAGGGTTGCTACTGATCTTCGAACATTAAATAGGTCCCTAATATTATAAAAAAAAAAGTTTTTTAAAAGTATGTCATGTTGGGTCTCAAACGAAGCGAAATTATATAAAAATTTCAAAAATGTTAATCATTTTATAATTAATTTTTTATTTTAGATTTTAGTGGACAGAAAATTACATTTTTTAACTAAAAACGATTAATAGAGAAATTAACAAGATTTTTTTATTATAATTTTTTTTATCAATGTTTTTTTATAAAATGAATATTATTTTTGAAATTTTTATATAATTTTACCTTGTTTGAGACCTATCATGACCTACTTTTGAAAAAAAAATTTTAAATAATTTTTTAAATCCAGAATTTTTTTTATTATATACAACATATTCAGAGCGTACCAGCAGTCATTTATAAAAAAAAGTTGTTTTAAGAACCAGCCTAAGATATATATATATATATATATATATATATATATATATATATATATATATATATATATATATATATATATATATATATATATATATATATATATATATATATATATATATCAGTTTTCAATACTATTTTTTATATCATTACTTTAGTTTTATAATGAAATGTGGTTTTTATAAATAAAAATTTCAATCACAGTGCCATTTAAGTGCATTGCAGTCTCGCCTTGTTTACAACTCAAGCCTCTATTCATGTGGGAAAAGATATTTAGTTAGCAAAAAGGCAACTACTCAACTCTTAATTAGGTCTCTATTAGCCCCACTACTCCGTTAATTAGATTTATATTCTACATTTTCTACGCAGGGCATTCTAATCTTCCTTCCACTCCCTTATTCATGACTTGGGGTAACTGTTTTTAAAAAACATGTATTTTTATTTGCTTCTGTTTCTAAAACATTTTGATATTAAATTACTTGGCTTAATTGTAATGTTTTTAATATTTTTATGTTCATTTTAAACATAATGTAAATCAATATACTATCATATATTGATCATAGTTTTTATTTTTTGTGTTGCTCTTTTATTTCACTGTAAAATAGATCTATTTTGCATTTCATTTTCTTATATTAATTTTGTTATATTATGTTTTGTTAAAACTTAGTACAAGGAGTTCATATACCTTGAACGACAATTTTCGTAGTGATGTAACGATTTGAACGACAATTTTCGTAGCGATGGTGATAAAATTGCACAACCTTTTCTGTAACTGGTTTATATTCAGACGGGCATTTGTAAAACTTAGCCTCAAACTTGTCGTAGTATGGTTTGAATTTAAAAAATAAAACTTTAAAAAGCCGTCTAAACCATACAAGTGTGGAACTATGGGTATTAAACTCCCACACACAAAAAACTATTGTAAAACAGGGTTGAAAATAGGTGCTCTACATCCTGAAATAATTGCTGTACATACGGGAATGGTTCAAGGGGCACTGATGCTAAGCATATATGACGAATCCTAGCGAAGAAATGTTATATAAATAGACTTGCGTTGTTAAATATAGTAAATTTAAGTTAAATGTTTTTATACAATAAGGCTACTCAAACCATTTGCCTTCAAAATTAGGATAGCAGTAGCAGGCCCCGAGAATCCAGGCGTTCTAATCAAAAATGAGAAGTTTTTCGATTTTGAAGCTTAGTGAAATTGAAATTTCGATATTGAACATTAAATTTAATTTTTCCCGTAAAGCAAACACAAAAATTGAATGTTTGAATATCCAAGATGTAT
Source organism: Hydra vulgaris (assembly GCF_022113875.1). Taxonomy (NCBI): domain Eukaryota; kingdom Metazoa; phylum Cnidaria; class Hydrozoa; order Anthoathecata; family Hydridae; genus Hydra; species Hydra vulgaris. The sequence continues at coordinate 13,922,949 of NC_061163.1, read as the reverse complement.
ATAAGACAGTAAAAAAAGTAAAGCAAAATTATATAAACAATAATACCAATGCAAAATCCGCGTACCAATGTAAGATCCGTGGTTCAAACCCTCTGAGCAAGTTTTGCGACATCGGTTGAGAAGGAGGCGTGAACTTCCTATTAAATGCTCTTCCGCGGTGCTCTCTGATAAGACCGTAAGGACTTCTTGGGGCACCTAAAATCAACCTAAAATCAACAAAAAAAAAAAAAAAAAAAAATCGCAATAGGAATACGTCACAAACAAATACTCCGTCACAAACAAATACTCCGTCACAAACAAATACTCCGATCTACAATAGGAATACGTCACAAACAAATACTCCGTATTTGTTTGTGCCATCACTTGTTGAGCCATCACTTGTTGAGCCATCACGACGACATTTACATCTACATCTACAATTTAATTTTAGTTAAAGGTAGTGAGGCCAGGTCGGAACATCGAATAAA
>NC_061163.1:13912482-13917482 GCF_022113875.1 Hydra vulgaris | reverse complement strand
TTGTACACAGATAATTACATTTTGTATTGGTATTGTAAAAATCACCTATAAAGGTATTTAAACAAATTTAAAAATTTAAATTCAACTGAAGATGGCTAGTGATAGTCTAAACATGTATTGTTTAAAATTAATAAAATGGTTTTATTAATTAAAAAGTTTGTCTTGTTTATTAATATATATATATATATATATATATATATATATATATATATATATATATATATATATATATATATATATATATATATATATATATATATATATATATATATATATATATATATATATATATATATATATATATATATATATATATATATATATATATATATATATATATATACATATATATATATATATATATATATATATATATATATATATATATATATATATATATATATATATATATATATATATATATATATATATATATATATATATACATATATATATATATATATATATATATATATATATATATATATACATATATATAAATATAAATACATACATACATACATACATACATACATACATACATACATACATATACATAGTGTTGCAAAAAAATGCGTTTTTTTGCTGTCGCGTTTTTTTCACCCAAAAAAATGTTTTTTTGGTTTTTTTGGCGTTTTTTTGGTTTTTTTGGCGTTTATTTGGTTTGGGTGTAGGTTTTTTTGGATTTTTTTTAAACTGTTATGGTATATTTGTTTACTTATTTTGTGTAAACAGAGTGTTTAGCCAAAGTGGTATAAAAATATTTATCTTTTTGATTAGGAAACAGTTATTTATTTTTTAAAAAAATTTTAAGATTTTTACCTCAAAAAAATTGTTCATTTTCCTTATATTAAACATGAAAATGATTACCTTTTTTTATTTTGCAAAGCAGTGTTTCATATAATAAATATATTTCTTTCATATAATAAAAATATTTATTTAGATTATTCTGATTCATTCCATTAAATAATACATTTATTATTATTCAAAAAAAAATTATGGGTTAATGAAAAATTTAACGAACATAAGTTGAAGAAGTTAAAAAAGTTGAAATATAATTTTGTAATTTTAAAACCAGTGACAGATCCACGGGAAATGAGAGGTATGAACCTACCACCCCGCACCAGAATCCATAAATTTATAAAATATCTTTAAATTTTTAAAATTTTTTTTAGTAGGCAAAAATGTGATACAAAATAAACTAAATTTTTAACAAGCCCCGATTCCCCCTCACACCCACACCAAAAATTCCCAGATCTGACTTATTTTGCGATGCAGTGTTACTTCATTCATATAATAAATTCTTAAAACAGCTCAATATTAAAAAAGATGCAATTCATGGCCTTTACTTATAAAAATTTACTTCTTAGTCTTTACTTATAAGAATTATTATTAAAAATTATTTAAAAAAAAAAAATGTTTTTCTAATTAATGCTGCTTTTTCAAATTTTTTTTTTTTTTTGAATAATTGAACAATTGCTAAACTAAGACAATACTAAAAATATGGTAAATGGAAGTATTAAAACAAGTATTTAATAAATATCACCAAAAATAAATTTTAAAACCATTTCAGTGTTTAAAATGCAAAAAGAGTAGTTTTTAAGGCAAAAACGCAAAAAAACCAAAAAACGAAGTCCTCGTTTTTTTTGGCAAAAAAACAAGAACCAAAAAAACGACTTACATCTCTATATATACATATATATATATATATATATATATATATATATATATATATATATATATATATATATATATATATATATATATATATATATATATATATATATATATATATATATATATATATATATATATATATATATATATATATATATATATATATATATATATATATATACCTATATAGTGTAGCTTTAAGAGCATTTTAATGTAAAAAAAGTCTCTTACGACTACAATTTTAATTACCTCGTCTCTTAAGCTGTTTTTGATTGTCATCGAAATGTCAAAGCAATTAATTTATGCGGAAGTACATTAAATTTAATTGTTTTTTAAAAAATTTTTAAAAAACCGCAATTATAACGACTAGAAAGTTTTTTTTAATTAGTGGTATTTTTGTTATTGATTTAATAAAAAACATTTTTTAAACATGCGTAAATGTTGCTACATCGACTATCTTATAGCCTGACTCGCAACGGAGTGCTGCTACATCGACTGACAAATAGCCTGACTCGCAACGGAGTGCTGCTACATCGACTGACAAATAGCCTGACTCGCAACGGAGTGCTGCTACATCGACTGACAAATAGCCTGACTCGCAAGAGAATGCTGCTACATCGACTGACAAATAGCCTGACTCGCAAGAGAGTGCTGCTACATCGACTGAGGGTTTGGTTTGGCCAGGCAGTCTATCAATTAAAAAAAAAAATTTAATTTTTAAAACTTTTTCTGGTCTGGTTTATTAACGCGCTCTTTAAAACTACAGTTTATGGGAAATATTTTTTGATGCCACGCAAAAGACATGCAAGAGTATATATATATATATATATATATATATATATATATATATATATATATATATATACATACATACATACATACATACATACATACATACATACATACATACATATATTGTATATCAGGCAACCAATGAAATTTGTGTGGCTTTTATTTATTCTCTACTTCTATAAATTGTATTCATTAAACAAGTAATATAAATTGAAGCTTATTTTAAGAGATCATTCTGTGTGTTTGATAAATTTTTTTACTTCAAATGAAAGTGTAAACTTTTAAGTAGAGTATGCTTCAGCCGTTTTTTAAAATGCCTTATATGCTTATTCTTTATTTGAGAGTGCAATTTGAAAAATATATATTGGAGAAACTCTTTGTAAAACACTATTTGAAACTAATTATTTTTATGAATTTTTTCATAACTCTTAGAAAATTTTTTTTTTTTTTTTTTTTTTATTCAGCAACGTACTTAAGCATTAAAATTAGTTTATTTTGTAAAAAAGTCAAATTTGAATTTTTTAAACTTAAGGCGTTTTGAAAAAGGGGTGCAATATGGCCATCTTAAATAAAATAATTCATGCTTATTTACTTTATAAATTTAAACTTGGTATGTACACTACAGAAGCTTGATGTAAGATATGCGCTGCTTTTGGTGAAGGTACTGTAGGTAAACAGGTGGGTTCTAGATATAAAAAATCTGGAAGACGAACCTTGCTACGGAAGACTATCAACAATCAACAATGTCAATATCAAGCTGGCAATTATTAGGAATCAAATTTTTGGCCTTGGGCAATCATATTCGGAATTTGCGATTTCAAAATAATGAGGTCTAAAAAATAAGGTGATACACTTTTTTAATTCTCAAAAGCAAGATTTCTTCAAAAAGGGATGTATGATCTTGTGTATAGATAGGAAAAGGTAAGACTTTTTTTTTTTTAATATCTCACTTTTAACAAGGCTGCAAGCAACCACTAATTAGAGTTGGAAGTTACTGGAAGAGAAAAGATAAAGATTGTAGAGCAAGATAATAATTGACAGACGACTTAAAGGGTTGCAAATTATATGAATCAGGAAAGCAAGATAAAGGAAGCGAATTCCAAAAAACTGATGTTCGAGGAAAAAAACTAGAGAGGAATAAGAATTTTTGGAGCACTTTGGAACAGTCACAGAAAAAGGATGAGATTTAATTGAATGACGAGTAACATGAGAATGAATTTTAGTAGATTGCACAACTAGCTCTTTAGATGACGCTAGCTCTTTAGAGCAGTGCTAATTATAGTATTTGTAGAAAAGAGAAAGAGAAGCGACATTACAACGATGTGATGATATGATGTTTGAAGGTTGGCTGCAAGAGCAGGTCTGACTATGTTTACAATGCCTTTTTGCACCTTGTCTAAAAGAGAAAGGGCATCATTACCAGATACGGCAACAGTATCCCATACAAGAATAATTGAGATAAACATTAGAATCTGGAGTAAGAAAGTGTCGAGCTCGATAAAGAGATGCAACCTTAGTAGATGCTAATTTTGCAACAGATTTGATATATGGTTTTTAAGTAAAATCGAAGTAAGAGTCGATCCTGAAGATGAAGGGTAGACAACTCATCGAGTACATTACCATTCATAATTATAGGAAGATCTAAATTATTGCGATAACGATTAGTTGAGTTTTATCTTAATTGTAGTTTACCAGCATCTGTGAACCCCATGCTGTAGCAGAAATGAGATCCTTTTCATGCTCAAATGTCCCCTCTAAGCAATCAGAGAGTGTTGGCCTCTGGTCATGGCAAGAATAAATGGTAGTACCATCAGCGAACAATGCCACTTTAGATGTAAAAATTTCTGGAAGATCGTTAATGTAAAAAAGCTTATGTAGAAAACCAGCATGCCAAACTTTATCAAAAGCTTTAGAAATGTCAAGAGCGATAGCCTTAACCTCTCCACCTTTATCTAATGAATATAAAAACCTATCGGTTATTACTGTTAATAAATCAGCTGTAGAACTAGAAGATCGTATGATATGATAGGAAGAAGAAATATAAAATATAAAATATATAAATAAAAAAAAAAAAATATATATATATATATACACATATATATATATATTTTTATATATATATATTTATATATATACACATATACATATACACATATACATATACACATATACATATATACATACATATATATATACATATATATACAGATATATACATATATATATACATATATATATATATATATATATATATATAATATATATATATATATATATATATATATATATGTATATATATATATATGTATATATATATATATATGTATATATGTATATATATATATATATATATGTATATATATTTATATATTTATATATATATATACACAGATTTCTGATGAATCTTTATTTATGAAACACAGTGTTAAATGGAAAATTTTTTTTGTTAAGTGATATAATACTAATATATATAATATATATATATATATATATATATATATATATATATATATATATATATATATATTATA
>NC_061163.1:13883353-13911482 GCF_022113875.1 Hydra vulgaris | reverse complement strand
TATATATATATATACTATATATATATATATATATCTATATATATATATTATATATATAAATATATATATATATATATATATATATATATATATATATATATATATATATATATATATATATATATATATATATATATATATATATATATATATATATATACTATATATATATATATATATATCTATATATATATATATATATATATATATATATATAATATATATATATATTATATATATAATATATACTATATATATATATATATATATATATATATATATATCTATATATATATATATATATAATATATATATATATATATCTATATATATATCTCTATATATATATCTATGTACTAGAACACACGAGGTGGAAACGAACGAATCACTTATCACACGATTACAACCGATCCTACTGTAATCAGAATTACTCAACTTTTACTTGTACTTCAGTAAAATTTCACACAAGTAACAGTACTTTTACTTGAGTACCATTTTTTTTTACTTTTTCCACCTTTGTATATTTTTGTATATATATATTTTTTGTATATATCTTATATATCTATCTATATAATCTTATATATAAATCTATATATCTATATATATATATATATATATACTATATATATATATATATATAATATATATATATATATATATATATATATAACTATAGTATATATACACACACACACAAAGATAAAACATGATATTGATTATATAAATATGAAAATTGTTAGTTAAATGCAAACATCAAAAACCATCTCTTTTGTAAAAACTGAAATGTTTTTGTTTTTTGACAAATGTAAAAGCTGCTAACAAAACCAACCCACTAATGTGGATCTATTAATTTTTAATTATGAATTTTGAATCAAATAGCTATTTTTTTACTTTAATAATTTTTTTTTAGTTGGGGCACTGGCTGGGGAACTGAAGGATACATTTATATGAGTCGTAATAATCAGAACCAGTGTGGTATTGCAAGCAAGGCAAGCTATCCATTAGTTTAAAATATATTTATTTATTTATTTACTATGTTGTAATAAGGAAAGCCTAACCTGTAAGACTGTAAAATACTTCATGTAAAAATCTTTTTAGCAATTTTTTGCTTGATCATTGACGGATTTTTTTTTATTATTATTTGATAAAATTTTTAAAATAAAACGTTGTTTTGGATGATTTATAGAAATCTTTTTTTTTTGTCATTATTGCACTTCAAAACATCTGGCATTAAGGATGTAAAACTTTATTTAACTTAACGTGTTGTTTTTCGTTACCCGTTTCTCTGAAACTATTCAGCATTTGTGTAGTTCCGGTTGTGCTGGTGGGCACATGCCTTTTCTCTACCCAGACTTTTTTTTCACGAGAACATTTTTTTAATTTTAGAAAGAAAAACTTTGTAGAAATAATCTGATAGCGCATTTTAAAACTGTTTTCAACTTAGTTTGATATTTCGTAAATTTTAATACCATTTTAGTATGAGGCGCCCTATAGGTAAGGTGACCAAATCTCAGAAATGGAGTTATTAGCACCGCTGCATAGTAGTAAAATAATCAAAAAGAAAGAAAAATGAGGTTGATATCTTTATTTTTGACCAAGGTTATTGCTGTTTGTGTGGTACAACAACTGAAATTATTTTTTATTTTCTGTTTTAAATGCATAATACAGTTTTGATTACTGGTTTTACATCAAAAATTTTACAGCAATTCCTTAAAAATAAAAACATTACTCAAAAAATCAAAAAGGTTCCAACATCTAATTAAATACCAAATTCTGTGCGGCTTTTCCTTTTGAGCAAACTGGTTTTTTGCATTTTAATTATATGTCCAACTTGTTTGTAATAAGAACATGTGGGCGGTTTACTTTTAAATCATAGCAAACCCATCGAAAATTTTGGATTATTTCAAAAAACAATCTGGGACGTTTAAAACATTGGGCATGTTTTGCGTCAAATGTGTTTTTGTTCATTTAAATAAGGCCCATAAAATGGAAAAGCAGTAATCTAATTGTGAAAAATAGTTATTTTTCACAATTAAATTACTGCTTTTCCATTTTATGGGCCACTTGTGTAGTCATGACCACCCCAAAATAAAAATGAAGCCCAAAAATGAAATTCTTAGCCCAAAAAAACCTCTATAAACATGTACCATGTCTATATTAACCATATAAATAGTTTTGTCATTTTAGACAATTCTAGCCCACTGTGCAGTGGACCAAAAGCATATTATACATCATTAGATAGCTTACACACACTAGTGGAAATATTTCTTACGAGAAAAAAAGGACACCAGAAACGGATTACATTTTCAAAACCACCGTACCTTGTTCTGTTATGACCTAGATTTTGAAAATATTCTGTCGATATCTAAAAAATAAAAGGGGTTAAACAAGCTGGTCCAGAGTTTTTAGTATTTTAGATAACTTCCAGAAATGGTGCTTTCATAAAACTTTGTAATAATCATACTGATGCAAAGTAAGAATGTTTTAGAAAAAATTGCGACGATCGGATACTGGAAACAATACTAAACCTAAAATTTGGTTTAGTATGTATGGTTTCAATAGAAAAAAAAGTTTTTTTTTCTTTAACTAGGTTAAAATTAATCGACAGATTTAAAATTTCATACAAAAATCTCTTTTCGTTAAAAAGTTATTATTGTTTTTAGTTTTCTATTTCTCGATTAACTCCAAAAAATAACTTTAAAAGGTCACAACTTCTAAACGGTATATTTTTGGAATGGCATTTAAAATTTGTCGATAAATTTTGATTCTAATAAATATGAAAAGCAAAAATAAAGGCATAAACGTCTAAAGGGCGTTACCTTAAGGGCGTGTTCTTAGAGTTTTAATATGATAGGGTCCAGTCACTAAGACACAAATAAAAAGAAGACTTTAGTTTTTTGTTGTGGTTTTTATTGATATTTATTATAATAAGTTAATAGGTTTTTAATAACTGTTTTTTCATATTTTACAGAAACTTGTTCGCTCCAATAGCCAAGACCTTTGTTTGAATAATCACTTGACACCATTTTTAAAAATTCTACTGTATGTTTTACTAAAGCGTGTACTTTAGGTGATACTCTTACTCCAAGTTTATAGCAGGCTTCTTGATAATCTTTTACTTTTGTTTTGTAGTCGGGTTCTAAAGTCATCGCTAAACAATTAACTTTAACTTCTCTCAAGCATTTAAACGCCTGTAGTATGAAAGAAAGATGTTCATCATTATTTAATGAAAAAGATTTGATCAAATTGTTCAAAATATTTATGTTATCAAGAAGTTTTGAAGATTGTCCTCCCTTAAATTGCCCACCATGAAGCCTTGGTCTTTTAAAGCCCAGTTTTTTATTCCACTCCTCTGCTTTGAAACAAAATTATTTAAATTTTGTATATGTATCAAGATAATTAAAATGTTTGTTGGTGTTTCCACTGAGGAGGTGTAGTTCCGTCGGAGCAAGAGGTTTTATAACCTTTGTTTCATCTGGTAAATCGATAAGTGGTTGGTCTACACAGTTATGATAGGGTACTGCAGATAACTTTGATTTTTTAACTTTATTTCTGCAGGCATTTTTGTAATTATTAGCTGATAATCTAATTATTCCAAGCGTTCTATGTTCACCTTTAAATTCAAAATTTTGAAAGTCATGTTTGCTAGCTATACACCAAAGGTAACGATGAGTTAAGGCTGCAGTTTCTATTCCAAAAAAAATATTTGCCAACTTCATATCGAAAGCACAAAAATACTTAATACTGTTTATATTATTAAAATTGATTACTATTTTTATATTTGCATAAAACTTTGCAAATTTTCTACAAGTGCAATAACAATGAGTTTTTAACCCCACCATCTTTCTATTTATATGCCTTTGTCATAACTGAATTTTTTTACCTTTGCTTTAGATACCTCGCAACGATCTAACAAATTTAAAAAAATACAGCTCCCCCATCAATGCCAACTTTTAAAATGTACTCAATTAAAATATTTCCTTTTTTGACAATATTTTCCACCAGTACAAGAATATCTTTGCAATAAGCAATCACCTTTTCACCGTCATCAAATTTAACCCTTTCGCGACTGAGCTAAAAACAGCTACATGACTGCGCGTAAAATAAAGAACTAGAATCATGATCAATTGAAAGAGTGTAAAATTAAAATTACTAGTCAGAATTTTAAAAACAAGACCCTGTTTTTTTTTGTCTAATAATTGATTTTCAGAATATTCAAAAACTTTAAAAAAAATTTGTTTATCTTAGTTACTTGATCAAAATATATTATGTTAAAATTAACAAAAATATATAGTTTCTTTATGTAAACTTAAACAAATAAAAATAAATAGATAAACATATCATTTTTGATATTAAATTAATGAAGCCTTTATAGTGCTGATCAAACAAAAAAATGTCCACCACTATCATTGTAAAAAATATAAATGATTTCATTTCTATCAATATAATATAATCTGTTCTTTGTCATTTTTTAAAATTGATTTTTGAGCAATCTATAAATGCAATTAAGAAACGGTTTGAAGCATTAACTAAAGAAATTATTCACAATTCAAAGATAGTTTTAAAGTTTTTTCCAATTGCTTTAGATGTTTTGAAATATTTAAAATTGTTTATGCACCAACATGAGGATCACTTGTCATTTAGATAAAAATTTTATGAACCGCTATACGGGTCACGCGTCACGAAAGGGTTAACAAATCTTACATCAAAGTATTCATTTAAAATGGCGTCATCTGTAATCAGTTTGTTTCTTGTATTTTTTTAAAATGATTTGCGACCTTTCCAACTTCTAAAAATACTTAAAACTTTAGCACCTTCTGTGTTACTGAGACCACATGGATTTTTTAATTTGTTCACTTTATTTGAAGGTATCGGTGAATCAGTAAACAATGCTTTGGAAGACGTTTTTGGTCTTTGTATACTAATTGAAGTTCTGCATATTGCAACCTTAATTAAATTGCCTAGTTTTTCAAATTTTTGTTTAAGTGTTTTGGAACATTGCAATTCGGCACCTCTATCATCTAAATAAAAATTTGCAATATAAAATTTATTATTACTATGGAATAATTATTATAATTTAATAGGAACTTGATAATGAAATTAATATTTTTTTACTTTCATCTAGTTGCTTCATTAGGTTTTCTCTTCTTTTTGTAATACAACAGGTGTGGGCTAATCTTAATCCAATAAAATTTAAACATCTTTTACAAACTTTAACTGGTCCAGGAGAGGGTAAAACTTTCATGTTGAGTTTTGGTCTTCCTCTTTTTTCTATATTTGATTCACGTGTTAAATTACTACTAGCATTAAGGCAAATATCACATTGGCAAAACTGTTGATTTCTTGTAAGAATAGTTTCTTTGATCTTAGAAATCAAATGGTTTACATAAAGCTATATTACCTTTTTCCATTTTTAAAAAATTAGTTTGACATCTTCCACAAATTCCACTTGGAAAACGGTTATCATTTAAATTGTTGTCAATGAAAAATTTTGGAAAACTCAATAAAACTACACTTCCTACTTGTATTTTACTTAAAATCCTTTTAAATTAATTAAACAAACTTTACTCCTACTTTGACTGTGACTTAGCTTTGAATACGGCATTTCAAAAGTGAAATAATAATTAATATTTAAATTTTCAAAGCACAACTAACAATATCACAAACGCAACAAAACACAAATAACAATAATGCATAAAAATCACAACTCGTTAAAACTAAAAGTGGTTATTAATTAACCAATTTAAAATATTTTAGCAATAAAGAATGATTTTGAGATTTATTTGACGTGGTACAAATTAAAACAGTAGTTTGTAAAAGTAAAACGTAACATTTTATAAACTTGCTTTGTTAAAACATGCAGATAAATATTTAAAAATTTCTTTATATAATTTATTGTGAAAAGTTATTTTGTAAAATATGAAACAGTTATTATTAACTTGTTATAATAAAATCACTAAAAACTACAACAAAAAACTAAAATCTTCTTTTTATTTGTGTCCCAATAATTGGACCCAATCATATTAAAACTCTAAGAACACGCCCCTAACGTAACGCCCTTAAGGCGTTTCTGACTTTTTTTTCCTTTTCATATTTATTAGAATCAAAATTTATCAACAAATTTTAAATATCATTCCAAAAAAATATACCGTTTAAAAGTTGTGACCTTTTAAAGTTATTTTTTGGAGTTAATTGGGAAATAGAAAACTAAAAACAATAATAACTTTTTAACGAAAAGAGATTTTTGTATGAAATTTTAAATTTGTCGATTAATTTTAACCTAGTTAAAGAAAAAAAAACTTTTTTTTCTATTGAAACCATACATGGGACACAAAGGATCCAAATTTTAGGTTTAATATTGTTTCCAGTATCTGATCGTCGCAATTTTTTCTAAAACATTCTTATTTTGCATCAGTAAGATTATTACAAAGTTTTATGAAAGCACCATTTCTGGAAGTTATCTATCTTAAACACTAAAAATTTTGGACCAGCTTGTGTAGCCCCTTTTATTTTTTTAGATATCGAAAGAATATTTTCAAAATATAGGTCATAACAGAACAAGGTATCAGAGACGGACTTTAATTCTGTAATATGTTTTTGAATACTGAGAGTATTCAAAAAAATATAGCATCAAGTTGCAACCATAAATGAACCAAAGCTCAAAGAAAGACAGGTTCAAAAGCCTAAACTCAAATTGGTTAAACCAAAGCTCAAAGAAAGACAGGTTCAAAAGCCTAAACTCAAATTGGTTAAATGGCGAATTTAAAGTACCATTAAATTCTTGCACTACACCAACATTTTAAAATTTTCGCTTGAATACTTCTGATAAGAAATAAGGAACAAAAAAGAGAAAAAAGTAATTATACAAAACATATTCAATCCAGATAATGCACTTTCATTTAAAAAAGAAGAGGTGTTGAGTATGTGTATTGAAATAGATCTAACAAAAACCCGGTGTGCGTACCTAAGAAAAAGGCTCGTCGATAAGAGTTTAAATTCTGTATTGTCTTTGTATCAAATACTAAGTAAAAAAAAAAAATCTTGTGTTTAGAGAGGCTAAATCATTTTATTTAATATTTGATCGCTCTTGAACTCAGTCAAATAACTTAAACAATTTTTTAAAAAACACGTTGTAGATTTAAGCTTCAAGTCATTTCCTGAAAAATGAATAGCTTCTCATTAATCCATCTTTCCGAAGATGTAGCATAATTTTGTACAAGTAAACTACTTTTGTCATTACTCCCTTATTTTCACAAAAACATTACTTTCATAATGTTTTACAGTCAATAGTACACACTATTTTATCGTAAATTCAGCAACTTTTATTTCCAGACAAACAAACTTATCTTGAAACCAAAGATTAAAAACTTCAACAGGTCGGTCCGTGTTTACTGTCGTTGATGGTGCATTTTTTATGTAGTTTTGTCCACCTTAGCATTTTTATTATTTTTATAATTTTTATCAAAGCATTTTAACCAAAATACTTTTAAATTATCTAATAATGCAAAAATAAAAATAAAAAATAGTTAAATAAAAAATAGTATTTTTTAAAAATGTTAATGCCATTCGAATAACTATGAACGGTAGTGTATATGTAAGCAAACATAACTGATACTACATGCCATCTTCGGTCCATAAAGTACTTATACACAGGTCTGCCCTTTTTAACATTTATTTATTTAATGCCAGAACCGAATTTGTAAAAATGTTCAAGACCCGAAGTGTCTAAAAACTGCTTAAAATTGAAATTGAACATAGTTATGAACATACAGTTGAACAACGAACATTATTACAAGTTTAATGAAACTAAAAACTGAATTATTTTTCACAGCCAATTAATTTAGCATTTTTCACAATCGAATTTTTTTACAATTGTAATTTTAATGTATGTGTGATGTTGTTGCAGTTGAAAGACACAATTTTTTTCAAACTGGTTTTGTGTTAAAAGTTAACGTGTACATGATCCTGGAAAAAAGGTCTTTACTATATTCAAAAATATTTATTTTATTGCAAACTTTTATGTAAACTTAAAAAATCCAACGAACGCATGTGAAAATATATCAAGCTTTTTTTAAATTTAAAATAGCAAAATGGAATTCAGAAAAATTGAAGGTTCCAAACGGAAAACATTTGTATATGTTGCATGGGACTTTGGCTACATCAAAAATAAGGAAAACAAAGGTTTTGTGTATCTCAAGTGTAAGCACCATCAACTTTGTGACGGAAGTGCAAAAATAGTTTTATCAATTAATTTACTTGAGACAATACATAGTTACATTTATGGGACTAGGCCCCAAAATTTTGATTACCTTCCAGCTCTTGAGAAAATTCAAAACAATTACACAGCTACCTTTGCGTAAAATCTACAACAATATCATCCAGTCCTCAACTGAAAGTGTCAAGACTGCACTTACTTTCAGAAAGTGTGAAGAAATTCTAAAGAGTGCACGAAGAAGTCGCTACAGCACAAACCCTAAATCTCCAAATGAGGCAGTTCTAAACATGTTGCAACCCAATCCATTTTCTAACATCTACAAAGGCCATATGGAGTATCAACTAGCTTTGTTTTTTTGTTTTTCAACACTGCTGACATATTTGTCAGGTATACTAGGTTGGTTGAAAAGTTCGCGGAGCGGAAATGAAAAAACAATTTTATGATTCAAAAAATGACTTTATTCTTCAGTATATTCTCCCTTAAGAGCAATACACTTTTTCCAACGATTCTCCAATTCATGTATCCCATCTCTGAAGTGCGATTCCGGAAGGCCTTCAAAATACCCATTTACGGCTGCAATGACTTCTTCATGTGATGAGAAACGCTTTCCACGTAGAAATTTTTTGAGATGTGGAAAGAGGTGGAAGTCGGACGGAGCCAGATCTGGTGAATAGGGTGGATGTTCCAAGCGTTCGTACTTTAATTCGACCAATTTCGCCTTTGCAACATCGCTGATATGAGCAGGTGCGTTGTCCTGGTGATAAATGATTTTTTTATGCAGCAAACCAGGTCTTTTCTCACGAATTTTTTTATCCAACTGGTCCAAAAGATTTTTATAATATTCACCTGTTATCGTTTTACCGGTTTGAAGGTAATCTATTAATAAAATTCCTTTCGCATCCCAAAAAACTGATGCCATAACCTTCTTTGACGATTTTGACGCCTTCACTTGCTTCGGAGCTGAACAACCGGGTTCTGTCCACTCTGCAGTTTGTTATCGCAGCTTCGAATCATAGTGGTAAACCCAAGTCTCATCCATGGTTACGAATCGACGCACAAAATCTGTTTTATTCTTTTGAAAACGGGCCAAATGTTCTTGAGAAAGTTTTACTCGAGTGCGTTTCTGATCCAGAGTTAGCGAATGCGGCACCCATCTTGCCAACAGCTTTCTCAGACGTAATTCATCGTGCAAGATGTGTAATACCCGTTCATCTGAGATGCCCACAGCCTCAGCAATTTCACGTTTGGTCAATCGTCTATCATCCATAACCATGTCATGCACAGCATTAATCGTTTCTTCAGTAGTAGCACTTTTTGGACGTCCAGAGCGAGGGTCATCTTCAAGGCTTGAACGCCCACGTTGAAACTCCGCAGCCCATTTGCATACTGTTGTTTTTGAAGGAGCATCATCACCCAACACATTTACCATTTCATTATGAATTTCGATGGGCTTTAAACCTTTTTTCACAAAGAATTTTATTACAGCACGATGTTCAATATTTTCCATTTTAAAAAATACTATGACACGTCTAATTTCAATAGCTTGTAAACAAAGACTGAAATGACATATCGACTTGAAATTTTTTATGCGTTCATACGAAGAATGAATACGTTTAATACAGTTATAAATTTGTTTCTACTACTGCAACATAGGTGCCGCTCCGCGAACTTTTCAACCAACCTAGTATTATTTTTAAGCTATAATTCATTTCAATATCAAAATACGGAAACCTAACCTAAAATAATTTTTTATTAGTTTAGATCCCCGCTATATTTAAATGTTAATAATTTGTTTTTTTCAGAAACCACTATCTTGTTTGTTGATGCTACATTTCATGTGGTTCTGCCATCTTCCATGGTGGTATTCCATGGTGATATGCCATCTTCCATAGTTCAATATTTCATTGGAGTTCGGAACAATGATCCTGCCTGTTCTGCATATCTTAATGACTGGACGAAAAGAAGATCTCTACCTATGTGTTTTTAAAAAGCTTCACGAACTTCCTCTAATTTTAGTGCCACAGATTGTGATGGCTGACTATGAAACTTCGATCGGAAACTCTGCCAAAGCTGTTTTTCCTAACATAAGAGTAACCGGTAGCATATTTCATTATGCCCAGACAATTATCAAAAAGATTAAGGCTATTGGTCTGCAGGTGGAATATACCAGGAATAATGCCCCAATCTTCAGAAAATCATGTCGTAAGTTTATTTTCATGTACTTACTACCACCTAATTTAGTAAGGTCTGAAGTTGACAAACTAAAAGCTGAAGCTAAACCTCACAGTGTCATTGCTGTTAAAGAAAAAATGAAAAAGTTTGTTCAGTGTTACAAAAGGTATTGAATGCTCCAAAAATCTCTTAAGATATTTTCTGTTCATAGCCTGCGTTATTGTACTAACAACGTGTCTGAATCCTTACACTCCAAGATAAATTGTTCAATGGCAACACACCCTGAGTTTTAATGTTTCTTGGACAAGCTTTAAGATAATGTAAGTCTTTTTATAATAGCACTTTAGTGTTCTGATCCAATAGATGCAGCAGTTGAAATCCTATTCTGCACAATTTTAAAATATGAACTTTATATTTTGCACGCTCATTACCTACAGGCACCTGCTTATTTTAGTATTAATAAATTATATTAGTAGCATAGTAGCTTGGAATAAAACCCATGCTTCTATGTGATTATTTAACCAAGCAATAAAATAGTCTAGATAAACAGGCTAGATATCGGCAAAAGAAATTTAAAATATAATTACTTAATGTGTAGCACATTCGATATAATTCAGCAAAATGCTTTAGTTATGGAAGAAACCACGTTAGAGAGCGATCTTGGTGTAATAATATCAAACGACGTTAAATGGGAAAAGCATATTAACACAATTGAAAATTTAACTTGACTACCTTAAAAACAAGAAGAGAAAGAAGCGATTTGATTCAATTTTATAAAATAAGTAAAAATATGGATAAAGTTAAATGGAATCATCCTCCTAAATTAATTAAATATGCAATAACAAAAGATCATACTCAGAAAATACAAAAACAGTTCACACATTCTACCACAAGATTTAACTTCCTTAAAAACAGAATAGTTAAAAATTAGAATAATTTAACAGAGGAGATAATTAATTCTAAAAATGTGAACATCTTCAAAAACAAGTTTGATAGTTTCGAAAAAAACAAAATAAAAATATAAAACAAATAAAACAAAACAAAAAAATATATATATAACATTTAAAAAGGAAAAAAAACACTTTTGCAACGGCTGTCAAAGTTTTAACATTTACAGATGTTAGACTCACACATTGTATGTGTACAGCAAAAAAGTTATTATTATTATTATTATTATTACAATTAATTACAATTTTTAACAATATTTAAAAACTATTTACTGCATTGTGTTCATGTTAGGGGTTTGTTGTTGTTGTTGTTGACAGGTAGCAACCTCCCTTTGTTGGGACAGTGATAAGGAATTCTACTAGTTAGATGTTTTATATTTATATTTTTTTTAGGAACAAACTGTTGATGAAGAATCTCAATCAAATAAACAAGCTGCTGTGGTGGACAGACCAATCGAAAATGCCTGCAAAGTTTGCTTCGTCAACAATCTTCAAGTTGTTGTTTCCCCTTGCCGCCATCTTTGCCAATGACAGCGATGTGCCTAAGCCATGTATATATATATATATATATATATATATATATATATATATATATATATATATATATATATATATATATATTCACTTGATGAGTTTTTTGTTGTTTTCTTTTATTTTTTATACCAATTTCTATATCAATGAAATTTCTTAGGATGCAATATAAAAAGAATATCTTATGTTATTTATCCAATAAATCAGAACTCATTGACTCCATGGTAACATTAGATAATCGTGTTGTTTTCAAAAAATACTCTCAATGAAATACTACATATAAAAATTATAAAAATACATTACGTTTCTTCAGCTACCATATAAAAGGAAAGTCTTAGTTTATTTATCCAGTATTCCACAACTCATTGACTCCATAATAACATTAGATAATCGTGTTGTTTCAAAAAATACCCTCAATTAATTACTACATATAAAAATTATAATAATATATCAATGACATTTCTTGGGATGCCAAATAAAAGAATATCTTAAGCTGTTTATCCAATACATCACAACTCATTGCCTTCATGATAATATTAGATGATCCTGTTTTTTCAAAAAATACTCTCAATGAAATACTACATTTAAAAATTATAAAAATATATTCCAATTATCTTAAAACTATAAATATATTATGATCTTCACAAATGTAACTATAAATATTATGTATTTCAATAAAAGATTTCAATATATTAAACACGTTTAATTTGCAAAAAAATAAAACAAAATCATAAAGTGATTTTAAAGATTGCTATTACTATTTGATATCTTCATGTTCTAACGATTGATACTATTTGATCTCCAATTTTACTGCAATCTTTTTCACCTGACAATGTCCCATTGTCACGAGAAAAAGGTTATTTAAAATTCGTTTAAACAGTTTTGCACCTAATTTCAAATAATGAATAGATATTAAAGCACTAAACTTACATTAAAAATTAGCAATATATTTATATATTATTTCACTCACAATATTGTGTCATTTTTTTCCAAAATTTTTTTCACAAATTTGTGTTATCGTTTTCCAAAATTTGCCGACTACCATGACGACATTTGCCGACTGTCTAGATTATCTTCTAACCTATAGCGATAGGGTTGACATTTGCCGACTAACTATATATATATAAAAGGGTCCAATTTGCCGACTGAAAATCATTGAGGGGGGGGGGTGTAACACCCCCTACACCCCCCTATCGCGCCGGCCTTGCACACAATATTGTGTTATCTTCATTTTACCTTTTTACCTTAATATTTTTTGTTCATGATTACATTGCTAAACTAACATTATTATTCAATCTAATTCTAACAATTAACTCAAATTAAAAAAAAAAAAAAACTGAATAAATGATAATAACGATGATGAGAACAATTCTGATTCTACACTTATTGGCATAAATAAATGGCAATGTTTAATCTACATATTATTTAAACCCAGTCACGCAAAATGAATGTCAAGTCAAACTCGTAAAATAAGAATAAAATAGTAACCAAAATAAATGAAAAAAAGTGAAGCAAACGAATGAATAAAATATAAAATAAACTGTAAAATGAGTATAAACTATAAAATCCAATACTCTGTAATGCTTGAATAATACAATTTAAACATTTTAACAATAAAAACATTATACTTCAAGAAAAATATATAAAATATCAAAAGAAAAGACAACTAAAAAAACCATCAAGCATCTTTAGCTAACACTTTTAAAGCACGTTTTGCACGATCACGATTTCTGTTAGAAGCTTGAATTAGCCATTGCTTTATATAACATTTGCTGAATTTAATAACCTATGACAATATTCATTATTAAATGATAGTATAATGTATATAATACGGTATAACTTATGACAATATATTAAACAATATCATAATATTTTATTTTATTTTAAAAGTAAGTAAATGTTTTTTGAGGATCTCAATCATTTTTACTTTATAATATTAAGCATAAATGATTTGAAAAAACATTTACTTACATTTAAAATAAAATAAAATATTATGATATTATTTAATATATTGTCATAAGTTATATATAAATTATATCAATAATAAATTTATTATTCTTATTAAGAAGGATAACAAAATTATATATAGGATATATATATATATATATATATATATATATATATATATATATATATATATATATATATATATATATATATATATATATATATATATATACATACATACATACATACATATATATATATATATATATATATATATATATATATATATATATATATATATATATATATATATATATATATATATATATATATATATATACATATATATATATATATATATATATATATACATATATATATATATATATATATATATATATATATATATATATATATATATATATATATATATATATATATATATACATATATATATATATATATATATATATATATAAATATATATATATATATATATATATATATATATATATATATATATATATATATATATATATATATATATATATATATATATATATATATATATATATATATATATATATATATATATATATATATATATATATATATATATATATTAGGATGGGTTATAAAATTTTTATTTCTTGTTACAGGCTCTAAACATTGCTAATAGTTATTAATATTGATACTATCAAATATGAGAATGATTGTGATAGATTTTAAGAGCGCAACTTTATTGGGAAAATTACCGGTACCCTAATATTTTGGAGAAAAAAAGTTTTTCAAAAGTAGGTCAACCTGGTACTCAAAAGAAGCAAAATTTTATAAAAAATTCGAAAATAATAATCGATTTATAAAAATCATATTGCCAAAAAAAATTGTGATTAAAAAACATGTAAAAATGCACCTTTTTCACTTTTAGTTAAAAAACTATAGTTATTATGCACTAAAATCTAAAATAATAATTTTTATATGAAAAAATTCTTATTTTTGAAATTTTTATAAACTTTCGCTTTATTTGAGTACCTACATGAGCACTCTTACTTTTATTCTGTAACTTTAGGATTTCCTCAAGGTTCAATCCTTGGCCCTATACTCTTTTTAACTTACATTAACGATCTTCTAGATACTCTCACATCTAAGGTGGCATTGTTCGCTGATGATATTACCATTTATTCTTGTCATGATAAGAAGCCAATACTCTCTGATTGCATGAAGGGGGCATTTGAGCTTGAAAAGGATCTCACTTCTGCTACAGCATAGGGGTCACAGTGGCTGGTGAACTTTAATTCAGATAAAACTCAATTTTTATTAGCCAATTAATATCGCATCAATTTAGAGCTTCCTATATTTATTAACGGTAGTGTACTCGATGAGTCGTCTACCCTTCATCTTCTAGGATTTACTTCCGATCTTTCTTGGAAAACATATATTAAATCTATTGCAAAATTAGCATCTGCTAAGGTTGCATCTCTTTATCAAGCTCGACAATTTTTTATTCCGGATTCTATTCTCTATCTCTATAAATCTCAAATCCAGCTTTTTATAGAATACTGTTGCCATATCTGGGGCGGATCTTCTTATGATGCCCTTTTTCTTTTAGACAATATGCAAAAATGCATTGTAAACATAGTTGGATCTGCTCTTGCAGCCAACCTCCAACCATTGTCACATTGTCTTAATGTTCCTTCTTTTCCTCTTTTCTATAAATACTATAATCGGCACTGCTTTAAAAATTTAGCATGTCTTGTGCCATCTACTTAAATTCATTCTCGTGTTACTCGTCATTCAATTAAGTCTCGTCCTTTTTCTGTGACTGTTCCTAAGTGCTCTAAAAACTCATACTCCTCTAGTTTTTTTACTCGAACATCTTTGGAATTCGCTTCCTTCATCTTGCTTTCCTGATTCGTATAATTTGCAATCTTTTAAGTCGTCTGTCAATCGTTATCTTGCGGTTTTATCAAAAAAGCTCTTGTTCTTTCTTTACCAAAAATAAAATTAAAAAAATAAAAAAATAAAACTTTTGTTAAAGAAAGAACAAAAGCTATTTTATATTATAAGATAACTGTAAAAAAATTTGACCATTCTACTTTTTAAAAATATTTTATGTTAATATAAAATTCTAAAAACTTATTCAACAAAACACCATCCTACCATACCAACAAAACGCAAAGTTCTAAAAACGTGGCACAGAATTTTAGCTCAATTATGAAAGAGAATGACCAACTTAACTTGCATAATTACTTATGGTTTGTATTTTTTTATGCACTTTTTATCATTTATAATAAAAAAAATATTATAATAATAGTAGGTATATATAATAATAGTAGTAATATATATTTTAAAATTAAATTTTTATGTCGTTTTTTATCACTTAACTTTAGAATGGAAAAGAATAATAAAACAAAAAAAATAGAAAGTTCAACAAAAATTAAAAAAACAGAGAAAAAAACCCGAAAAATAGTTTATGGAATGATGAATCGATGATATCAACAATTAAAGCTGTTAAAAATGCAGTTTCACAGCGAGTAGCAAGTAAAGCTTTTGACATTCCAAGATGTTCGTTACAAGATTGAGTTTCAGGAGTAACGAAAATGGGAGCCAAACCTGGATATCCAACTACTTTAGATGACGAAGAAGAAAAGAAATTAATTGATTTTTCATATAATTGTGCAGCTTTAGGAATCGGATTTAGTCGAGTGCAATTTCTAAAATATGCTAAAAACTTTGCTTTAAAACATAAAAAATTATACAAGAATGAAACTCCTACAGAAAATGGTGGAGTGGGATCTGCAAAAGACACAAAGATTTAACTTTACGTCAATCAGAAGATACAGCAGCTATTAAACATCATAAGAAGATCCGCCCCAGATATGGCCTCTGTATTCTATAAAAAGCTGGATTTGAGATTTATAGAGATAGAGAATAGAATCCAGAATAAAAAATTATTGAGCTTGATAAAGAGATGCAACCTTAGCAGATGCTAATTTTGCAATAGATTTGATATATGTTTTCCAAGAAAGACCGGAAGTAAATCCTTGAAGATGAAGGGTAGACGACTCATCGAGTACACTACCGTTCATAAATATAGGAAGATCTAAATTGATGCGATATTAATTGGCTAATAAAAATTGAGTTTTATCTGAATTAAAGTTCACCAGCCACTGTGAGCCCCATGCTGTAGCAGAAGTGAGATCTTTTTTGAAGCTCAAATGCCCCCTATATATATATATATATATATATATATATATATATATATATATATATATATATATATATATATATATATATATATATACATATATATATATATATATATATATATATATATATATATATATATTTATATATATATATATATATATATATATATATATATATATATATATATATATATATATATATATATATATATATATATATGTATATATATATATATATATATATATATATATATATATATATATATATATATATATATATATATATATATATATATATATATATATATATATATATATATATATATATATATAAGTATATCCCACTGCTCGTTTACCTTATTTGGAGTATTGGATCAAAAGCTTTTAAATTTTTAAATTCCAAAAAACTTAACAATAATAATAAACTAAATGAATTAAAATTCATAAAATAAAAAAATATATATATACAGGGGCGTTTATAGGAAATTTTTAGGGTGAGTCAAATAAAAAAAAAATGCTTCCCCCCCCCCGCCTCCTTTTTTTTTTTGGGAGGGGGAGGGGATTTTGACCGGATTGAGTGTATTTTATAAAAATGTTTTACTCTTTAAAAGACTTGTAACATTGATAAAATGGTCACTATCGCTCAAAATATGATTTTTTCAAACTAAAAAAATTAATTTTTAAAAATACTCAGTTGTTGTAATGTATAATATATACATGTTAAAATTTTTTACAAGATTTGTGAAAACAATTTCCAAGATTTTTTTGTGTAAATTTTTTTATATAACTTTATAAATAACTTTTAATTATAAATAAACTTAATAAATATTTAGAGTCAAAAAACTTGTTGCAATAACTGTACAATGCTAAATGTTTTTACAAAGTTGTCTGGCTATGAAAATAGCTGTTTAACAAAAAACAGCTTAGACATTACATTACAACTTCGACAAGTTATACTTTTATCATATTTGAATTTTATTTAAAATACAACTGATAAGTATTTATAACAAACTTGTTTAAAATTTGTTTACTATCTATAGACTAGCTAAACTAAACCATTTAGACTTCGTCTACCATTTTGCTTTGCAACTTTGAAATTCAGGCAGTTAAGTGAAATTTAACTAATCTTCCACAGGTCAAATTCAAGTAATAAAGCCTTTGGTTAAGAAATTATAAATAAACCTAATAAAGCCTTTAGTTAAACAAAAGACACAAAAACATGTGATTTGGTCTTCTCAACAAGTGTAACAAATTATTGAATTTCTGCAATTGTTTTTAGAAGAAACAAGAATATTAGAAAGAAGAAATTAAAACACAGATGCTTTTAACACTTCAAAATATATATATTATATATATATATATATATATATATATATATATATATATATATATATATATATATATATATATATATATATGTATATATATATATATATATATATATATATATATATATATATATATATATATATATATATATATATATATATATATATATATATATATATATATATATATATATATATATATGTATATATTTATATATATCTCTTTAATAATACTGAACTTAATAGTAGTGCGCTTTCGAGCCTGTTTGACACGATACTCTTGGCAACCATTATATATATATATATATATATATATATATATATATATATATATATATATATATATATATATATGTATATCAAAGCCTTCAACAAATATTATATAAAAAGAATTTCAGTTCTAATACTTAGTATAGCCATAATTTGGCTACATCTTACCGTTATTGAATCTGTTATAAGTAGAATGAAAAAATATCTTTTCGCGATACAATCTGTGAAAATTGAATTTTAAGGACTTCTTTTTCTTACCCTCCCTTCCTTTAGCAGTGGTTTTGCATACCACAATTCACAATCAAAGTTTTAGAAGTATGGGTCGCACAAAAAAATTACGGAAAAAGTTTCATAACGCTAAACTTTCATTTTCATATATGCTTTAAGCTATTATTAAATCAGTATTTTATAATTACTGCGACAAAGTGCATGCTAAAGACTTGAAAAATGCATGTTTTCTTACAATTTTGTCTGATACTTCAAATAATAATAAAACCAAATTGTATCCTGTATTAGTAAGGTCTAATATAAGACCTTGCTAATACTGTATATATGATAATATATAATACTAATATATGAAACCTTGGTAACATTATATAATGTTACCAAGGGTATTCGAGTAAATATTTTAAACCTAAAATCCTGCAAGGACGAAACTGCTTATACTTAGTCACAAAATCTATTCAGGGTAATAATACAGGGCAATTGATAAAAACAATTTGATATCTAAAATTGTAGCACCAAAAATGATACAAATACAACTTCTGAGTTTGAGTTTATATATTTCAGAAATCAAAAATAAATGCATACATTACATGTGTATAATTTGATGAGAAAGTGCGACACCAGACACTTCTATGCTGAAAGAAAAGACGATCGTGTGTCCGATCATTCTTCTATATTAAGTTTCAATTTGTCAACACTATCTTTAAACGAGTTAACTGATTCAGTACTTATGGTGTCTGTAGGTAGCGCATTCCATCCATTGACGATGCGATTAGTGAAGAAATTGAATCTTTCATCACAGTTTTTTACATTTTGAGGTTCAAGTCTAAGGTAATGCCCACGCAAATTGTTATTGGAAATCGATGGTGCGTAGACTTGAGGGTTCTCAAAAATGATTTGGACAATATTTTTTGTAAATTTAAATTGTTGAATGAGATCACCTCGAACTCTCCTTTTTTTTAAGTGTGGTTAAGTCGAGATGACGGAATCTATCTTTATATTGCAAGTGCTTCATTTCCTTTTGTTTTTGTGGCTTGATGCTGCACTTGCTCTAGAATAGCAATGTCTTTTTCCTTGTGTGGTGACCAAGCCCCGTTGTGTGGTGACCAAGCCCCGTTGTGTGGTGACCAAGCCCCGTTGTGTGGTGACCAAGCCCCGTTGTGTGGTGACCAAGCCTGGATAGCAAATTCTAATTGGGGTCTAATATAGGTTTTGTAGAGTACTTTCCACAAAAAAAGTCCTCGACTTCTAAATATTTTCTTTAGCCTACCAAGTTTACTGTTGGCTCTTGCTGCTGCTGATTCAACCTGATAGCATAAATTAAAATTGTCTGATAGAATTACTCCCAGATCATGTTTGTGCTTAGCGACGTCCAGTTGAATTCTGTTTCCACTCAAGTCAAGCATCGATTAATTTTGAACAAATTTGGAGTTACCACGCCCGACGCGCTTAACTTTACATTTATCGAAGTTGAGAGGCATATTTCATTTATGCGACCAATGTACTAAGTTATTTATGTCAATTTACAAGGTAGTTTTGTTCTCGTCAGATTTTAGAACTGTGATTATTTTGCAATCGTCTGCATAAATCTTTATGTGATGAGTAATATAATCTGGAAGATCGTTCTAACCATAAAAATATAAATTTTGGTGAGCTAAAAAAAAAAAGAATAATGTTAATGTAAAACTATAAGAATTACTTCAAAAGAAATACTAGCAATCAGTTGCTATTGCAATCATTGCATTAATCATTGCTGATTGCAATCAGTTTTAACACTAATTTTCCGTGTTCTAACGGGGTAGTTTATTGAAATTCAAAAATTTCCATTATTTTGTTAAATTCAATTAACAAAGCATCATGGGCCATGCCTATTAATGTATACTTGATAATAATGATTGTTTATTAGTATTTACGTCATTTTACTCTTCATGTGCCTGTTTTAAAAAAATCTTGAAAAAAACTACATACAAAAAACTTTTAGGGTATTTGAAAGTTAGATGGCTTGCTTTAACACCTGATATTGAACGTGTTTTAAAATTGTTTGAACTTTTTTTTTAAGTTTAAAAAAATGTTCAAAAACTTTTGAGTCTTTTTTCAATAATGAATTATTAGAGACATTTATGTATTTTATACACATTCAGGTATCTTTATTTAACAAAACCGTTAAAAAGTTAGAAGAAGATAATGTATCTGCTACAGAGGTTGGTCTTTTTTTGAAAGATTTTGTCCTTCATTATAAATCATGACTTTAAGATAATTTTATTTCTATAATGATAGAATCAATTTTGGGGATAAGAGATAAGTTTACCAAAAAAGTACAGAAGTTTTACCAAACTTGCTTCCAATGTCAAATAATGGTCTGAAACCAATATCAAACAGGAAATAACAAATTTAAATGGTGTCTTTTGAAATCACTTGAAGTTAATGGGCTAAAAGTGTGTCGAGTTTTTATCGACAGTGAAGCTCGATATTTAAATCGATTACAATAGTCTGATGAAATGAGATGAATAAATTTATATTCAAATTCAAATAAATTAGAACTATGGAAAATTAAATATGTTGGAACTAATAAAAGATGGATGGAGATATTTAACCATTTAAAAAATAAACACATGTCGTTTGGAAATTTAGATATTCTTGTTGTAGAAATAACAAAAATTAGAAATAAAGAAAATCGAACCAATATTTAAAAAAGAAGATTAAAAACATTTAATTTAAGTAATTATAAAATAATTTCAATTCTTCTTATATTTTCTAAGTTACTGGAAAGAGTAGTTTACAACAGACTGTATAAATATTTTAAAGACCATAAAAGAGAACACTGGTTTTTAAATGAAACCTTAAACTGAACATGTTTATAACATTAACACATCTTTCAAATATAAAAAATTGTATAACGTCTTTGTCAGATCAATAAAAACTCTTTATTGATCTGATTAAGAAAGAGTTTTTATTGATCTGACAAAGACGTCAGACATAGTAGTTATGAACCTATCTTTGAATCTTTACATAAATATTATTAATATCTAAAAGCATCTATCTACTTTTCAACAAATTTTGTCAAAACAAACAATCTCAGCTTTTATTTGTCATTAATGTCTATAGGTTTATTAAAATGTCAAATAAAAACTGCGTTTCAAAATAAAATAAAAACTTTAAAAATGTTTTTTTTTTTTACGGTTGATAAACAGAAAATAAAAAATCTAATTTAGTATAGAGATGAACACAAATTTGAAAAATAAACTACAAAATAATAAGAAAATAGATAACTTTTTTTTATCCACATTTTGGTCTATAAAAAAAATGAGTTAGACTTTGCAGTCGATTTGTTAAGCTAACTAGAGTTTTTAGGCACAAACAAAGAACTATAAAAACACGGACCTATCTAAACACGGGACTATCAAAACACGGGACTATCCAAACACGGACCTATTCAAGCACAGACCTATTCAAACACGGGACTATCTAATGTCAAAAGATTTTATAGGTTCAAAAAGGTTTAGAAAAAAAAGTATTGTTTTATAGAGACTTTTTTAAATCATTTACAAGTAGTCTCATCAATTAGAATCAGTCACAAACCCGACATTTTTCTTTTCCAAAATCCTATTAAATTCTATATAGAATTTAATTTGGATAATTAAAAACCTAAGAAGTTTAAAAAACGTTGGTTTTTCTACACTTTTTGATTAATTTGTACCAATAGGTATACACCATAAAAAACGAATTATTTTCAGAGAAAAAAAAGCAATATATCAATAAAAAAAATTTAAAAAGAAACCGCAAAAAAAAAAAAAAAAAATGAATATATAACAAGTTTTAATATACTATGCTTGTAAGAATATCTTGATATGCAAAAATATGAAGTAATTTAATACGCTTGCGAAACATTCATGTGACTTTAAGCACACATACTATGACCACGTATATCACATGATACTTTGTATATAAAAGGAAATTACAGTATTTAAAAACAGTTTGATATAGAGAAAGTTTGTGTGACTTAAACGGTTAAAGCCTCTGAAAACTTTGCACTTGGTAACTTTGGTAAGATTTCAAATTTTTAATTGAGTTTTATTCAGCAGGTAAACAGATTTAATTTTAAACCAATTTTAATTTACACACACACATATATAAATAAATAAATATATATATATATATATATATATATATATATATATATATATATATATATATATATATATATATATATATATATATATATATATATATATATATATATATATATATATACATATATATATATATATATATATATATATATATATATATATATATATATATATATATATATATATATATATATATATATACGCATGTGTGTGCGCTTTTAAAGGTTTCGCCATAATGAAGGTTTTCTGTGCACTACTGTTATTGGGTGTGACTCTTGCTTATATAATTGAAAGGCCTACTGAAGATGATTCTTGGATTCGATGGAAAATGGCTCACAACAAAGCATATAACCAAGATGGGGAAGAAACTGTTCGATACACGATTTGGAAAGATAACGAGAGACGTATTAGGGAACACAACTTAAAAGGTGGTGATTTTCTTTTGGAGATGAATCAGTTTGGTGACATGACAAATAACGAGTTCAAAGCTTTTAATGGTTACCTATCTCACAAACATGTTAGTGGTTCAACATTTTTAACTCCAAACAGTTTTGTTGCTCCCGATACAGTTGATTGGAGAAACGAAGGATACGTTACTCCAGTTAAAGACCAGGGTCAATGTGGTTCATGCTGGGCTTTCAGTACAGTAAGTTTCTCTTTTAGGTAAAAAAAAATTTATTGTGATCATTAGTAGATAAAGCTATATAAATTTATTGTAGTTTTCATGTCGTAGTTGGCTTGAATAATATTTTTTATATCGTTTTTTAATTTGCTTTAATACATTTAATACTTTTGTATCCCATGTTGTTTTTACAATATTTTTAAATAAATTTAAAGTTGCATTGGTGACAACAAATAAAAGTTTATTTAAACAACAGCCTTACTCTAACACTAGACTGGATCACTTGAAGGACAAAACTTCAAAAAGACTGGTAAACTTGTTAGTCTCAGTGAACAAAATTTAGTAGACTGCTCTACTGCCTACGGTAACAATGGGTGCAACGGTGGTTTGATGGATAATGCCTTTACCTATATTAAGGAAAACAACGGGATAGACTCTGAAGCTTCTTATCCATACACTGCAGAGGTATTTTGAAATAACAAATTTATATACAAAATTAAAAAAAACATATAGTTAAAATAAACGTTTGTAGGGAACATTAAGTATTAATCGCTTTTTTTTAACTATAACTTCTGTAAACATCTAAAAATAAATTAACAACTTCAGTTGATAAAGATATTCAAACCGACACTTATTTTACAAGTATTACTAAATATATTATTAAAATAAATATTTAATAGTATAGTATTTGTAGTAATAGATTCTTTGACATTTGTCACAGTAACTGGTAACCAGCCAAATTCATATTTTAGGACGGAAAATGCGCTTTCACAAAACCAAATGTTGCTGCAACTGATACAGGATTTGTAGATATACCTAGCGGAGATGAAAACAAATTAAAGGAAGCAGTTGCCTCAGTTGGACCTATCTCTGTTGCAATCGATGCTAGCCACTTTTCATTCCAATTTTACAGAAAGGGAGTCTATAATGAACGAAAATGCAGTTCTACAGAATTAGACCACGGTGTGTTAGTTGTCGGATATGGTACTGAATCTGGCAAGGATTATTGGCTAGTAAAAAACAGGTAATAATGAATATTTGTGTATTCAAAGTCATGACAATAGTGGAAATTAAAGATTGACATGTTCTTAGTTTTGCCCATTGTGATAAATACTGTTTTAAACTAAATTATACCATAGCTCAAGGTACCTAGAACTGTTAACTTGACAACATAACATGTTTAAAAATGTAGATTAACTATATGTATACTTTGAACCAGTTTTTTAATTTAATTTTTTTTTTCAGCTGGAATACATCATGGGGAGATAAGGGTTATATAAAAATGAGTCGAAACGCAAAAAACCAATGTGGAATTGCAACCAACGCTAGCTATCCATTAGTTTGAAGAGAAAAAAACTCTTTCATTTTTGTAAAATAGTGTTTTTTCAAATAGATAAACTTTTCAGATTTATATCCTTAGTCGTATTTCTTCTATACAAATTTTAATAACGAAAGCCTTCTTTCATAGTTACTATTCCCACCTGTCATTGGATACTACGGTCACCTAAACACGTTTACGGTCACCTAAACACACGTATTGCTTTCATATTTTATACTTTTATTATTTTATATTTAATATTTAACTTTAATCTATTTGAAGCATAAATATATATTTGTATTAAGAAATTAAACAACTCAAATTATAAAAAGCAATCCTAAGAAACCGTAAGCTTTTCTTAAGCAACCGTAAGTTTTTAATGTGAATCCAAGGACATTAATCTAATTTCAGATAAATATTTTTTTTATCTTTTCATCTAGAGACACTTCCAAATGAAATCGGAATTACGCCAGGCTTTAGAAGGCCTGTTTAGTAACGAGCCGAACTCCCTATTCGGCTTACTAAAGTGTTTAATTTTGCAACTAGGCCAATGACAATTTTTATTTACCGTTTTACGTCCAAAATATATCTTATATATCGTAATATATATAACTTCTTTTTTAAATAATAATTAAAATAATGGTGGAATTTTTGCGATAAAAAATGAAGTATCTGCATTATAAAATTTTTTTAAATAAAATTTGGTTGATACAGAAAATTTGATCATAGTTGCTTTAAGCTTTAAGGTCGTAAGGCTTTATAACCTTAACGGCACTTTTTTTTGGAAATATTAAGGAGTAAAGTAAAATGGTTTACCGTTGACACATCTTCATAAAATATACTTTTTCTCTTGTTGTGACAAAATAATTTTTTTTTTTTATTTATTGTGATTTCAAAATAATAATTATTGTTCTGACAAAATAATTTTGATATAAAATATTTTTACGAGTATACCAATTATATATCTGCTATATAATTGGTTGATAAAAAAAATAATTATGAATTATTATTGGTTAGCTAAATTGATCCGTTAAAATACGGGTCGTTGTAAGTCTATTCAACACCGACCATTTTTATATATATTCGTTACTTCAAAATTTTTTAGTAACTGGTAGAAAAAAAAATTGTAAACTTCTATAAAAAAACAAACGGGGACGGGGTTATTAATTTTTTTCTATATTAGGTTTTAGGTCAAAATTTTTTCTCACACCATCCGCAGCTTATTAAACTCTCGCCACGCTAATTAATTTTGAAGAAAAGAAATGTTTGAATGTAAAGTCTTTTTTCCTATAAGAAAGAAAGTCGTTTCATTAATGTGTTGATCGCGCAAGCTTCATTCATTACTTGAGCACATTAATAATATAAGTACCTCAATTATGGTATATGCGCAACATATTTCTCCCGGTGTTTTAATATTTTTATAAACTTTAAGCTTATTAAAAAATTCTTTCCGTTTCGTTTCTTATAGTATATAGTATATTTATATATATACATTTTATGTATATAATATTTATACAAGTTCAAGTTTTATTTTGTATCTTAAAAAATAAACGTGCAAGTCTAAGATTTGAGCCATGACTATATAATTTAGAAATGCTGCAAGCTAACCACTTCAGCCACTAAGACGTAATATTCCTAAAATGTTTTAACACAATTTAATAAACAATGTTCATGATACATAACATAATTTGAAGTTTACATAAGTTAAATATTTGCATACACTTTGGTTCACTTTTTTCTAAAAATAGAGCTGCAACTCTTTCTTGCCATTCTTTAGTATTTGGGATAAAGTCTTTAATATTTTCAAAAAAAATTATTCAAAAGTATGTCAACCTGGGTCTCAAAAGCGTTTTTTTTAGAGATTTTATAAACAATATACGTTTGTAATAAAAATAAGTACTTTTTGTATTACTGCTGAGAAACATTGTGTTAAAACTTTTTTGAGAGTTTTTTGCATTTTTTTTACATAATTTTTTTGCTAATTAATTTTAAGGAAAAATATTTATATTTTCTAAAATCTCAATGAAAATGCACATCTTTTGAGACCCTGGTTGACATACTTTCCAATATTTTATTTTTTTTGACAATATTAGGGATTTTAGCCCAAATACTAAAGATTTGAACCAAAATATCTTTACAACTTGACGTGATGGTGAAAAATGAGTTGCATATTTGAAATTAAAATAAGAAACGTGATACAAAAAACAAATTGTTTGCTCATTTTTGATAATCTTTAGTCTACTGATAACTTTTGATAATCTTTAGTCTACTGAAATTCCTCTCAGAAACTTGGTTTTAATTTTGTAGAGTATAGACAAGTAAGAAAAAAGATAATATCATTTACTTCTAAACTAAGAATTGATGGTTTTTTGTTGAAAACATTTTTAACACATTAAACAATCTGAACTGCCGCACAACGTTTAAGTTTATTCATTAATGGTCAAAAATAATTTTTTTTTTGATAAAGAGCGGCTACCAGGCCTCTCTGTTATGAAAATACAGTTTTTCAATTTCAGCTTAAGTGAAAATGCCGTAGCAGAGAAAGTTCGTGTTTAAAATTGTTCAAGTTCTTTGCGTCCACCGCATTTTGGGTTAAAGAATTCCATAATCTTACAATACGGTTGGTGAAGAAGTTGCTTTATTCAGCGCAGTTTCGGACAAGTTTTGCTCTTAGTTCTTTAGTGTGTCCACGCGGCCGAAAACTGTACTTTGAAGATTCCGTGTTAGGTTGAAGTTGAGGGACGTGAAAGTTAACTTTATCAATTTTGGTCATGATTTTATATTGTTCGATAAGGTCTCCTTTTTTTCGTCGTTCAGTTAGTGTTGTCAGGTTAAGACTTGATAGTCTTTGAGCATACGAAAGGTGTTTAAGGGAGGCAATATGTTTCTAGGTGTGGGCGAACGTACAAAATATAAGGTGTGCACCATAATGCAGAACCTCGACCTCGAAAAGCCTTCTTGAGCTTGCCAAGCATTCGATTGCCAGCTGATGCAGCCGCACAGATATGTTTTTTAACTTTTAGATCGCTCGTTATAAAAACGCCTAGATCTCGTTCAGATGACGTGCATGATAGCTGGCGCAGTTGGCCGTCCAGGTTAATCATTGTATAAAACGCAGTCTTTTTTTTGTTGTTGCTGCGCCCGGTGTGCATGACTTTGCACTTGTCAACATTAAATGACATGAGTCATGTGTGCAACCGCTTCACTGCTTTGTT